>JAGXOD010000025.1:8292500-8330000 GCA_020368025.1 Brachyhypopomus occidentalis | reverse complement strand
AGCGCCCAGCACAGTCACACCCCAACACACTCACCCAGCGTAAGCACAGTCACACCCCAACACACTCACCCAGCGTAAGCACAGTCACACCCCAACACACACCCAGCGTAACACCCCCTCACCCAGCGTAAGCACAGTCACACCCCAACACACACAGTCACACCCCAACACACTCACCCAGCGTAAGCACAGTCACACCCCAACACACTCACCCAGCGTACCACCACAGTCACACCCCAACACACTCACCCAGCGTAAGCACAGTCACACCCCAACACACTCACCCAGCGTAAGCACAGTCACACCCCCAAACACACTCACCCAGCGTAAGCACAGTCACACCCCAACACACTCACCCAGCGTAAGCAAGTCACAAAACACTCACCCAGCGTAAGCACAGTCACACCCCAACACACTCACCCAGCGTAAGCACAGTCACACCCAGCGTAAGCACAGTCACACCCCAACACACTCACCCAGCGTAAGCACAGTCACACCAAAACACGCTCACCCAGCGTAAGCACAGTCACACCCCAACACACTCACCCAGCGTAAGCACCCAGCGTAAGCACAGTCACACCAAAACACGCTCACCCAGCGTAAGCACAGTCACACCCCAACACACTCACCCAGCGTAAGCACAGTCACACCCCAACACACTCACCCAGCGTAAGCACAGTCACACCCCAACACACTCACCCTACACCCCAACACACTCACCCAGCGTAAGCACAGTCACACCCCAACACACACCCAGCACACAGTCACACCCCAACACACTCACCCAGCGTAAGCACAGTCACACCCCAACACACTCACCCACACAGTCACACCCAACACACTCACCCAGCGTAAGCACAGTCACACCCCAACACACTCACCCAGCGTAAGCACAGTCACAACCCACTCACCCAGTCACAGTCACACCCCAACACACACACTCACCCAGCGTAAGCACAGTCACACCCCAACACACTCACCCAGCGTAAGCACAGTCACAGTCACACCCCAACACACTCACCCAGCGTAAGCACAGTCACACCCCAACACACTCACCCAGCGTAAGCACAGTCACACCCCAACACACACTCACCCACCGCCCACGCACAGTCACACCCCAACACACTCACCCAGCGTAAGCACAGTCACACCCCAACACACTCACCCAGCGTAAGCACAGTCACACCCCAACACACTCACCCAGCGTAAGCACAGTCACACCCCAACACACTCACCCAGCGTAAGCACAGTCACACCCCAACACACACACTCACCCAGCGTAAGCACAGTCACACCAAAACACCCTCACCCAGCACCACACACTCACCCAGCGTAAGCACAGTCACACCAAAACACACTCACACCCAGCGTAAGCACAGTCACACCCCAACACACTCACCCAGCGTAAGCACAGTCACACCAAAACACACTCACCCAGCGTAAGCACAGTCACACCAAAACACACTCACCCAGCACAGTCACACCCCAACACACTCACCCAGCGTAAGCAGTCACAGCAGCACAGTCACACCCCAACACACTCACCCAGCGTAAGCACAGTCACACCCCAACACACTCACCCAGCGTAAGCACAGTCACACCCCAACACACTCACCCAGCGTAAGCACAGTCACACCCAACACACCAAAACACAGTCACACACCCAGCACAGTCACAGTCCCCCAACACACTCACCCAGTCACAGTCACAAAAACACGCTCACCCAGCACACCCCAACACACTCACCCAGCGTAAGCACAGTCACACCCCAACACACTCACCCAGCGCCCAGCACAGTCACACCCCAACACACTCACCCAGCGTAAGCACAGTCACACCCCAACACGCTCACCCAGCGTAAGCCAGCACAGTCACACCAAAAACACGCTCACCCAGCGTAAGCACAGTCACACACACACCCCCCAACACACCACCCAGCGTAAGCACAGTCACACCCCAACACACTCACCCAGCGTAAGCACAGTCACACCAAAACACGCTCACCCAGCGTAAGCACAGTCACACCAAAACACGCTCACCCAGCGTAAGCACAGTCACACCAAAACACGCTCACCCAGCGTAAGCACAGTCACACCAAAACACGCTCACCCAGCGTAAGCACAGTCACACCAAAACACACTCACCCAGCGTAAGCACACACACGGTGTCACACAGACATACAGTACTTACTCATTGTAAACATATACACACACATAACCTCTGCATGCATTCACATACACACACACATACTGGTGAATCTTAATCTAAAATACTGCTTGTTTACTGGTGTATTTGTCTACAGAGAAGACGCATCTTGGTGGTTTGAGTGTGCAGAGGAGCCCTAAAGCCCTTGAGATCAGGCCCAAACACTCTCCTCACAAAGCAAAGGGGCAGATGATACCTACCCCAGCCCCACGATACAAAGCTTCTCCACACACTCCCGCTCCACAAACGCACCACAAGAAGAGCAGGTACTCCTGCACACACACACACACACACACACACTACATGTTGCACCCTTAATAATAACATGCAGAGAAATAGTGGGAGGAGTCTGGGCTGCATCCACACTGACCGCCTGTGTGTGGTTCCCTCTCTCAGTACTCCACCCTTCAGCTCGGAGGAGGACGTGGACGAGGACAGCGCCTACATCACCAGCTCCAGGGGCAAGCCCTCCCCCTCCACCCAGCCTGCACCACCCGGGGACCTGCGGGAGCTGGGCAGCGAGCTCGACTGGTCAGACAGCGAGGTGTCCGGCGGGCTGCAGGGATCGTCCGGCCTGCAGGCTGCCGCTACACGCGGTAAGGGGAAGGAAGACACGGCCGCTCGCCTCAGAGGTGGAGCAGGAAAGACACGGCGCTGTCAGGTGAATGCTGGGACATTTGGGGTCAGACCAGTTTCCCCGCATGCTTTCCTCAGGTTCGCTTGTTCAGACGTTGACGAAGAGTTTGGAGAGGCAGCTGAGCAGCTCAGTGGCGACACCTGCAGGAGGGACCCGGGTACTGCGTCCAGCTCCTCTGTCCTCTCCTCGCCCCTCCATCGTCAAACAGCAGGCAGTACATCACAGCTTCTCACCACACATCACCAACACCCTCAAACTTTGCTCCCTCTAGTCCTAATCATACAGATGCCCCTTATTGCCAAATATGTGTGTCATGCCAATTCCCAGTTTGGCATACATATAGGGCATCGGTCACCAGGACTCGAGCACGTCTGAGCCAGCATGCGCTTCTCTACGCAGGTGTCCGTAGAGGAGAGCGACCTGGAGCTGTCCTCCATCGAGGAGATCACCCCTGCACCCACGCCTTTGCACAGGAGCACCGACGTGAGCGGCACCGCCGGGGGAAGCGCGTGGCAGGTCACTGCCAGCAGGGGGCGAGGGTGGTGAGAGCTGCCTGGACCACGTCTCTCTCTCTCCCTGCACCTCTCTCTGTCTTTAACACGGACGCGTGGGAAAACGCGCAGTGCTCGTCAAATACAGCCACCATAAAAACCAGAGACTACATCTCAAAGGGCTACTGCCTGTGCCTTCAGTGTCTGCTGTTAGCCGGCAGGCACTCAGTCAGCGATGAAGCATGTTACGTTCAATGATGTTGTTCAATTTCATATAATTGTTTCATAAAATTTCATAAAATTGTGTAAAAAAAAAGCATGTTATTAAGAATTCTGAATTTAAATTCAGTTGCCAAGCAGTAAAATCTAAGTAGCTTATGCTAAATGCATGAATGAGCCATTTTCCATAAAGACATTTGTAGTTTGTCATAACATATTTATGATTATTGTTCTCTTGTTAAGAGTCATTTGTGCTGTTTTATTCTAGTGCTTTTCAAACCAAAATATTAAAAATAAATCACATGCAAGTAATAAATAATAAATGTCAGTGTAAGCAGTTGATTGGGCTACTGAATATTTATTTTGACAAAAATATGCAGTGTTACAAAATTGAAACAAAAACATGAGCCTATATAAACTTAAGCAGAAGAGAACACGTACTAAACATCGTACACTTCGTAAAATATCCTAATTGCAAATAAAAGTTTTTTTAATTGAATTACCACCTTACACCCCTACACTAGTCTTTCACGCGTACTTTGCAATCTCAAGACTAGCTAGCAACAAACGTGCTCCAGTCTTCAAAACAGAAACGCTTACCTCACCCTGACCACCCCAACACATGCCCACACCCCCAACACATGCCCACACCCCATCTCACACCCAATGTGATCTCTCATTGTCATTACTGAGTTTCAAACATAGTCAAATCTCTGGTTGGACCGACGGCCATCCATGCTGGGAGCCCTGTAGGACTCGTTGTAGGCCTTGGGTTTGCCCTCTGACCTGTAGAATCCACTGGGAGTTGCAGGTTTATATGTTGTTCCTTCATACCTACAACACAGGAGCCACAACTCACATTATAAAACAAGCCAATAAGCAGCAAATGACATTGATGGTCCAGTTTAAGGCCTTACGTCTATGGCCAGTAACTGTGTGTTTAGAAGTGCTCATTAAAAACCCACCGGGTCTCAGGCATCATTCCCCGGCAGGCTAAGCACAGCATGACCCCGCTCACTACCAACAGGCCGCCGCCCACCCACCCTACAAACAGGGCGGAGCCAAAGGTGTATCTGCAAGACACATAGGTAATGATAGGAACTGCACATAATAGACAACAGCATGAATGGCAGTGGAGTGGAGTGGTGGAGCATCTTCTGGGTTGCACCTTGGTGTGATGGGAGAGCCTGCGAAAGCGATGCTGTTTCCTGCGAAGCCAACGGAGCCGCTGTAGGTGGTCAGTGTGAAGTTGGTGACGATAAGATTCGCAAAGATGGAGACGCCAGCAATGGCGCAAATCCCTGGGGAGAAGCACACACCACAGGCAAGAAAGATGCGTGAAAATGGAACGGCTGCCCAGCAGTATTGCTGATGGAGAATGAGCGTTTCTTACCTGCGATAACAAACATGGCCCCTGAAGTTAACGTCATGGTAGCCTTCACACGGTCCTCCATGTTGCCCATTTTGAGACACTTCAGGGCAAAAATTCCGATGAAGGCACCGATTACTCCAAGAACGATCGCCACAATCATCAGTGCTCTCACACCTTGAAAAAGGCCTGGAGCAGACAGACCCAGAGCATTATGTTTACACGACAGGTCTTCAAATCAGGCTCAATATCTCAACATTACGTTTACACGACAGGTCTTCAAATCAGGCTCAATATTTGAACATTACGTTTACACGACAGGTCTTCAAATCAGGCTCAATATCTCAATGTTACGTTTACACGACAGGTCTTCAAATCAGTGTAGACTCAATATCTCAACGTTACGTTTACACGACAGGTCTTCAAAACAGTGCAGGCTCAATATCTCAACATTACGTTTACACGACAGGTCTTCAAAACAGTGCAGGCTCAATATCTCAACATTACGTTTACACGACAGGTCTTCACATTAGTGCAGGCTCAATATCTCAACATTACGTTTACACGACAGGTCTTCAAATCAGTGCAGGCTCAATATCTCAACATTACGTTTACACGACAGGTCTTCACATTAGTGCAGGCTCAATATCTCAACATTACGTTTACACGACAGGTCTTCAAATCAGTGCAGGCTCAATATCTCAACATTACGTTTACAGACAGGTCTTCGTATCATTGCGGTCTCATGTGGAGCCAAAAACATGAATGATGATCATTATAACCCACCAGACCCAAATCAGACTGGATGAGATTATAAGCAGACCACAATAACCGAAATCTGACTGGACCAGATTAAGGATTTTCATTTTACAGCTTAGAACGTAAAAACAACTCTAATATTGAGTTATTGACTAATAGTTCCATATAAAAACTATACAAGAGGTCATTAGTGGTCTGCTTGACATTTGTACCCATTTGCATATAATCAGTATCAAAAATTCAATGGCAGCATAATAAAACCACCAATAGCATTAGAATCACCAATAGCATAGCAACAAAATCGCCAACAGCATTAGAAGCTTATTTGCACTTTATCGGTCTGGGCCTGAAAAAACAAAAGTATCTTATCAAGAGGCCACACCCATGTTGGAAACCTGACCGTGATACTCAAACGACAATGACATCTCCAACATTCGGCCAATGATGCTCTTTTCTCAAACCTATTTGTCAAATTGTAAAATTCCCACTTAAATTACTGGAAAAAAAAAAAACCAAAACTCACCAGGTAATCCCAAAATACTAAAATATGGCCGACACTTTGTAGTCCCATACTCTGTCCCCACACATGAACACCATAGTCCATAGTACGCATAAATACTGGTTACTACAGTGAACGAGCGGTCTTCAATGCTCCACATGTCCATAGCTGTGGCACAGGCTATTAAAAATGTACCCAGTGTTGACAGCATGAATCCCGATAACTGCAACATTGAGGCGACCATTTTAGTCCACTAACCAGCGATCCTCCTCGTCAATGCCCAACACTTAGCTAAGAACACAGTATACATACAATCGTCTCTTATCATTGTGTCTAGGGGGAAGCTAGTCATATCTTCTGTTTGCGCAAAATTTTCATGTGATCCTTTCCTGGTTACAGGTATCGGGTAACACATTCAGGGTACCTGTTTCCGCAGTTGGCTAATTAAGGGTGTGCCTCTGGTTTTCAGCGTTGAACAGAGTCATTTTTCATAACCTAATTGCATTAGTCATACAGCAACTACACACTGACAATAGCGCAATATCAATTTCAGAATTTCTTGTATTTTTTAAAACTCTTTCTAAACAAAATATAATTATTGCGGCAGACCATAGGTCCATTTTTCATTTACAAATATAAATCTTTTAACATAAATGTATATAATACTTCATTCAGATTTACTTAATTAAAAAAATTCAAACCACCTGGAGCTGCTGTTTCATTGACAATTTTTTTTACTACATTATCAGGCCACTGATCTATGTTTGTGTGCGTGTGACTTACTGGTGCATTCAGGAATTCATGAGGAATTATAGCCTTAATTAATTAATTAATTAATTAACTTAATTATAGCCTCATTTAATCCTTCATGACTGATTCTTCCTTACTTTTGAGACACCCTGTATATATATGTGTGTGTGTGTGTGTGTGTGTGTGGTAGTGGTGTGTTACCTGGAAGTCCCAGGATGGTGAAATAGGGCCTGCACTCAGTGAAGCCAGAACTCTGTCTGACGCAGGACCTCCACAGGCCGGCGTAGTTGTAGACGGAGGTGACGGGGTTGTCGTACAGGTCCTCCGTGCTCCACATGTCCATCCCTGTGGCCGCGATGATTCCCGCCAAGCCCACGACCCCCAGCACGAAACCCATCACCTGGCACAGAGTCACCGCCATGCTGGTGTCCCTGTGATGCTCTGTCTCTGTCGGCTGGACCGTAGTGCTCGCTGGCTCAGTGCAGATGTGACGCTGCTGGGCCTGACCTGCTCTGTGTCTACACCTCCGTACCACAGTGTGTTTTTCCACAGCCGTCAGCGGGCTGGGCAGGGTGACGCTCCCTGAGAGGAGGTTGGACTCAGAACAGTACGTATCGTTTTTAATCGAAACTTAGATAAGCAAATTTGTGAAGAAAGTCAAGAGGGGAAGTTTCTATGTTTACAACATTTGTTTTCTAAATGTTTTTTCTCTCCATGAATTTAACCTGCTGTAAATCAATGTGTTTTATTTTACCCATAATGAAACATTTAGACAACAATTTCCAAATTAATATAAATATTTGACAACATTGTTTTCTCATTGTTTCTCAGCATAATGAAAAATGTTTGCAGTGATCCTGAGCTGTACACCTTCCACATGCTTCATTAGAATCACCTTCAATCGTTATTACACTCACTGGCCAAATCATGAACCAATTCAACAGGTGCTTCCATAAGTGTGTAATAACATATCTGCTGCTATTCTCAGTTAGCCATAACCCACCAAATGTGTCCATGCTCAACCTCTGATCATAAGACCACTGCTGATATTATTTGTAACGACAGACTGTTCTCGACACACACTGTCGCTGAAATGGTAAGGGTCCGCTACCAAGACAACCCCCAACCCAGCGCTGCCCCTGGGAAGAGAACGATTAGCACAAACTGCTTCGCACAAGATGTACTATAAACTCTAGCAGTCCACATTCAACCTGCTCCTAATGGTGATTCTGATGATGTGATGGAGGTGTGTACAGTCATATCAGCTCCTGATGGCAAAACAATAATGCTTCCACAGAGGCAACGAATGTAAACACAGATATCATTATTGTGAAGTGAAACCAATACCAGCTGAAACCAGTTCATTCGCAGAGGCCAAACACCAGAGGCAGAGTCATTCCCATTACAAAAAAAACTAAATACGCAAAAACAGCTTTTGTCAAAGTTTAACTTTATAAAAATTAACAACACATAATATGTATTTCCACATTACTGTTTGGCCTGTGCCTCTCATCAGTGCCTGTGAGAGAAGCTTTCTCTTTTAATCCACTCTCAAGTGCGGGATGAGTGTACTTGCCAATTTTGACCGCCAAATTATGAATTCTAGAAATTCTTTCATGGTCACTGCCATTTCGTGACACTTTGTGTGGTGTGTGCTGTGCTATGCTGTTTGCTTTTTATAAGCTGTGAATAAGACCAATAGCAGGTGGTAGTTCAGATTTATGCGTGTCTGCTAACATTACAGGCTCCCAGCATCGTGAGGACTGGACCGCAGGTTGACCCAGAGAGCATCCCTCACCTGATCCAGGTGGGTCAGACACCAGTGGCTCCAGCAGCCAATCAGAGAGAGGCAGAACCACCAGCCTTCTTCCTGAGAAAACGGTCACAAAAACCAACAGCAACACAGAGTCTTGGTCATTCTGAAATGATGTCCAAGTGACCCAAACCGTGACGTTCTGCATTTTTATGATTGCATTTGTGTGTGTGTGTGTGTGTGTGTGAGAGAGAGAGAGTTCAGAGTGTACTTTGAAGATTATACAGAAACATCCATGGAGTTCAGTAATGACACAGCCAGAATATTAGCAACGTGCAGCATGAAGATGTGAGCAGGAGGACCAGCGCTTGTTCACACGGTGTCTGGGCTACCTGTCCCTATCGCTCCGTCAACACAGCAGGGTTACCTTGGCCCTTATCAGCGCCATTTCAATACAGAAAAGAGATTAAATGTTGACTCATACGTTTCTCCCGTCTCTCACCTGGCTACACCCATCCTGCCTCCACCTACACCTTCACCAGCCTGTTGTTTGAGCTATTATACCCCTGGCCTGGAATAGCCCACATCCGCACAAAAAGACGCATAAAAGTTTCTTGCCTAAAGGTCGTCTCTGCCCTTCCTGCTCTCCTGCATGGGCACCTGCAATCACTGTTGGCCATTAGCGAAGTATCAGGGAACAGCAGGGGAGCTGCCCAGCGGCGGGGCAAGATGAAAGGTTCTCTGGGAAAATGGTGACAAATGAGGGGCACTTACAGCCTCTCACCTGCGTTCGCCCGTCCTACTTCCTCAATGACTCTCCTTCACAATAAACGTTGAGTAATTTGTATTGCCACTTTCTCACCACTAGAGGGCACAGACATTACAGCGTAGGCAGCACGTCGGTGGGCGGGCGATTCGCAGAGAGCGCTCTGAGAAATGTTTCCTTTCGCTCAGAAGCCCTGAGCAGGAATGGCCTGTTCGTGTCTCCATGTTGTGAGATGTGCACTGATCAGGAGGCGGACAGTTGCGGGTTTTTCCACACAGTAACCTCTGCGGTCGTGGTGTCCGTGAGGTTCCTCTCGCTCCAGCCGCATGTCCAGTACCTCCGTCACCCCTCTAGCATCCTCCCACATCTCATTCTACACCTTAAACCTAAAACTCTGGCGGTCCACGGTGTGCTGATGCTGGATGTGAAATCCTCTGCAAAGCAAAATCTTGGGGCCGAGCCTTGCTACACAGCTGGGATGAGCCATGGAGACAGGGCGCCATGGCGATATCCAGCTCAGGAGACAGTGAGAGAGACAGTGGCTGACATATGAGCAGGGAATGACGCGGGAAACAGCAGAGGCGAGCCCTCACGCCGTTTAGTTGGGAAAGGATGAAGATACGAGACAAACCTGCACTCTGACACAGCTCACTGCAATGGTACTACGAAGGAGGTCACCGGGTTGACCGAGCCGTGTGGCCAATCGGGAACGCTTCCAGACACATCGTCCAAAGACTTTCCCTCCACACCTCCTTGCGTCTGATGTTGGCGACAGACACGCAGGGCCAGTGCAGAAGCGGCGCTGTTTAGCGCGTGAGAGCGGGTTGTCCTCCACCTCCAGAGGGCTCGCCGCCCAGCTTTTGGCTCGCGGAGGCCAGGATCCGCTCGGGTTGAAGGATGGGTGTAAACTTCTCCAATCCCTGGGCAATTAGACCAATCTGGGCCCAGCAGGACAGGGTGACAGAGTGAACACATCACGCACGGCCGCGCCTTCCATCCGTTATGCATTCACCTTCGCCAGATCTAAATTAGAGAGCCAATTAACTCTGCTAATAGCCCTCTCCAATTTAATCTGGGAGACAATGAGGGGATTGAAGAAGGCGCTTTATTAAAGGCTGGAGCTCACACAATATCCTCTTTCTGCCACCATTTGGAGGGCCTCCACTCGCCGCCTTGTTTTTGCCTCAATTAGGCCGCCGCTTCCGTGATTAAGTGCCTATAATTATTTTTCAATTAAGGCCGCAATCCGCTGTGTACTGTATACAGCTCCGTGGCGCGATGCGAGGGGGCGGGGCCTTCCATCCCGCGCGCACGCGGCTACACGGTAACCAGGCTCGCTGGAAGAGTGACGCTCCTGTCTGTGTACTTCCGGCTACAGCGGGATGGAGCGTTCCAGGATTACGGGAGATAAAGGTCAGTCCAGCGGGACAGACAGCAGAGCTGCAGCAGTGGACTAATAGGTTCTGGCCTTGGAGAAAGAACAAAGGGCCCATTACACAAGCCCTTATCTCTCCCACAAGCTTTTAATTACCTCATAGGATGGAATTTTTTATAACAGCAATTATTACTCATTAATGCATGAATTAATGGTGACATTTCACTTTATAAGTTGGTTCATGGACAATTTTTCATGGACTTTTAAAGTGCCACATACACTTGGACATCATAAGGCATCTATGCTCCGTGACACCCCTCCTGAAAATACAATAAATTATAAATTACGCAACACAGATTCACACATGACTGCAGTTCTTACCAACAATCACTGGCACCTACATGAAAAAGCCAAAAGCAAACGGCACTGATATGACCAGCGATATGTTCCACTGTCTCCTGGTGACCTGCAGCACCTCCCGCACAAGCAGAAGATGCTGTAGAGCAACAGGCAGAAGACAGCAGGAGACATGTTTCTGCTGCAGCGCAACTGGGCCACCGTTTGATCAAAGTGCAGACCCTGAGTGGACTTTGCTGGGGTCGCTCTAATTATCAATACTGCTGCTGGGATTAGGAGAGAGAGAGAAAAGAGAGGAAAAAGAAAGAAAGGGAGAGGTAGAGAGAGAGAGAGAGAGAGAGAGAGAGAGAGAGAGAGAGAGAGAGGATAGACAGATAACATTCACAAGACTGTACAGGCCTGACGGCTTTACCTGAAGGCTGAACTAGTAGTTCTCACTGTGCCCCCCCCACACACACACACACACACACACACACCACCAACTGTGCACAAATGCACACCAACTCCCTGCTCTACGACCTTGACATAGCACAGGACAGACCAAGTAGCTGTTTCTAGAGTTAGGACATAGGAGACTAGTGGAACTACCTGATCAGTTGATTCAGTAAGAATGAGTGTGTACCAAACAAGTCTACCATGGATCCAGGGTCTAGGGAAGGTACCCAAAACATACCATGGATCCAGGGTGTAGGGTCTAGGGAAGGTACCCAAAATATACCATGGATCCAGGGTGTAGGGTCTAGGGAAGGTACCCAAAATATACCATGGATCCAGGGTGTATCGTCTAGGGAAGATACCCATAGTCTACCCTAGATTTAGAGTGCATTGTTTAGGAAAGTTACTCATAGCATACAAGCATGTAGGGGTGAGGGAAGGTGTTCATCACAGTGGAGCTAGGCCTATTTTAGCAAGTAGACATACAACTGGACATACCATTTGTCCAGTAAAGATTTGGTATTTGTCCAATAAAGTATTTATGTAAGTTCATGTTAAATAACAATTATATATTATTTAATATTATTAGACAGAGCTCAGGCTAAACATGTCATTGCAGTTGTAAATAGTTAAGTGAAGCAGTTAAGCTCATCGTGACAGAGAGCACATAACTGTAGGACAAACCAGACAAGGGAGTCACCACTCCTCAACACTTACTTCTGACAGCAGCGATCTGCATGTGCACATCAAACAGTTAGGTTAAAGGTTAAAGAGCACCTCAGGTGTACCGGGGGGGGGTTGTACTTCCAAAATCTCACAATCAGTGTACTATCGACAACCCAAATGTCTCCTGAAGGCACAGCAGTGATACAGTGATTAAACATGTTCCATCTGGAGATTTGACATGAAACCTATAGCTATAAAGTCAAATTGAAGATCATTAACACAACAGTACTATTAAAGACATGTTGTGTCAGGCAGAGGACTTGTTCACAGAGCAGAAAATCATTCAATCATTTTGCTTTTTAGTGTTCTACTGTCTCGTGAATGAAAGATGATTCCTTCAGCAGTCAGCAGATGCCATTGTAAGTAAATAATGTGGCAGAGATGGCTATGCTCGCGTGGTCTGGATTAATACATATGGTAACATATGTTTATGTAAAGTCTACATGTCCAAGGACAAATACATGGATTATTTGGGACTGGTGATTTTTCATCACATATATGTCAAAAGAACTTCATCAAAACTACCACCGTCATCTGAAGCAACAAAAATATTAATAGTATGTTTAGTCTGTCTGCCTGTCTGACAGCCTGTCTGTCTGTCTGTGTCTGTCTGTCTATCAGCCCTTTCTGTTCCTTTCCTGCTCAGGCAGGTGGAGGCAGAGATGGATTCCCACCGACTTGTGGGCAAAATGGAGCCGGAGGGAAGTGAAGTTTTAATTGTCATCCTGTAATTAAAACTCAGGCAGGCTTAAATATACAGTGCTCTAATGAGGCATGACATTGGATTCATCCTGTGAACGAGTTTGATACATGCAAACATACACACATGTGGGGTGCACACGCACACCTGCACACACACACACATGCACATGCATGCACACACACACACACCCTCCAGCCCCTACCACTCAGTAGAGGAAAAATACAAAATAAAAAAACTAGAAATAAAAAGAGTAAAATATCTGGCACAAAGAAAGAAAAAGTGACTTGTCCTCGATAAGAGAGAGAGGGAGAGAGAGAGAGAGAGAGAGAGGGAGGGAGAGAGAGAGAGATTGGAACATTATAATGAAACATCAGGGGAAAGAGGAGAAGCTGTTTAAGCAGGAGGTGGAGAGATTGGGGAGGAGGGAGGGACGGGGCGTTTGGATTGTGTCTGAAACATTTCGTATGACCTCCTCTCTCGGCCATCCGTCAGAATGGCTCCCTCATTATTCTAACTAGCCTGCTCTTTTCTTCTGTAGCAGGACGCCATCAGTAGCAATCTGCATGCCAATTATCGGCCAGACCCCCTGATACCCAGCATGAAAATGATCTGTCAAAAGGAGAAAAGCAGGGAGGAGGAAACCCAAAAGGCTTTTGCTCTATAGCCCAGTCCCTTCCCTCCCTCCTATTGTACTCCCTCTCTCTCTCTCCCTCTCTCTCTCTCTCTCTCTCTCTCTCCCTGTATGAGTACTGACAGGGTTTCCTGGAAAATTAATCTATGGAGAGTATAGAGAGAGAAGGAGAAAAAAAAATTATAAATGTAGCTATTCTCCGTCTCCGGCCAGCCTGGCTCTCGAGCTTCCGCGGGGCACGTGGAAGTGGAGAGGGCGATCGTTTCCAGAGAGAGAAGAGCGTGATAACAAAGGGATCTTCCTCTCACTCCGAACGCTGGACTGAGTTGCCAGCACAGCCAGGCCCACGGCAGCCATCTTTAAACGCCCAGTGGCCTCGTGGGCTGCTCCCCTCTCGCTTTCATTCCAGTTTCAAATTACAGATGGCAATCCAATGTTATGTCAAGGTCCTGATTACGTTTGAATAAAACTTCCTCCTCGTCTGTGTGCAGGGAAAACCAGCAAATGTATATAATAAAAGTGTCCAAATATATAATAAAAGTGTCCAAATACTGCTTGCCGTATCATATCAGTGTGGGAAATGATTCCATGTAGATGTGGATTTAGGACAGGGAGAAGCCTGCTTCGATGGCTGGACTATTCTTGTTCCAATGGATTTCAATGGATTGTTACTTTGGAATAAGGTCAGGAAAGTGTAAAATGTGGGTTTGAAGGCAGCTGTCAGAACTGGCCGCTCCCACTAAACACCTGGTGCAGGTAATACCTCCAACCACTTTCACATAATACTAGACCTGTGTTTGCCATTTGTTTCAATGGTCTGGTCTGCCTGCCTCACTCTTATGTCACGTTTGTGAGAAGTGGTACAACTGTAGTGTTGTAACGGTAGCGTAACAGCACCTTCTGCCGTGCTGCTTCCTAATGTAAAGACCCTCAGAGAGCAGCATAAGTAATTAGCAGGGTTGAGGTTGATGAGTGACACTGTTCTCCATAAGTAATTAGCAGGGTTGAGGGTGATGAGTGACACTGTTCTCCATAAGTAATTAGCAGGGTTGAGGGTGATGAGTGACACTGTTCTCCATAAGTAATTAGCAGGGTTGAGGGTGATGAGTGACACTGTTCTCCATAAGCGATTAGCAGAGTTGAGTGTTCCCCATGATCACTGAGCAGAGACAGAGAGGCTGGCCAGCGTGGCCGCCTAAACCCAGCGTGTGTCGGCCCATTTCCGGCGTAGCCGACACTGGGCACAGCTGTGCGGGCGAGCAGGTCCGTGCCGTGGTGCTGGAGAATCGCATTTGCCCCGTCTGCCTTTGTACAGCATGTGTGCGTGGCTCGATTATAGAAAGAAGAGGCTCTAAGCACGTTAGGGCCCTTTTTGTGCAATTGTTTGCCTCCCCCATGCGTGTCCTCCTGCAGCTCAATATAGATGCCAGAGTGTAGAAAAGAGCCCATCTGGCAGAACCGAGCGCTGGAGCGTCGCACCGCCGGGCCAAGCCCAGCACACAATGGCTGGACCACTATTGTACAGCAATTGTTTCATCATGTTCGTATCAGGATCGCTATGTATAGTTGTCTGGCTCGGTTTTTCCCCCCTCTCTTACATTTATGAGGTGGTGAACTGGGTGGAATTTCTGCACACCCACTCCAGCCGGGGCATTCTCAATGAAAGAGGCGATTAAAACACTTTTGGAAATTCTGAAAGACAGAGTAAGCAGAGGCATCAATGAGGCGGACACCGGAGCATTGTGTGTGCGGTAGAGAGAGCACTGACTCTGGACTGCTGGGAGTAGAAAGCGTTTGAATGTGATAAGCGCAGCAGACACGGTACTTTAAGTACATGGAGTGGTGAGGCTGAACTCCCCCATTGCTTGCCACACCCTGGGGTAATAATTAACAAGTCTGCCACCAATTCGTCAGCAGTCAATTACACTTGCTGCTCCTGCCGACCAGACACTATGACTGCAAGCGACAGAGAGAAACATCAGTGTGTGTGTGTGTGTGTGTGTGTGTGTGAGAGAGAGAGCAATGGAAATGAAGAATACTGAGGAGTTGGGTGGTTTTTGTGCCGAGCTGAAGGGACAGGAGGGAGCTGTGAACACTGGTGACCCGTTTTCCCCAAAACACAGAGCCATTATTGCGGATTACACGGGACCGGGACTTTTGGTGCGAGCGTTAATTGGAGCTCAAACTCATGTCGGTTTCCAATTACTTTTATGCTAGCCTACGGTTAGCACAGTGACAATGTGCACTGAGGATCACATTTAGAGGGGTAGAGGAATGTGCGGAGGAGGGGGAGGGGTGGGGGGGGACAGCAGTGTGATAGCAACCACTGGCTAAAGCTAGCAATAATTTGTTTGTCATGCAAGGCGCTAGCTGAGAACTAGCAAAATCAAGACAGATTAAAATACAAGTGCTATAAAAAGCATTTGAATAATGGCCCCTCTTGAAATGAAATCTGTAAATTTTAAATATTTAAAAATATATATTCATCATGTACATTTCGATCATAACACCAGTTTCTCTACAGTGATGACATATGTTAATTAAGAATTGTTAACTTGCACACAGTTCAGCTCAGAATAATGAATCTTTTTCCACTTTTGGTGCCAGGCACAAGACTGATACAGGAGGTCTTAATGCCTCCTGCACCCGAGCTGCAGTTAATCTGAGAAGTTCTCTTTTCATTTTTGATCATCTGTTGATCTTCCATCATATTTAACACATTAAACACATGGCCACATCTGACTAGACAGCTAATAAACCGAACCATGAGAGAGAGAAGATGGAGAGAGAGAGAGAGAGGAGAGAGGAAGAGTCTGGAACTGACTCACTACCCACTCATTCCTCCTCCACTGCTCTATTCTCCATGCCGAGTCCACATCAGTCATCCTCCCTAACTTCCTGTTACCTGATTTTGTATTAGCCGCTGTGTGTTAGTCCCTCTCTTCAGCTTAACCAGTCATTAGCCTTGAATTATGAGCTGTAATGATGCACTCACAAGCTTGGTCCTATCTCCCCAATCCATCCGGCCTGCGTGAATTACAGCAGGCTGGTGAAGATGAATCACAGCAAGCCCGCGCCAGGTGGGCAGCCTGGTGGTAGAGGGTAGGTGAGCATGCTTAACTCAGGTAGCTCTGGCTCCAACACGGCGCCGCAGACGCCCTCAGTCACATTCAAGAAAGTCTGCACATTGGATCACTCTGTGCAACGTCTATTTTCTTTTTTAAAACATGTTGCTGTAAAAAAAAAAAGTGTAGCTCTTTTAGCACTGCAGAAAAGCCTGAAGATGAAGGTCAAGTTCTCTAATGACTGAGTCATCCGTGTCTGCTTTTCTCTCAGCCACTTGCAGATGTCAACATCATTTCCAACATGCTTTTGCTTTGGTGCCGTTTGTCTGCTGTGGTACAAACTTGTGTTGCCAAACTCTGATTAACTTACAGTCGAGCGAGACACATCCGGATCTACTCACTTCCTTTTTTCTTCTTTCTGTAGCAGAAAGGCAGAGACAGCTCACAGCATCAGTCTTTGTTGGCGTGAGTACGAGCAGAGTGGTTTTCAGGCAGGGGACCGCAGCGCGCCCATTCTCACGTATCACGCCGCCGACCTGCCTTTGATGCTGCCTGCCTCTACTGAGCGCTAAAGAGAGTAATTACTGCCCCCACCGAGGGTCTCGTTTCATCCACTATAATCTTTTTCTCCATTACTGCATTATTAGTTGGATTTGGTACAAACATAGTAAAACGGGGGCAGGAAAGGTGGAAGCCATTTGTTAATTGAGTAGGTGCCTTTTACTCGGATTCCTCATCCACGGAGAGGAATTATTTCACTGCAGAGTTTGCGTTGTAGATTAGGGCATGGGGTTGTTAAAAAGCGGACAGAGAGACGAAGAGGACGAGTGAGAAGACGAGTGGAAGGGGAGAGTGTGGATCAACGATACAATCTTGCTTCATCCTGGTCATGGTGACATCCACAGTTTTATTGGGAGATGAACTGAACCTTGATTTCATGCCTCCTCAGCAGCGCAGTTATCTCCAGCGATCTCTCTCTTCTCTGTTCCCTTAATACGGCTCCTCGAAAACCTGCTAGGAAATGGTTAGATGCTTGTTGTTGCACATGCACACACTGTGGTGATATCCAGGTGTCCAGACACACTGCATGACAGTAGGTTGTGTTATTTGTCTTTTTAAGAACTATTTATTTCCACTTTCGGACTACTACTCTGCGTTGAGAATGTGTCCATGCAGACCTGATCTCAATGGATACATGGAGGGAGGGAGAGAGAGAGAGAGAGAGAGAGGTGAAGAAAGGGAGGAAGAGAATGAAAAAAATCAAATTAAAATCCATCAGCTAATGTGACACTAGGTAATGAAATAAGAGTCTGACACTCACATGTATTGAAATGCAAAAGAGGTGTCCCACCATTACCGCGGCAATTCATCATAAAAGCCAACGAATTTCTACTTAATATACATGAGCTCCAGTGAATCATTACGAGCCTTTGCAGCCTAACAAACTTCTCAACGTGCACACACAAAGACACAAGGACACAAAGACACAAAGACACAATGACACAAAGGGGTCAAGCATATTATTTTTGTTTTTCGTCACACGCAGAGAATAATCTAAATGGCTTTTTGGAGAGCTGGTAACCAAGTCTCACTTTGAACATGCCACGGTCTTCTCTTCCTCTCCTCTCTCCTTCCGTCTTTTTTGTGGATGTTTGGAAAGAGATAGAGGATTGAGGTGTGTGTGTGTGTGTGTGTTAACTGGCTGTGTGAGTGTGTATGCACGTGCATGTGTGTTAACTGGCTGATTCAGTGGAGAGGTGGAGAAGGCTATTTCCAGTGCTCTAATTCGTCTCTGCCAGCTACGTCTTACGTTGGCTGTGTACCGCTCCGAACTGCCCCATGGTACTTGAGCTGCCCCAGTCACCTTGTTTTCTGCCCCCGAGGGTACTGCACCATTTGCCCCTGTACCAAATCCTTCGCTTCACGTTTACCCCGTTGCCTTGAGAATGCTGTGCATTGTAGCCCCTTTAAAGCAGAGGAGGAGTGACTTAACCCAGCAATGCCAATGGGATCAGTGGTGCAGGGCTACAAGAGGCACTGCAAATGGTGCAATATTAATGCTGCAAACAGACATTATGCCAGATGAAGGATCGTAATGCTTGTCCTGAACATGTCCTGAACATGTCCTGTGCATCAGGTCCTCTGCTGCTTTGCAAGCAAGCAAAAAGCACACATATTCAGTTAATCCAGTACGGTCTATCACGTCACCCTGGGGACATGTGCAGCCTCTGCACAAAATAAAAAGAGACACAGACACCTATGGCAAAAAGCATGAATGAGTGAGCAGAAGAGAGGGGTGTGGTGCTGAGGCACAGCGCACCCACAGGGCACAGCCCACCCACTGCATTTTCCCGCACCATCCACTGCCATGTCCTGCACCATCCACTGCCATGTCCCGCACTATTTACTGCAATGTCCCGCACTATTTACTGCAATGTCCCGCACTATTTACTGCAATGTCCCGCACCATCCACTGCAATGTCCCGCACCATCCACTGCAATGTCCCGCACCATCCACTGCAATGTCCCGCACCATCCACTGCCATGTCCCGCACCATCCAATCCTGGAGGGTCACTTCGGGACCTTACTGTTTGAGCCAGTGCACAAATCAAACACATAATACACCCTAATCTGGGTTTAATTCCTCCCTGCGTGAGGCACAGAGGGAGGGTCTTTACTCCGGTGTGTGTGTTCTTGCTGTTATGCACCATCAAACAGCCTCTAATGACACAGCCCACTTCGGTGTTAATGAAAGCTTCACTCAGGGTCTTAAGGGACAGAAGAGCCTCCTGGTTTTTCCCTTCAGATCATTTTCTTAACCCACTACGGATGTCACTGCTGAGTGAAAGCTGTCACATCAATCTGGCCAACTGCCGGCAGTCGGTAATGTATAATTTATATGACACGTTTTACCATGGTCTGCCATAAAAGCATTATATTATTTCAGAATGCCTCTGAATTCCCCCTGGAGATCCGCTGTGGTCTCCCACCAAAACGAGGCCATAGATTAATAACAAACGTGCCAAGGACAAATGAGAGCATCTGGTGATGTCATGTGAAGTTTTGCATATGAAACGCCTGCGCGAATATCCTAGAGGGCGCGAAACAAAGCCAACCTTCGTCAGGCGGCCTGTGATGACCCCAATTCACCCGAACACAAGGGCCGAGAACCATGACAGAAGCGCCAGTCTCCATACACTGTAAATGCCTCTTTTGTCTTTTTCGCTGGTGTTTTGGATTGTTTTAGTACAAAGAATAGCAAGAATATGGATCTATTCTGCATGTGAACCTTTTGGAAACATTGTAATCCAGGTATCAGCAGTCCAAGACCAGTTGTTAAGTGCCAGTAAATGATTTGACCTTGTCATTATATGACCTACCACAACAAATTCATATATCCTCTCAGGCACTTTGAGCGATACATGTTCAAAGCTTAAAGACCTATGAAAAGTGTCATATGTCCACCGAACAAGAGAGGGAGAGTGGAAACAGAGGGAGAGAAGGAGAGAGAGAGAGAGAGAGAGAAGGATGAGAGGGTAGAAAAGGAAGATGGGAGAGAGGGAGAGAAAGAAGGAGAGAGAGAGAGAGGGCGAGAGAGGAGGATGAGAGGGTAGAAAAGGAAGATGGGAGAGATGGAGAGAAAGAAGTAGAGAGAGAGGGATAGGGAGAGAGAGAGTGACTGTCACATGCACCTTGTAGCTCTCAAGCTGGATGGCAGTTCTGCTGAGCTGATGAGAGGCTGTTCACATTCATTTCCATCCTGTTGAGGAAGCAGGAGCTGATTAGAATATCCACCGTGCTCATTCCCATTAGCCGAGCATTCTGCCAAGGCCCCGCCCACTGCCCCACCCACTGCCCAGCTCACTCCAGTAAAAAGCCTCGACCCGGCAGAGTGACAGCAGGCAGAATTACAACCTCGCCCAGTCACAATTCACTCCTGACAATTACAGAGCAATGTGTTTAATGTTAACTGGGCCTCAATGATCTGTGCTGGGCTAGTGACCCTCTGTGCTGGGCTAGTGACCCTCTGTGCTGGGCTAGTGACCCTCTGTGCTGGGCTAGTTCACTTGTATTTAGCATCCTTCACACACACACACACTGGGAGAGACTGCATCATGCTCTGGACCGTGTTTATGGAGTCAGTAATGCTATTCAAAAATACTGTGACTGAAATAATACCAATATATATGAGGATATGAACACACAACACTTTGATTTAGAAAAAGCACTTCATAAACAATACTGTCACTTTAGTCAGCAGTCACCTTAGCTGTGGATAACGGCTGTGTTGGTGCAATGTTGTGCCACACTGTAAATCAGAGTGCTGTATTCACAGTGCTGCTTGTGTTGGGGTGCGGTGTGGATAAGAAGACACACCTACACACATTCAAGCAAGGCAGGGCGCCTCTAGCAGACTTGCTAAACTTTGACGGCAGTAGTCCTTTGTGATTTGAAAAGGGGCTTTGAAATGCATTAGTACAACACACTGTGAAGACAGACCAAGCATCAGACTAAAGGCTGTGGCAGTTTATAAATTAAACACACACACACACACACATACATATATATATATATATATATATCCTCTATTTCCACTTTCCTCTATTGTTTGGTGATGACTTGATACCACAAAGTTATATCAATTTTATTCTCTTCCATATAATTTACTTTTTTCTCTTCTCTGCCGCAGCAAATTTGTTTTCAGTCTCCATAAAATAGCCTTTTCTTATTTCTTAGCAGCGATCCACATGGCGGAAAATCTTTCACATAGTGTGTCTTTAAAAGCATATTACTCTGTCCCGTACAGCGTTAAGAGTGTGGTGCATATTTACAGTCATGAAGAAATGGAAGAGGAAAAAGAGAGGGAAAGAAGATTGAATGAAAAAAGAGAAAGAAAGAAGAACACAAGGAGAGGAAGAAGAGAGGATTTGAGAGAGGAATAAAACTCCCCCACCCACGAGTACACACTCCCTCCCTCACCGCTGCAGTGGAACAATTGCTATTCACAATCTTGTCCTTAATGCCTAAGACCCACATAAAAGAAGAGAGTTTAAGAATATAGGGATAAGCTCTTTCAGCTCCTCTAAGTCTTACGGCTGCTTTATGCACCGTGAATACTCAGCATCTTCCACCACTGCTGTTGCTGCTCTAAATAGATATTACAATGATTTGGGAACAATGCAACTTAGCTGATTCTCCCCGATGCAAAAATACATATATGTGTGTATATACCGTGAATGGGAGGCAAACATTAGCGGCGCTCTGACAATGCGGGCGTCTGCGAGAGACGCAGGAGAGGAGAGTAAGATTAATGTCCCCGCGCCAGAGAAGGCGAGATGGCAGTGGAGGTGTTTGTGGAGAAAGCTGGGGCCAGGAGATGCTTTGAGAGGCTAAATCTTCCCCGGAGCACAATGCCGTGCTGCTGATACAAGCAGCAGACATGGGGTCACCTCCCCTCCCAGAGACAAAGACACCAGCCTGCACTGGCAGACAGGAGCTGTGCTTTACCCCCACCCACCAACACCACCAACACCATCCCAGCATCGTCATGCCTGCTCCAATTTCACCATGCTAAACTGGCAAACGCAAGCACACATACCCCCCCCCACACACACACACACACACACACACTCTTACATATACACATACCTGACCATCAACTGTAATGGAATAAACGGTTTCTGTGTTGTTCTCTTTCTCATTTCTCCTCCTGTAAAAGTGTAAGAGGTTTCTCTCTCCTGTAAAAATAGCCCCAGGGATTTAGATGAACGCATCTTCCAAATGTACACACACCCACACCCACACACACACTCTTGTCTTAATCCAGTAGAATCACTGCTCTCTGACTCTGCCACCTCTTCACAATTACACAAGGCCCATAATCCCAGTAGCCTCCATTTTCCTGCCCGATTTAAGAGGGGAGATCAGGAGGGATCACCCCCTCCCTTACTCTCTCTCTCTCTCTCACCCCCTCCCTTACTCTCTCACATACATCCCCCTCTCTCTCATTCCCTCTCTCTCATTCTCTCTCTCTCTTTCTCTCGCTCTCATCCCGACCTCTCACTCACTCTCATTCTCTCCCTCCTTCTCTCTCTCTCTCTCTCTCTCTCTCTCTCTCTCCCTCTCTATCCAGCCCTGCAGCTCCAGAATGATGATGGCCCACCGAGGTCCTCCTGCTGGCCTGTCCACATGGTCAGTGCTTAACCACAGTTTAGTGGCTTAGTGAGGATTTGCTTGTATCAGACCTGCGGGAGGAGCTTTTTGTCCAAGTGTAATGCACTTGTTCACATGTGTTATGTTGCCAAGATGGCCTTTCGAAAAAGGCTCAAGAATTCACCAAGTTTGAAGTGTGGTCAATGAGATACTTGACTTATAGGGTGATCCTCTCGGTGGTCGCGCTCCTGCGGTTTAAGCTGTACTTAACGCCGACATCCTTAATTCAGCCAGAACAGAGACCACTGCCATGTCTGCTTGGATAAGGATCCTCTCCACCTCTGCTGCCTCACTAGGCCAGCAGGGGGCAGCAGCACTAATGAACCACTTATACGACGTAAACTTAAATCACGACCTAAGCTGAAGGAATGAGACGTTTGTAATGAACATACAGCTGTCATCTTGCTCTAGGAGGAGGCGTCTCGATCCCTCGACTGCCTGTTAACTAATGTGCTTTTGCAGAGTATTTCTTTCCTTCTATTCTTGAGAGAGACAGAAAGTAAGAGAGTGAGAGAGACAGAGAGAGAGAGAGAGAGACAGTGACGGAGAGAGAAAGAGAGGGATGAAGAGAGAGTCCCCCAATAGTAGCAGCAGTATCAAATACAATACCATAATGCTTAAGAAGACAAGAGATTTGCTTAAATGAATCATCCACTTGGCATAATCGGAGCTCGGCTGCTTCGGTCTTCCCAACAGCTTTGCAGCATTTGTTTGCCTGGGAGGCCCAGTTCTCGCTCTCCCTCTCCAAATGCAGAATAGAAGCTTTTTTAAAGATTTATTTCAAAACCTTTAAACGGACTTGAATCGATCAATACCTTATTGTGCGTGTGACGAAAGAGGTGCAGGGGGGAGGGCCCACATCCCAACATGGCAGATGTTAGAACTCCCATTTGGCATTTCATTCTTTTTCAAATGCACACAATAGCAGAGCAAAAGGAGTTTCAAAGGCCGCTTTAAATTGATTTAGGTTACAGCCCTTGTCATAAAGCTCCGTGTTTGCAAGTGGTCCAGAGATGATAGGGAAAAGCAGGACGGACGACATCAAACCAGCACAAGCCCCTGTCGGCTTCTGCCGGGCGTGAAGCTTCTGCCCCTTAAACACCAGGCTTTGGACAGATCTCCTCTGAAGCTTGCTGTGATATAAATACATTTATTCAACATAACAGATTGTGATTGTGGAGAATAAACACCTTGGACTCCAAGGAATAGAGGACATCAAAAGATATGCTGGGAAAGAAAAGATCAGCCAGCATCATGGGAGAATGGATGACCATCTGCACCATCTGACTGGCCACGCTGAACTATGTTCTGCTGTAGCAGTAAGAGACATATGCTGGAGAAGAGTGATGCTTCCCCCACATACAGCACATTCTCCTCACTCCCACAGGCTACAGTAATGAAGGACTATGTATTTAGCACAAGACTTCCTTATCGTATACATCACAACAAATCAACAATTGTAATTAATTTCTAAACCAGTTAAATACCATATGATGCTCTCGAGGACACCTTGGGTGGATTAACAGAACTATCACTCGGATCTTGACTGCTGGTCACAGCTAAGCGCCGCTTGGCTCTGGTGACCCGTTGCATGCGCGGCAGAGGCGTTAAGCCAGGCAGACGAGACGAAGCTCTTTCTGCTCCCAGCTTGGCCAGTCCCAATGATGGATCTGTGGTGTCCTCAACAACTGGGTTCAATTAAGACTGGGCACCATCACTGCACAGGGCCTCACCGTATAAATCAGCCCCTGAATCAAGTCACGGACAGAGGAGAGAGGAAATACGACGTCGAGCGACTCTGAAAGCGCGAGAAGACGGATGGGGGAGGCGGAGGCCGAGCTCTTAGGGAGAGGAAGTGAGAGGGAGCAGCAGGAAGACAGTCCGCACACACACCGAGTCGATCGTGGGACAAAAAGGCGCAATTACAGCGGCGGCAGGATCTGGAGCGCTCATTAGTGACGCTAATGAGTGCGCTATCTGCGCCTGCATTAGAGTGCTCAGTAACGAGGCCTTGTTCATCATCAGTGAACACAAGTCATGGCATAATCCTCTCGGGCACGCCCCTCTCCCCTCGCCAGGGGGAGCCGTCTGCACCGGCGCAGGCTGGGCGGAGCAAGCGCAGCAGCCGCAAGCCGCCACCCACACCCCCGCTCGAGGGCGGAGCCTCCTGCGCCTCCTCTGGTCATTTCCTGTATCATCCTGTGCGCTGCCGCCAGGTGAGGTGGAGAGCCGCTTAGAATTGTGTGGGGGGGGTTCCAGAAGCGTCTACAGAAGGACAGATGTCCTTCACGCACGTTCATGATTGTGAGAGAAAAATGCTTCTTTCAGATTTCACCCTTTTGTCTCTATAGAGATTGTTCTTCGTCTGCTGTCTGTCTATATACAATCAACCCCTGATGTGACAATCATCAAGATCCCTGAGAAGTGTGAGATGGTTGCCCACCTTTGCATGCCCAACACCTCTGTCCTTTGTTTGTATATCCTTTGAAGTCTTAACCATAAGGTGACGACTATCAACTACTCAACCCAATGTTGATTGCCCAAGTGCCCTCACCTTCATCCCACAGTGACCCCTCCTTAAACTCCTCTTCCTCCTCACCTTCATCCCCCACTTACCCCCCTTAAACTCCTCGTCTTCCTCCTCCTTCCTCCTCCCACATTCCACAATGTATATAAGGTCCTCCCAAATAGACTACAGAAGAACTGGTCGTGATCCACCTTATGTTACATGCTCTGTGTGTCAATAAACTTGTCAACACTGAAGCCGTCCAGTCTCCTGACTCCTGAATCTGATTCCTGAAGGCCGAATTTCTAACAATTGTTAGAAAGATCGTGTGTTTTAATCCACCTTCCCATTCTGAGGAATATGCATTTGCCTTTGTTATACAGAGCACCAGAAAAGCGCATGCACACACACACACACACACACACACACACACATTCAGGTCTGAAGGCACCAATAGCTTCTCAGGCTCACGCAGCTGCTAAAGACAAGAGTAATTATGCAAGTCAACTTGACCTAAGATTATTTTTCCCTCTCCACCACTAGAGGGCACTGCAGCCCAGTCATTTTCCCTTTGACACCAGGCTCTGCAGAGAGACAGCTAAATACTGATAAAGACAAGCCACACGATGGTTGAATCTGATAGAGAGAGGGAGGGGACTCCATAGGGTGCCCAGATTCCAAAACATTTATTATCTCTTTCGATTCATTCCTGATTGCCAAATATTTTCATTGGCAAATCCTCCCACTGGGCTCAGCAACCGTTCGCCTTCCTCCGCCGTCCTTGTGTAGCAGAAAAAAGTAGGAAGGAGTAAAAAAAAAAGTTGTGTCTGCTACCTGGACTTGAAGAAGCAACAAATGTGTTGCAAAGTTGTGCGGCGGGGGGATGGGGGGATAGGTAGGTGTAGACCAGGGACAAACAGAAAGAGTACACTGAGAAAGTTTTCATAGGGTATCAGAGAGAGAGAAGAATGACACAATAGAAGGAATAAAGACATGGTTTGGGTTTTTGCATTCTCTCACTCTCTCTCTCTCTCTCCCACGCTCTCTCTCTCCCTCTCTCTGTTTGTTTTTAAGGGCTCCACAGGGCAATACTTTGGCAGTCACGATCGGGTGAACAAGTTTTTCTTTCCTCTTTGTAGAAAGTCTCTCACACAGTCATAAGTCATTCATACTCTCTAATTACTGCCTTTCAAAGAGAAACATAAATCTGCTTCAACTGCACTTTAATTGTTGTGAGATGCAGTTTGAAAGCCGAGCGTGATGCGCTTAATCCTGACAGAAGGAAATTATCTGATCATCATCATCACGTCACACAAGCCCTCTGTGTACACAGGTACAGCAAACGAACCAAGTACACAACATTACAGCAATGTGCTTAAATTATTTGGTGAAATATGAGTAATGAATATACAGACTATGAATTTTAAACCATTTCATGGTTTACTGGACAAACTGCGGAAGCCAGATTTCTCTTTTATCCCTGCAGGCTTCCACTGTGGGAGGGTAGGAACCCCACACTGATACCTACTCATAACGTAGTATATATTTATATCATAATGTAGCATATATTTCACCATTCATGTTCTTTCTTTCTTTATCTTTCTTTCTTTACGTTTATTTATTTATTCTGTGATTTATTTCTACCATTTAGGTACACGGCCATCATTAAATCTGTTATTGTTTTACAATGCTTCACAATCACTAGACCTATTCCAGAGGCACTGGTCAATACCTGTATCTGACTTATTTTACAACATAAGACAGCATGTATATGTAGGAAACTGAATGAATGTAACTTTACACAGTCGAACGCCTCTCACCCAAACACAATCTCAGGTTACAGCACATGACAGGGCCCCTGGCACCTTCGTGAGGTCTACCCACAATGCACGGCGTGCCCAGGGTTCGGACAGCCAGGGTCCCGAGGGGTCAGAGCGAGAGAAGAGTAGAGGGTGTTCGGGAAGCGAGGGGTTAAGATCCGCTCGGCAGAAAGAGCCCCTGGAGCTTTCGCGGCTGACACCCGACACCCGAGGATCTGTCTACGTCTAGACATGTTTGATCAACACCTGGAAGGGCGAGTGAGAATGTGTGCATTGAGGAAACAGAAATGTTTGTGGTGGAAGCAGACGAGTGATAAACAGAGCCAGCGAGGTCGGCTTTGGTTTTGGTGTGAATAGCCTGTTTGGATGTGGAGACATGCGTGTGCACAAAAGAAACAATCAGATGATTCTTCAGAGGTGTAATGGATTTTCTAGGAGAAATGGGTTATTTTGTCAGCTTTTTAATTCATTACATAATGTAATTCACGACATGCCTCCTCAGAGTGAGTGAACTGTTGTAGCAAGTTGGGCGGATGCAATGTTATTCAAGATCTAATTAGTTCAGCATTTTTCCCCATTTAACATTTGGAGTTGGACCAGACCCGTTGCACCTGACCGTCATACCATCGCACGTTCTGTGCAGAATGCGGTTTGGCATCGACCGCCATGACGCCTGTCCCACTAACAGCCTCCATGGTAGAATATCATCAGCTCTGCTCCCCATTCTGATCAGCCATCAATTATACATGGTCTCTCCCAGGCTTCTGGGAGCCCTGTGTTTTTCGGGGTGACTGATGCAGGGGTCCTCATGGAGGGAAGGCGGGGAGAGAGGCGTCTTCGCCCATGCCTGTACTCCATTATTAATCGGGCCGTGAGCCGGGCCAGCCGGGGGTCAGCGCCTATTAGTGGCAGCTGAGACAGCAAGCCCGGTTCTGCAGATTAGGCATTTCACGGTGCTGCACTCTGATCACTGAGGCCTGATTTGATATTAATATCCATTTAGGGTCCCAACTCTCGTCTCTTTGAGATGATCAGATCCTGCGTTTGCCCTTTGACACTCATTAAACTCCTGCGTGACTTGCAGGAGTTGGGATGAAGTGGTTGTACTGTTTCAGGTGCAGATTAATGCTGATGCTTGATAAAGATCTGTGTGAAGTTTGAGGATTTTGTTCTAGACAATGATAGTAGTGGCTAATGCTTGTGTGGTATGTCTACTGCTACTAGCTTGTCTCTCTCTCTCTCTCTCTCTCTCTCTCTCACACACACACAATCTCACACTGTCCTACATACCTTCTTTTCCAATCATCTCCAGGGTAGTAATGAGCTCTGATATTGGAGGATTTTATTTATTTTTTGTCAAACAATGTCTGTTGGTCTTGCCATAAGTGAAGATGGCAAACCACTTTAGCGTGACAGTACCAACAAAGGCAATGTCGACATCTTGTCAGTGGGGGAGAATAACTTTGCCACCCACCATCAAATTTCCAGCTGTTATCTGATGCCATCAGATCTTGTTAGCGGACAACTTCAGGCAGGAGATTGAGGGGAGGTGAGACATGGGGACACAGCTGAGTGACTCTGCTCCACACTGCCCTACACCCGCACCACGGGTGGATGGCTGGGTGGAGGTGGGGCCTCCACACCCTCCTTCCTGAGCGACATGTTTTTATAACCCATTATCCTCACTAACAACCGCTGCCCACTGACACACAGTAGGGGTCAGATGTCAGGTCAAAGGTCATGTTGAGGACAACAGCGGCTTAAACTCGGCTTCCGCTCGTCCAGTGTAGAGAGCCTTAGGGGTTTGTCTCGGTGCTGCAGAGCAAGCCACAACAAAACAACACAGATGGTTCCCGCATTTACTCACATTTCCACAATGCTGTCCAGTTGAGGGCTAAAGACCACAGGGCTCCACTCGGCCTGCAAACAGCACCGCAAACGCGTCCCCTCCATACCTGGGAGGGGGGGGATAATGGTGTAATTAGTAGTGTGAGTTACAGTCCTGTGGTGTGGCGCAAGCACTGCTCACTCCAGGAGCTGAGGGGGGAGGGGTTTGTTTGGGTCTGCTCTCTCAGAGACCTGACTGCCAGCTCGTAATTAAAACACCCTCCAGAGGAGGCAGTCTGGGGCCTGAGAGCGGGGCCTGTACCTCCGCGCGTGTGTGTGTGTGTGTGTGTGTGTGTGTGTGTGTGTGTGTGCCCTTCATGGGGGCATGGAGGAGATTTGCATTGAAAGAACCACTATAAAGTGAAGCAGCTGAGTAAGGTTATTTACAGGTGTACCTGACAGACGTTTGAGGGATAATCACGTAAGTGAAACAAAATGGTCAGGCCTTCTCTCGTTTGTCCTCCACTTTCATGAGTGAGTGTGACTGCTCATTTGAGGTAGGCCTGAAAGAAATAGTGTAATGTGAAGGAATGTGTGTGTGTGTGTGTGTGTGTAAGGTCACCTTGAATGCGCCACTCGGGTCTTGTGTGTCTCCTCCTCTCCTCTGTGCTTCAGTGAACACTCCACCATGCGCAACACCACCTCACCTGCAGCACTTCCTCTCCCTCAGAGACTCCAGCAGCCATTTACAGAGGATTAGAGAGGGAGAGAGAGAGAGAGAGAGAGAGAGAAGGGGAGAGAGACAGAAAGGGAGAGAGAGAGAAAGGGCAGGAGTGGGGGGCAGAATAGTAAGAGAGAAAGGGAGAATTCTAAAAGGGTTTTTGCATATAATTGTAACAAGCTGTTTAGAATCAAATCAAATTAAAACGTCAGCCTGGCTGGATAATAATGAATGATTATTACTGCAATACCGAGATTTAGCCTGAACTATAGCACAGTTCAGCATAGCGCAGCATCTTATAATACATATAGTATAATGGATTCTGTATAGTACATTTATTATGATATAGTATACCCAATATTGTGTAGATTAATGACAAACTTTTTTTTTTTTACAGTGGAACATCTAAGACCAATGTTAAAAAGATAAAATGCTGTGTTTCTTATTTTTGAAAAATATATGTAAACGGTTTGTCGAATGTCTAGTTTGAACAAGAACAACCGTAGTTAGATCATTTACAGCAGAATGTATCGGTGGAAACGACAGAGCTGTACGCGCTGTTATTCCCAGCGTGCTTTAAAGGCGATCGGCCTGCGTCTCGCGCCTCACACCTGTAGCTGCGGACGTGAGCTCCACATTCCAGCACAAGCCGCAGCTCTGATGGCTGGGGAGCGCGCGCATTTCCAGGGGATGAGACCGCCACACAAAGGCTCCTTCCGCACTGGCATGGGCCGCTCGCGGACTGGCACCACCGCACGCCAGCGCCTCTGACACAGTTGGCAGACGAGTGGGGGGAATCGCGGCACAAGCCAACCAGCGCGGGCCCGCCCAGAGAGCTGGCAGGGCTTCGGGCTTCCACGCGGAACACTCCCGCTCGTCTTTCACTGGTACCACTCCGAACACACGTCTTTTTTACTTTATTTTTCTCTTAACGTCTTTTTTTTTATCTTTCAGTGTACTTGTCCTTGCTACAATCGGCATTTAATTTTCTAGTTGTGCTAGAATCAGGCTGCTGAATTTCTTTGTTTAAAGAGATCTTTCAGCTCAAATGAACAGAGTCGTTAAAAAAAATGAAACTAAAACGTGAAGGGCAATTGCAATCATACCAAAGTGAAATGAGCTTCGAGGTGGAGAGTTGGGTGTTTCTAAAGCAGGAAACGCTTCTTAAGAAATCACGTATGTTACATAACGTATGTTTGATATGTACGCTCTAGCAAGCCCTGGAGAATACAGGTATGCATTCCTTTTGTTCTGTTTAACGTTGATACATACTCTAAACATACACTGACGAGCTGTTTCTAATAGAGTGGTGAGAGGGGGCGGGGCCAGTTGGTGTGTCAGCTGGTCCTGTTCACACCGGAATAGGTCTATAATGATAATGGGCAGTGCTCATGTATCAAAACCTGCTTGTGGAGCATTATGGGTAGAATACGAACGCTCAAATTCCTTGTGCCTGACTCCACAGGGGCGTTTGAGTACTCTGTGGAGGTTAGTACTCAATCACCTTCCCTATCAGGTCTATAGATTTCTGTGGTGCTTCCTTGTTGGACTCAAGTGTTGGAGCAGTAGCCATTGTACTATAACAGTGAGTATACAACTGGCCTCATTACTGAAATATTGGCATGGCAACCAGTTCGCTGTCCCTCTTGAGACAGCAAACTCGTTTTAAGATCTTTTTTTTTCTACTAGCATGCACGTAATACTGAAAAGTGTTTTTGAAGTTCATTTAAAATAAATTCCATTCATTTAACTCTAACATTCTGTTAACTTATGATCAAGGAAGCAAAACTTCAGCTCCTCAAGCAAAGATGACATGAAGTGAAATGTGACCCTTATTCTCAGTACACACCACACCCTCATCACATGTCAAACAATGAGTAACACCTTTTTCTCTCAACAAAACAGAACAATTAAAACGCTTCAAAGAACATCTGGCTTCTGTTTACTTGAATGAACGTCGTGTTGTAACAGGTTAAATTATTTCACAATTTACACCCTAGTTTGTTCTCAGTGCTCATTACTGCAATAATAACAGACCTTTGTTCTTTGTGTCAGGAGGCACTAAGATTTCACCTCTCCATGTAACAATAAATGTAGTAAGCACGAACATTATAGTACAAGAGATTCTATCCGTACAAATGAAACACACTGACATTCGTCATTTAAGTCTACACATAAGGTTTTGTTTCCACAGCTACAGCGGAAACAAACCGTCCTGGGGCTCCCGCATGTCCAGCGAATACCAGTCTTCATCGTCCTCTTCTCACGTAGACACCTGATCCACACTGCTGTGAGAGGTCCCTGCTCACTCCAGGGTGAGAGGGCACACGCCTCGGGTGCTGGTAGCTGGGTCACGTTCATACGTGGAGAAGAGAAGAGCGCCCCCTGCCAGACCAACCGCACGGCATTGGGTTCCACGGGCCCTGGACGTCCCCACCCCACCCCACCCCCACCTCAGCCTGGCCTCCTCAGCCCAAGTCCGCCTCCCGTTCCCTTGCTGCAGTCTCGGATTGCCTGGCCACGCGCCTTCAGGGAACAGTGAGGGTACTGCAGCTGGGGGCAAAGGGTGAAGGTCAGGGGTCATAGCAATTCTGAACTGTAGGAACAAGTGAGGCGCAGACTCATGCTTTGCACTCATGTCAATTCAATGACCAGTCAGGCAACCTTCAGCAACCTCGCGAGGGAAGGCAGTAACTCCCCTGGCGTACCACATGAAACAAAAGTAGCTATTGAAAATATAAATTGAGTATGTGTGTGTGTGTGCACTACATGTCATGTGACCATACTTCAACTCTTCACCTTGAACAGAATTGTCAAAATACAGGAAAATAAATAAATAACCATTTCCACTGAAAGCAAGAGTGAGCAGATTTTGTACTAATTCTCAAAATTGGTACATTAAAATATTTAAAGCCTCTCTCGGTCTGTCTCTCTCTCTCCCTTCCTCTCTCTCTCTCTCTGTCTCTCTTCCTCTGTTTGTGCTAATCACTTTGAGGCCTCTGGTCAGACACGGGGACATAAACATACGCTGAAATGACTCATGACTCTGTTCTGATCTCTGTGCTTTCATTTTCTCTCTCATCCTCTTTTCTCTCTTCTTGACTGCCTACGCTAATTGAGACACCATCATTTCCCGGATAATTTCTGACGATGATACAACAGCACACTGATTGCTTTTTTCATTCAGAAATGAAAGTAAATAGGGTCACATTTCATTTCGTTTATTCACACTACGTAAATTCCTTTGCAGGTTTTAATCAGTGCTTTCAGTGGCATGCTAGCATCTTTCTAAACAAAATCAGATTTCCACTGAATGTAAGCAGACACTCAAAGAATAACACTGAGCATGTATTATCATTTTCCTTGAACCTGGATAATATGACATATTTAGAAAATTATCTATCCAGTATGTTTCAAAGGGCATTTGCTTTCTGTAAACAGTACTATAGCTGTCATATGGAAATTCATACTCACCAACATCCCCCAAAACAATAACTGATGTAAAGAAAACACAGTAATATAATCAGACATGTACTTAGTGAGAAATACTAACATTCATCACAATTCATAACACAATTCATAAATATTCTAAAAGTACAGTGAGTTAGCAGTTCATTTTGTAAGCCTCACTAGATGCATGTTGAAACGTTTCATCTGCTGCAAACTGGACAGCTGAACACAGTCTCAGATCTTCTGCCTTTTCCATCCAGAAGAAGTTTGACGGAAACTCAGTGGAACGTTTCTGGAACCACTGAAGCATATTAGATACCTGCTGCTTGTCCAGGAGGGCAGAACTGTATCACTGAAAGGAAGAACTTGGCCAGCAATGTTGTCTTCAATGTTCCTAAGTTCAGCCATGTTACTCCTCTGCTGCGCTCTCTTCACTGGCTTCCTGTAGCTGCCCGCATCAGATATAAAACCCTGATGCTGGCCTACAAGGCTAAGAATGGACCAGCACCTCCATACATGGTGGCAATGGTCAAATCCCGATCTGTACCCAGAGCTCTTCGAGCTTCAAGCACAGCTCGGCTTGACCCACCATCTCTCAGAACATGCGGAAAACATGCATCCAGACTTTTTTCAGTTCTGGCACCTCAGTGGTGGAACGAACTTCCCCTGAGTGTCCGAATGGCAGAGTCTCTTGCTGTTTTTAAGCGAAGACTGAAGACACATCTGTTTCAAGAGCACTTAAATTAAATTTTACTACACTAGCATTTATTAAATATTTGTGACTGTAATGACTTTTCTTGCTTTTATCTTTTAAGTAGGGTTTTCTCAGTATATATTTGAGTATATCTAGGCGTCCATACTGACTGTATCTAATAATATCTTTGCTTAAAGTTTCTTCCTGATTTTAGCCTAAACTAACTAACTAGAGATTTTGTTCTGAGTAAAACAATGAAGCACTTTTTGTAAGTCGCTCTGGATAAGGGCGTCTGCTAAATGCCGTAAATGTAAATGTAAATGTAAATGTGTTGTGCCATTCAAATGTTCTTCAGTGGGTATCAGGGGCCCTAAAAAGAGAAAAAAAAACCTTCCACTCTGAAACAGTAGCGTGGGAGAAGCTCAGAAAGACCCCCGCTGGGCAAGGGTGGCAAGTCAAGTACTGCGCAGGGTCCAAGTTACTATGGCCTCTTGTTTTGCCCCTTCCTAAGCACTTTAACTGTATTCCCACAATTCATTCCATACAGAGAATTTGAACGGCTAGTGTAAAATTCTCACAATCAGTGAAACATAGCAGATTGATCTGAAATAATCAGCAGACAAAGCACGGCAGACAGCAACGACAATATACACACAGGCATATGATGACATAGCAACGCATTATTTGCGAGGTAAAAATGGGAGGGGTCGGTGAGAATGACATGCGTATTTATACGCGTGACAGGGTTAACGCATTACTCAGATCATTCAATTCATTAATTTGCATTTGCTGGTAAAACCAGTTCTGGAATTTTATGGCTAGTGTGGGAAAACTAATAATTGTGAGTGAACTACGGAACGCATTTGGGCTTGGTTAGATAATAGCTCTGCTTTGTTTGCAACTCAGTGCCAGACATGCACACATGATTGGGGAACTTACCTTAATTCGAGCAATAATTGTTCTTTCAACAGCCACACCTGAAACGTTAATAAAGGGGAGGAGTCACAGTTTGTATCCGCCCCACTGACAATTATACCTGAAAGTGATATTAAAGGGCAATGATTCAAAAACAAAGAAACGATTCAAAAACTTTCAAACAAAAGTGCAACCAGATAAACAGATAAGGTCCCCGATCAAGGAGGTCCCTATTTACAGTTTTAATCTGTGTCAGTTTCCAAGGAAACAAAGAACCTCTCATTACAAACACACCATAACATCCTAGAACATTTCCACATGCACATTATTACTCCTTTACTTTGTCTCTAAAACTGGGACTTTTAATTTGACATCAGCTTGGGATTCCAGCCAAGGGATCAGTGAAGTCTCACTGGCCTGATGGTATATACAGGCCTGCACTGGGGCTTCCTTTGTGAGAAGTGAGAAGAAGGAAAGTAAAATTCATCTTTTTAAAGGTTCTTTCTGCTCCTCCTCATGTAGCCTGAAGCGTACCAGCATTTGTGTTCGCCACGGCGCATAAACACACACAAAAGACGTTATTAGCGTAGATGCGAATCAAATTATGAGCAGTGTAAACTGCTCTTCCTCCTTGCTCTTACGCCTGTAATTACTCGAGCTTATAGGAGAATGATGAATGCTAATGACACTTTCTAAACCAAATAACCAGAGCTCGTTACTTCCATCCTGTCTGCCACTGTCTTAAATCGTCTCCATTTTCCCTCCATCCTGGTCAGACGTGTCCAAACATATTTAAATATCTATATTTACTTCTATTCTATGAAGTATGACCTAATCTAATAAACTGTATTAGAATTCTATTGTATTCTATGAAGTATGTATTGTATTAAAACAATAATGTTGTTTCTTGAGTGCACACCCTGTCCAGGAAAATGCCATGAACAATTATTCTTAATCTTACAGATGTTTTCTATAGAACCAGCATTTACAACTACACTGTGTAGTACATAAAATCAAAGTAAACGGTAAGGAAAGTTGACAATTATCTTGAACATTAACCATTAAAAATCTTGAATGTCAATAACGTCCATATTTCCACACATGTAACTTTATTTCTGTGCCTCACAAGAACTCTTACGTAATTGGTTATGATTTTCATTAACGTCCTGTGCAGTATTCACCCATATTCTACGTCTAGGCAAACTGGGCCTTAACTGGCTCGGTGCATGTGAAATAGAGCTGGACTCCAACAATGCCAAACACATTTCAGCAGAACAAGGAGGGTCTGGCAGTCAAAGCAATGACTTCTGTGTCAAACAAGTATCTTTTGTTCCTCAACATATTCATTTCTTTCAGCCAATTGAAATAAAGCTCCTTCACAAGATCAACAGAAAGAGAAATGGCTGCACTTTTAAGTTCACGGTGTGACTACTCCGGCCTTGGTCAGCAGGAGAAGCAGAGACGCTGGGTGAGGCTTTGGAAGTGTGTTCTGTCTGAGAGAAAGTCAGTGAAAGCAAGAAACATTCGACTCATGTAATACACTCAGACAGCAATAAGGACAGAATAGCAGGGAGGAGTGGAAACCTTAGTGAATAGACCAGTTAAAGTCGGCTGAAAAACCTTTGAGCACGTCATTCATGACTTATGGTAGTGTCCCCGAAAGTTTTATAAAAAGTTAATAAGATCCCCTCTGCCTATGTAAAGACGTTGGACAAAAAGATATCCAACCACACATGTGAGGCAGCATATAAGATGAAAATGGGTGGATGAACGAATGAATGAACGTTCAATTTATGTAGCGTCTTTCAAGTAACCCAAGGTTGCTTTACAATTTTAACACAGGAACACAGGTAACAAGCCCCACACACACCGGTGAGAAGGGACAGCCAATTGCGCACAGCGAATTCTCAACAGGAGCCCACAACCCCCTGGGAGCCCACAGCCCCCTGGGAATCCACAACCCCCTGGGAGCCCACAGCCCCTTGGGAACCCACAACCCCCTGGGAGCCCACAACCCCCTGGGAACCCACAGCCCCCTGGGGACTGAAGTGTATAGAAGGGGAGAGGGGACAGACCCTTAGTCACAGAGCAGCATCCACCACTGGGCACACAAGCACACACACATTCATGCACAGACACTCAGACAATGATTGTGCATTGGACATGAAGAGACACACATTTGTGTGGGACTGCCAATTTACCTGTCCTCCATGTGTTTGGAGTGTGGGAGGAAACCAGAGACCCCGGAGGAGACCCACACAGACACGGGGAAGCTCCACTCAGAGCTGCTCCATCGTGTGCACGCCAACATCCTCCTGCATTCACAACACTTGCATCTTTGTGCTTTACATCATTCCTTTCCCTGCATCTGCCATTTCTATACGGCCTAAGAACAGGACAGTCCGGTTCTAACTGAAATGATTCACTGATATATTTAAACTCTGCCCCTAAATATTAAAGTTCTAGAGAAGCGAAGCATTATAAATTTTGCTATAATTCATACAATTAAGTATACTGGCAAGTCTGGGTCTTTTGTCAGTGTGCATTGCTCTCAGCACTCACAAGTCAACACTGATTACTACACACACACACACTCTACAATTGCTCTCTCTT
>JAGXOD010000025.1:7985000-8287500 GCA_020368025.1 Brachyhypopomus occidentalis | reverse complement strand
CTCTCTCTCCCCCACTCGCACTCTCTCTCTGTCACACACACACACACTCCTCCCATTCAGCTCTCTCTCTCCCCCACTCTCTCTCTCACACACACACACATACACACACATAAACATACACAATGGACATAGCCCTGAATAGACTAGCAAGCAGACTACCCATCACCCGAATAAGTCGTGTGTATGAGTTTTGTGCTTGTGTCTCTACTCATGCATAGTGGTGTTTGCTGGAGGTATATTTAACCTTGGCAGATGTTTCCTGTAAACGGCGGAGAGTGCTGCTCTGTCCTGATAATACCTGCACGGTACTGTCTGCCATCCATAAGAACAAATATTCAAACTCAATTTGAGCATGGAGCATTAATTCAGAACATAAAAAATGGTCTGTTTGACCATGACATAGACTCAGATTTGCTGGTAGAACTTTAGAACAGTGCATTTTTGCTTTCTGGGTCTCCTGTAATGAGATGTGTGAACTCACACGGGTCGTCAATCATGTAAAAGAATTCCCACCTGTCGGCAGCAGCCTGACCAATCGCTGCAGGGTTTGTTTCGCATTCTAATTCCCATTGTTGAATTGATACTGCTCTTTGGAGAAAAAAACAGACCTACCTAACCAGTGTTCCCAAACGTAATTACCTTTAATGTGGACTGTACATTTTATAAGGACAAGTGCTTCAGTCTCCCTCCTGACCCGAGACAGGTTCCTTCCACCATTACCAGCTCCAGATATCGCCTCTCTCTGAGGGTCACGTGTGGGACAAGCAAGACAAGCAAGGCATTGCACTTTCTAAAGAAGAAATGCAGAGGCCTGCTGTGACCTCAGGGCGGAAAATCCTGCAGTAGATTGAAGACATGTTGGACAGAAATACAGACAAGCACAGACAACTATGAAAGAGTTAGATGTATTAAAATGAGCAAAAGACATTCATCTGGCTGAGAGAACTGTTAAAGCATTCTAACATCACTGAAACCCGAGGCAGAGCCTACCAGGGTACCGACCTGCTGAGTGGCTGTGTGGTCTGTTCCACTACACACTCTCCTCCTGAGTCACACCCTTCTTGCATCAACCATACATGCACAGTGAAGAACAAAAGAGCATTTGATGGATTAAATAAAAACATGTTTTTAAATAACTTACCATATAATGTAGTGACACTCAATCAGTCATGCCATAACTGACTTTGCATATGAAGATCTACATAGTATATTCCAGGCATTTTTTCTTTGTCTTGAAACACATTAGACCTCTTAGCTTCCTCATAAACAACTGTTTTGGATTTTACCCAACTGTGGAGTAAACTTGAATTAATAAAAGTGACACATTTGCATAGTTCTGTGATTTTTATTTAGAAAACCCAAACACCAAAGGACAGTTACCCATGACAACGCTGTAGAGAAGATTCCTTGCTCCACTGTTGGATGAGGTAAGACAGGTAAGACCTCACCACACAGACAGAAAGGCCGCTGACATCAGGACTCACGTGAGACAGGTAAGACCTCACCACACAGACAGAAAGGCCGCTGACATCAGGACTCAGGTGAGACAGGTAAGACCTCACCACACAGACAGAAAGGCCGCTGACATCAGGACTCAGGTGAGACAGGTAAGACCTCACCACACAGACAGAAAGGCCGCTGACATCAGGACTCAGGTGAGACAGGTAAGACCTCACCACACAGACAGAAAGGCCGCTGACATCAGGACTCAGGTGAGACAGGTAAGACTTCATCACAGAGTGGAAGACCATTGACATCAGGACTTAAGTTTATTTCTTCAGCCATGCACATCTGAGTCTTAGGCTACAATACAGCCAGGGAAGGCCCTGTTCATCTAATATATGACTGACTAAACGACAATGTGACATGCATGACAGTGATTGTGACATGCATGACAGTGATTGTGACATGCATGGCAGTGATTGTGACATGTCTCTAGCACGGTCAATAAACAGGTGCATGTCATAAACTGCTATTTTAGGAACGTGTCATGAATAATTGTAATGGGCAGTTTTTTTTTGTTGCTGTCATTGTTGAGTTAAAATGTAATTACTGCACAAAAGCTATGCTCCAAATGTGGACTCTCCGGCTACACTCGTCTCCTGAGAGACGAGCTCTCAGCAACCCTTCTCACAAACATGCATATCTAAATGAGGCTTGTGTTGTGGAGTACACAGTCTTTGTGTCAAATCATTGTTTGTACTTTAAAAGTAAATCATCAGGCATTATCTAGAATTAGAAAGGAAGGAAGTATCTTCCATGATAGCATTTCTATAGTGTGTAGTTGGTCTTTGAATCTATGAAAATAGACAGACTTCCCAATTCCAAAGCTCCCTCTGAAGAGGACAAGCGGGTTGCCAGGTTGGTTTTTCCCAAATACGAAAAGGATTTCACTGTCAGCTTTTGAAACTTTCAAGATGTTTTTCACAGTCACTAATCTCAAATCGCAAGGTGAAAATCACAATGTTCTCTGGATCCTACAGAAAGCCCATACATCATTAGAATTTGGTTTAATAGTTCAGGTGTGATTGCAGGTGGCTTCGCTGAGTTGGGGTGTGACTGCAGGTGGCTTCGCTGAGTTGGGGTGTGACTGCGAGTGGCTTCGCTGAGTTGCCTCCCCTGCGGTGGAGTCTCAGCCCTAGCAGGGAGCTCGTGCAGTAACCAAACCTCCAGTGCCATTTCTCTTTTCTATCACACGCCACAGAATAAAAATCAATTAATAAAGCAATTTGGCATTAATGTCCATCTTGAGGTATATTTCATCTTCATGTTCTAATAAATATATATACGCCTGGATTCACTGGACAGGCATTTTCAGACTCGTTTCCACTCTCAAACAAACACAAAGGTGTATTTGTTCTGGACCTCTTCAGACACTCCTGACACCGCGATGCTGCTGTTGCTTTGAGAACGCGGGTCTCTCCGGTTCTCTACTCCAGTGTGGAGAATGGGTCACAATTTAGAAACCCCTTTCATTTCAGGTGGGTGTTAGTTCATCTCTCAGGTCCTGTTTAACAATGACCCATGGTTACTGACTGCAACTAGCGGATACAATATGACCCATAATTGGTGCCATGTTTCCAGCATGTTTGAAAGAAGGACTTTCTGAGGTTCACTGATGGCTGGCTGTCCACTGATGGCTGGAGCTAAACACTAGACCCTCAGTATTAGTCAGAATTGCTGTGTTTTTTTTACAATGTGTGTGTGTTTTGTTTAATTTCTTGAATTCACTCTGATCCTCGTGATTAAAACTTATAACAGGTGCATTCCGGTAGTCCAGCACTGCATAGAAAAATGTAATACTCAGGCATTAGTTTACACGGAATCTTTTTACATGGACTTGAAGCCTGCAAGTTACATATGTGACCCTATCTTACTCCTCCAATACATGATCAGTTCGTATCTTACTCCTCCAACACGCTGATGTTGGTTCTTCTGCCACACGGTGCTTGAAATGTGTCTTACAATGATGGTAAACGTGAGCCGCCTGAGTTAAACGCAACTTCCACCTGAGGCTCATCTACTCTGAAGGGACTGTGACTACTCGGCCTGGAATTAGAATCATAACTACAGGACTATATCTGGACTATACCTGAACTGTGAATGTGGACATTGCTAGCGGGCCGCCCAATGGAGGATGGGTTCCCTTTTGAGTCTTGGTCCTCCCAAGGTTTCTTCCTAAATTCCTGCCATCTTAGGGAGTTTTTCCTTGCCACTGTCGCCTTTGGCTTGCTCATTAGGGATCTGGACCCACGCAATTTGTAAAGCTGCTTTGTGACAACATGTGTTGTAAAAAGCGCTATATAAATAAAAATTGAATTGAATTGAATTGAATGTGCGGATCTACGGAGGCTTAAAATATTTGAAGCAGAAATAAGAATGGCTGTATACGTATAGCAATAGAAATATTAAACAAGTTGTACAGGCTTGTCAGCTCATTTTCTACCAGTGTGTGTGGACAGTGTGCTTTAAATTGTCTTTAAAATGTTCTTCTCAATGTCTTTATTTAAAACGTATAGCCTAATTTCAGTGCTAGTGAGAATCCGCTTAAGCTTTCTGGATCGCGTTATAGATTCATTAATGTGTAGACGAGTTGCACTACTCACAATAATACACAGAGGTTAAGGATTAGAAACGACCTGTTAAGTAAACCAGACTTTATACCTGTCGGTTAACTTAGCAGAATCTATCAGGAAACGGTCTCAGTGAGCGGCCGGTCTGCCTCGCGCTTGCACAATGTGATACAATACGTCATACGTCACATCGTGCTTGTGTACACACACAAATCTTTATATGTATATATGTGTGTGTGTGTGTGTGTGTGTGTGTGTGTGTGTGTGTAAGAGCGAGAGAGACAGAGAGGCGTATGCATACTCCTCCTTTATATCAGTCGGAGGGGTAAAGTCCCAGTGTAAATCACTTTCCCGACTGGAACCGCACATTAAACAACCGTGGCATGATTCCCTTTCTCTCAGCACATCCCTTCCGTATTTCCTTATCAGCTCGTTCACCATTTCATTTCTTTCAAATGAGAATTCAGGGACCCCCAAATTCAAGGCCGGCGCTTCAAACAACGGGACGGCGGTTTACTTTTCTTCTGTCGAAATGGTATCCCAGATCCAATTTCAGATAGACGCGGGTTTAGCAATGATGCTTTTTAGACTTTCCGCGACAGAGACAATAGTTAGTATTTTAAAATGAGATACCCTAAACCTACCGACATATTTCTATTTAAATGTAATATAGTACACATCATACTGCATCAGGTTTGAGATAATCATACGCTAGTATATTATAATAATAATAATAATAATAATAATAATAATAATAATAATAATGACAGTAGTAATAATAATAATAATAATAACTATTGTAGATTTTGTATAAATATTAAATCTGCTGAATGCATACTTCCGCTTTGGGCCTGCGTTGAGAGTTGGCTCGTGCATAGCCGTGACACAGCCTGCTGTTGCATTCTGCTGATTTCCGTTCCAATGAAATAGAAAATTAGCATAGCAAGATGCAGAGGGAGATACGCTCAAGCTACATATCACATTTAATTCCGCGCCGATGATTTCAGGGTGACATTAGGAGACAATAAGGCAAATGACCCATGGCATTCAATTAAAAGTGTCATGTCCCCCTTACTTTTGTTTCACGTGTTTTATATTTTCAACTAAAGTGTTTGAGGAAATAAAAGCGCCTTGTGTCCCCCTCCTCATTGACTTTTATCACTAAATTAAGCATATAAATGACCTGAAAGCGCTGGCTGTCGCATTAAATTAAATAAAATAAAGAACAATTATCCTCTTTTTCTCTGATCTCCCGCTGAAAGCAGTCCCGGAGAGATAAGGCAGATTGAATTCGCCTATGTGAGCGCGAGCTCTCTGTTGTGCTCAAATAAAAACGTCAGAAGACTTAAAAAAGAGATTTAGGGCGTCTATAATTTCAAATAATAATTTCCCTCTATTATTTTCTCTTCCTGCTTGCTATTTGTTTTTTTTTCACGTTCGAATAATACAGCTCGCACTTAGGAAAATAGACCGTGTCAATATGGCTTGAGTGATCACGGCTGATTAATAGCCAAGAAAAGGCAATAAATTAACATCTAATTACACGCACGTGCTCTTCTATACTCTCAGCTTAACTAAACATAACAAGTTGATTATCATTCACGCAAGACCAATTTCAGGCGCCCTCTTACGCGTGGTACTTGTCAATTTAGAGTGTTTTACAATTTAGCCTTATGTAACAGAAGCCAAATCATATTTTCAGAAAGTGACAAACATGTTTTGCCTACTGGAGCAAAGTGTTTGCATCATTAAAGAACACGAATGCGAAAGGAAAGAGCTACAATCAAGCTCTGTAGGTTTCCCTTGGATCGAACGATTTATAAAGGGACGTATTTAGATATTTAGATATATAAACGCGATCAGCTGAGGTGCTTGATTGGTTAAATGACAGTGTTATAAGCCTATCGCACTGAAGAAAAATATATTTCCCGGCTTTTACAGAAGCGCTCCTAAAAGTAGGCCTATCGTTGACAAAGTTGAATCTGCATGCTTTAGGGAACTGATGCAAAACTTCGGCTTCGGTATTCGGTTCAATGAAGTATCACCCTAATTTACAGGAATAGATAAGAGCGAAGTCTGTCATAAAAATCTGCGCCCGCTTTGCCCCCCCGGCCCCCCCCCTCCATATTGAATTGCACCTTGGGCAATAGTGCAGAATCGTGAATCTTAACTTCTCCCGGCATATGTTCTTGGCAGATAAGTAAACAATCTGGATGTGAAATGAATTTTTTAATTAATACAGTAATGCTATTACACCTCGGTGTGCAAATCCCATTGCCTGCCCTTGCGACAGTAGACAAAAGTACACGCGAATTCCAATCCTGTGTTTGCAGCCGAAGCCCGATTGTTCGGTGAGCGTGTTCCCTTTGAGTGAATCTCATTTTCCATTCACACCATAGCTATAGTTTCAGAAATTCTGCCCTTTAGAAAATTCCGGGGAAAAAAAAAATCAATGCCGAGTGCGAATTATATGCGAATCATGTCAAGTTATGAAATGTAGCAGTACGTCTGAGCAAGTTGTTACGTGTTTGACTGTTCACATTCACAAGTCCTAATGTGACTTTTATTTCTGATTGAATAAATCACTAAAGGAATTATGTAAGCAAAGAAGAGAGAAACGAAACATTTGGGTTAGAAATGGTCTCGAGTTTCCCACGTTTAAGAGCAGACGCACGCGCACACACCACATAGGCCGCATCATTTTCACAACGTGTAGACGAACCTGAGAAACTACTGTTAATATTTAAACATCGCCACAGCAAACAACAATAATAGCAGTAACAACAGCAATAATGATTATGATTATTAATAATAGTCATAGTAATAATAATAATAATAATAATAATAATAATGAGGACGAGGAGGAGGAGGAAGGTGAGGCGAAGAAAGATGAGAATGTGGTCAAATGTCTTCTTGGTGGATGACGTATTGCCTGTCCTAACTAAAATATATTCCAACATTTTATGCCAGCCTGTTATCATTATTCGAATGAAGACATTTAGTACATATTGTAAACATAACCTTGTCGTTAACAGTCTAAGGTTTAATACTTAAAGGCGTGTTAACTGCGGCACTGATAATGTGCGATGTTGACCGAGGATCTGTAAGAACAGACCTGGATCTTGACGCGGCTGAGCGGTAGAACAAGTCAGACGAGCGGAATGCCTTTAGGGGAACCTCTTCTCGCGCACTGCCAAACATCAAAGGACGGAATCAGTTCATTTAAGTGTCACGACAACTTGGAGGAGACACTTACACATCCGAGTTAGAAAACATATTTAGGAACCATATGTAGCAGCACTGTAGCCAAAACAGAAGAAAACTCCGATAGGCTTAATCTGTTAGGAAGAAAACTCCGATAGTCTTAACCTGTTAAGAAGAAAAGAAAAATGAATAATTTATTCATAAGAGGACAGGGCTGACGGGGAAGAGGAAAGTGCCAACGAGCCAGTGTATAATTAATAGATCCAGCAACAGTAATAGTTCGAAGGCCTTGCGGTTTTGGCTCGGGTGGCAGGTCCAGTTCGAGAGCTCTGATGGAAGCCGTTGGAGAGGAGTGAGCGTCCTTCTGAAACGTGACAGCGCGAGCCACTGCGCGTGCCACTGCGCGTTAGCTTGTACACCAGAGTCGCGATATGAACTGTGAGTAACCAGCGTCAAAAGATGGGTTACACAGCGCGCTGTTCACAAAACAGGATATTACACAGTCAGAGCCTTTAAAGATAGATAGGGCTTTGTTATTTTTATTTCAGAAACGTTAAGACGCTATAAACAGCGTGGCTTAGCTCTTCCAAATGCCCACTCTCCGAACTAATTTCAGTTCTATTGTTAGTTTTAATATAAATTCGGGTCTATTGTTTGAGCGCTCCGATTTCAGAAAGGCCCGGCGAGCTGGGCTTATTTGCTTTGCCATCTAATTTGGATCCGAGGTCCCCAAAGAGCAATTGAGAACGCCATGGGTTGACAACACTTATCTCAGATCTTAACCGAGAGGCCAGGTGGCTATTAGACGCGCCCCTTGAAACACTGCACCATTTAAGTACTGCTGGTTCAATAACTGTTAACGGATATATAATTAAATGTTAACATTTTCTTCGCCAAATAATTATTTTAGATAAGTCAGTCTATGTATTTTAAAGGGCCCTTTTTGTTATCTGTTTTGTGGGTTTTTGTGCGCATATTACGGGTGGAAAATATCGATTTTAAACAAACTTGACATGGGTCTATTTTTAATTATAAGGGCACAATTTGAGAAAATAGTCGCACTTCATTTAGGTCATTACATGTTAATTTTGAATCAGGTAAAATTACCCGAATATCTGTCAATGGGCTAGTTCTCTCAGTGTTAGTTAAGTTATATATTATGCATTCATTAATATTTAATGACAAATGATTTGTCGTTCAAATATTGGTCTAGGTTTTTTGTAAGTATTCAATATAACAAGGTTTATGTATTTTTTTAAGACAGATTGTCTTTATTCAAAACGTCTTTGCTCGGCAAATGAACAAAGAATCGAGGTATCACCCTTTTGGATACAATTTCCTTTCCATAACATTACAGGTTTTAAGTTACCATCGCAGATAAAAAAATCACAACATTTACCGTGTCTCGCTTCAAACGTGTTCTTTCTCACATGAAATGAATGTGTGACTAGCACTGAACCACGATAAAAAATGAAAAAAAATGAAAAGTACTGAAAGATATGATTTGTTCCTACTTTTTTAAATAGACCGTCTAATTTTAAGTGCCAGTTTGATAAATATAAACAATATAACCCGTATATTCATTAAACTCAAAAGTTCTAATTTCGAACCAACCCAAACAATCTGCAATTTCAGCGTGCCAGAATATCAGTACAATGTACAAGAAATATGAAGGGCTAAATGTCACTTGTGCAAACCAAATTCGTGTTTTAAAATAACAATAATAATATTAGTTGAAACAAAATTATTATTATAGCATCAAAATGTACATAATAAATAAAGTTAAAGGCCTCCTTTTCGGTAGCCATTAATAAACGTTATAACATTTACAATTCTTACAGTTCTGGGCACCTGCTTACATCTATTCCAAGTTCCATGCAGAGGTCCAAGGAACTTCTTGTAGGATCGCGTGAAAAGTTTTCGCCAACTCTGTTCTCAAGTCCCCTCGGCCTGGATAAATGCTTTCATCGTTTCTCTCGTTTTTGGTGCACTGTTCTTATGTACATGCATTGCTGTATTCAAGTTTTCACAGAGAAGACTGTCTTTTACTCTTTTGTAGCTGCGGCGTTACATAGCAGTGGCGTGTGCTGAAGGGTACGGATCAATCCCGCTCTTAGTCATACCTGGAAAAAGTATGTAAGCAACGGGGGGCTGTAAACTCGATGCCGACCATGCAGTGCAGTTACAGGGTACGACGTAGCCCGGGTTTGTGGGCGATGGGTGGGTGTGAGTGTGTTGACTTGGACAAGCCAAACTACCAAAAGCCCCATTCTGGTATCCCAAAGAGGACGCATAGGGTAAAGTGCTGGTGCTCAACGTGTGGGGCATCTCCGTCATCTTCTGGATGGCGCTGGAGCTAAACTGACTCGGGTCGAGGAATGAGTACGGCGCCGACGTTGGCGGCAGGAACGCTCGAGCTTTTTCTGATGAACCCAACAGAGAGTCCGTGGCTGACACCGGAAGTCCTTTCAAGTGATCCGTGTCCCCGAGGTATGGTAATGGGAAGACGTACCTGTCCTTCTTGAGCAGATTCTTGGGTTTGCGCCGCGGTCTGTACTTGTAATCGGGGTGCTCTTTCATGTGCTGTGCCCGGAGCCTCTTCGCCTCATCGATGTACGGTCGCTTCTCGGATTCAGAGAGCAGTTTCCACTCCGCGCCAAGTCTTTTGCTGATTTCTGAATTGTGCATTTTGGGATTCTCTTGAGCCATTTTCCTCCTCTGGCCGCGAGACCAGACCATGAAGGCGTTCATGGGTCTCTTGATATGATCTGCTGGCTTTGACATTTTGGCGGCGCCCGTTTATTCCTATCAAAATAACGTCAAAAAGTTATTTAACCAACCAAGAGAAAATATTCACCTGTCTTGCAGACACACACTGATCATGCCACTTTTTGTAAGTTGGAGAAGAGCTGTGAAAACGGCATCGGTGAAAAATCCAACTGTATAAATCTTTCGAGTTAAAGGAATCGCTCGCGAAGTTGAACGATTTTTCCCCCTTCAACACAGCGCTGTTAGGCTGAGAGAGAACAGCTGCGCGCGCCCAAAATCCACCGAGGTGAGGCAAAGTTCCGCGGTCGACGAGTGAACTGTTTGTGTTTTTTTCTTGGAGGTTTCTCGTCTTGCAAAGCACCTGGCTAGGAAATGAGTAAAAGCTCGTGAATGAGCGCCAAAAGCGGCGAAGTTCAAAGGCTGGGCTGGTTTGGTCTGCACGCAATCTGACATAATCGCAGGGCGTTTACTTGCCAACCTGAGCGACCAATCAGCAAAGAGAAACCGACATAATACCTACGAAAATATGTATATTACAACGCAAACAAAGATTGGGGAGGAAAAGGAGGTTACTCTCTCTCCTCCCCGAATCCATTTAGTTTAAGTTCTACAAACACAGACCTTCAACCTTTCTGCAATAAAACCTGACATCTAACGGCGCCAATCCTTAAGACATGACTGTTGTCTAATTAAATAAACAAACAAGCAAACAAAATGTAAACTACACTAACGTGACAATTTGGATGCGAACACCAGAACGGTGTCTAATGTTCAGCTGTAAGTATAAATATAAGTTTATTGTAGTTTTGATATACACTTTAAAAATAACGTAAATGTGATGTTTAAAAATATTTTATAAGCATTTGTTTATTGTATTTTTAAAATTCTTGTAATTTTTAATGTTATATAGGCTAGTAGACTATTGCTTTTATCCTTTCAAAAATCGAGATAGGCAATTGCAAACAATGTAAAATGTTTCCTTCAACATAAGCTTGAAAAACATATTGTCCAGCCAAACGCGAAACGAACACTATAGCGCTATGAACACCCCATGGAATTAAACGCGCTCGCGGGGCCACAGTCTGAGCAGTGGCCCTCGGGCCAATATTTATTAAACGAGAACAATTGTCCAAAGCTCTCGCGGGACAGGCCGGGCTGGGGCTTGCACCTGTTTTTCTGTTCTAATCTTGCAGCAAAGCGACCTCGTGTAGAACATGCCCATAGACCGTATCTGAACGGAGAGCTACCACATCGAGAGAAGGAGTCAGACGTCTTATATCTAAGCAAGAATCTGGCATTTTGCAAACAATCATGCACAATTTTCATTGCATAACGACAATAATTAAATTCAGAGTGGCATATGTCCTGTTGTATACTGCAAATGCAAATGATTATTGCTTCTGTGAATTTTAACAAAACAGGATGCATATGAATTTGTTTAGCTGCTTACAAAATCAACTTTGTTTTCACATATTTGTAGGCTATATATAATTCAAATTGTTGATATAAAGCATGCATTAATTTTTGAATTCATTTTATTTATTTTTCCTCCAGGGTAAACAAATTCAGCATTAGAAGCCTCTTGGTCATACCGGAATGTGCCTATAAACCACCCCCACCCCGCCGGAGGAAGTCTTTAAGTCATCGTACACTGACAACGTTAACATGCAAATTTGACTGTTTAAAAAAGATCACTGTTCTAATCAGCCCGAGGCGAGACACGCCGAGAACGCTGATCTATCAGTCTGTTTTTGATTAGCATTCTCGGTGAAATATTAGCCAGTAGGCTCCAAGATCTTTAGAGAGGTGGTCTTGAAGATGTGGCTGTAGTTTCGCATATGCTATTTTCTTAACATGTTATGATAGCTGCATAGCAATTGTTAAAATAGATTTGGGCTTTAAATAATTTTACGTCGAATTCACAATGTCCATTACACGTGGGGCACAGTAAACTCTCCAGCTTGAGCTGTAGATTTCCTTTGCTTTAAAATAGCAGCCAGTGTGTTTTACCAGACACGTTTAAATTGCTGTAAGACTTGTCAGGTAGCAACGCTACTGTGAAAGCAGGGCTGTTGTAAGGAGGTGTAGCGGAGATGTCTCCTTTCGATTTCAGCGTGTGACATGAAGAAAGTAGAAAAAAGAGCCTTGCTCTTGCAGTTGAGGTAACTTTGTGTTATAGAAGAGCAGTACGAGTATAATCTTTGCTCTTATATCCGTCAGTGAATCGAATCACCGAATGTAATATATACATTTTAATGTCAGATTTTGAGAGTAACGCATATGTATAAAGTGACTGTTATGATAATGATTTTTTCACGTAATTTTATTTTAAAACATGACCAGGAAAGATGTTTATTTTACTTGGTTAAATGACTTTCTTTAGACATTCTTAATCTAATCATTCAGATATGCAGAATATTTAGCCTAGGTGTAAACGCGGATTAAGCATTTCTCTTAATGCGTTACAACAGCAGTGTGAAAGGAGTGGAGACGGTTTAGGTGAGGTGGGTTTCGTGCTCGTGCGATGGTGATATCCATCAAGCTTTGCCTTTACACCGACTCTCAGCCTCCTTCTCGATTTCAGCGCACAGCCTCTCTTACCGGCGCGCGAGCAGAGCAGCTTGAAATTCGGAGAACACCAGCGTGTTATAAACATAAATTACAACGGGAATTAACGGAAATTTTCGGGGGCAAACACATAATTTACGCAAGCACCGTCCAGTTTACAAAGGGAAAATCTGCTCAAAGCCAAATGAAGCAAGATTTGTGAAATCAACCATGTTAATACATGGAATCATTAACTAGGAGTTCATCACAATGAGAATGGAAATGCTTGGGCCTAGGTAGAGGACGCTCGCCAACATCGCTCATGTAAACCCGCGTACTGCTGCGTATTTGTGGTCCGAGAACTTCAACAGTTTTCTAAAATGTGTAACAGCCTGTGCCACGCATTTACTGTGGTTTGGAGAAGTGGGGCGGATTGTATATTACATATATATATATATATATATATATATTTTTTTTTTATGTGTGTGTGTGTGTGTGTGTGCGCGCGAGGGTGCGCGGGCGTCTAGTGTCAAATTAAAACTGTACTGATTTAATATATGTAATTGATTGTAGCAATAAAGATTTATAGTCTATTTTGAAAACCTCAGTGTTCTTCATAACGGACGTCAAGCGCGTTACACATCATCACGAGCAGTTATGTAACAATTCGAAGAACAATTCGCATTTAATATGAACGGTCTTCAGTAATGAAACCATGAAAAAATCATACGAACAGAAACTGTAGAGCAGGTCACCGGCAGGATGAATCCCGCTATACCTATAAACGCAGTGGCCATCGTTGGGTGGCTACATGGAAAATAATTACTGAAGAGGTCAAGTCAATTTTGCAATGAGAGAGACCACCAGGGACATTATCTTTTCTCTTAACAAAAACGATTTAAATTCTGCAGTTAAAGGCACACGCTACTCAAATACGATTATTGTGTAGATAATGCCCTTCAAATGGTTTCAAATGAATGCACTGAATTGTTTTTATTTGCCAAAGTAAACATACCTAACCAGGAAGGGAAAACACTTAAAATTCTTATAATGCCAAAGGAGATATTGGTTTGCGAAGTATCGTCTTCTATGCCATTAAGCAATAAGGCCTTATGTCTGAAAGAACAATCCAACTGGGCGTGTATATATATATATATATATATATATATATATATATATATATATATATATATATATATATACATACATAAAAAAAAATGAAGTAACGAAACAAAAGAAAAGAACAGACAATAGGACAGCAGCTTAACAAGCAGGTTAGGTTACTAAGAAATATTGAACTACACACCGCAAATGCAGGCAGCACTTTTTTAAACGCACGGCGACAGTAAACCTTATAATGTTACATGTCCCATATATTCTGGCCTTCTATCATGTCAAGACCAGTTCAAATGGAGTTCTGGCACTGAATGTGCTGTTGGCACACCGCGTTATTTTGGCGCGCGCCGAAGTAAGCTGCGCCGCCGTAGCTGTCCATGGTGCTGAAGCGCTAAGTGGCTTTTATACACTGCTAACTTGTGGTCCCACTCAGGACTCCCCTCAAACCCGTGTTGACATTTCAATGCCTTTTATTCTGTTTCCATCCTGTTTATGCCGTGATTTTTCCCGCATGATGCTGGCACGGAAGCGTGCCTTTTGAGGCTCTGGTACAGTATCCCAAGCAGGAAGATGTGGCATATGAAACTTTAAGTTATATGTTGTGTCCTAATCCAATATTGACCCCCGGAATAATCGTGCTAAGTTTATTTTAGCGCATAACACTATGGATTCAACAACGGGAATGGGTGTTTATGTAAAAGGTAAAATGCTCTAATACACAGTTAAGATTCGAGGTGAATCCGAAGTGACTGACGTTATGGGAAAGCAAAAGCGATTTTAAGTTCGAAAAGAAGAGTCATTTCTCCTGTTGCCCAAGTATAGAGACGTTGGTGAAGCAGGTTACCTCAAGACCAGGTGATTGCCAAGCGCATAAGGCCCAAAACATGTTCGTATTTGTGTATTTAGGAACACAAACACACACTCACACAAATGCACACACCCTCTCTCTCTCTCTCTCTCATATATATATATATATATATATATATATACACAAACACACACTCACACAAATGCACACACCCACACTCTCTCTCTCTCTCTCTCTCTCTCTCTATATATATATATATATATATAGATACATATATATATATATATATATATATACACACACATATATATATATATATATATATATATATATATATATAGATACATATATCTTGTTTCTTGTTGTTGTGTAGAAACACAACAACAAGAAACAAAAAAATCAAACTGTTGAGCATTAAATGAAAAAAAGTATATAAGCGAGCATCTTAAGCCAAGAACCACGATACACGGGGGGAGAAAAGGGTCAGGATGAAAGGATTTAAACTTGTGAAGATCAACTAGTAAAGTTATATCAGGTGTTAAATGGAGAACATCTGAAACACCTGTATATGGCGATCCATCATTTATGAAAAGAGAAAAGGGCTAACACGTTCATAAAATAAACGCCATAGCAAAGCAGGACTTTTAAGTGTTTTAATAAAGCACTAACAGACCACATGCACTCACAAAACAGCCGCCGGAAGAACAAAATTGCTACTTGGGGGTTGCCATGCAAACACTTAGTTATGCATGTTGGTGGCATGTTAAAGTTGAAGCGTTTGGGTGTTTTTTTAATACTGCCAGGTTGGTTTAATATTCAGACTCCTACTCTACACCGGCGAGGTTCTTTTCCACAACCTTCAGCATCTGCTCCTCCTGATTAGCAGGCTTCAGGGAAAGCCCAGAATATTGCGCCCATTCTGAAAAAACGATATGTTGAGAAGTGGAGTCTCGCCTCCACCCAGGTCCTCTTCCTCTTCACACACATGCATTTTTTCACATATTCAAATTGGCAGTGTTTGTTCTGGCCACAGCTCTTGGCTTCCATTGCTCTCCAGTGTGGAAATTGATTTTAGTCAGCTGTCACAGCAAGCGCCTTTCCTGGAACCTCTGCAAAAAAAAAAAAGTACAAAAAAAAAAAGTACAAAAAAAAAATGCTGTTTGGTTTGGCGAAATTTCATTAGCCCACGTACCATTGGGGCCCTTTCTGAAGAGCCATAGGGGTGATGAGATAATGCTATTTTGGGAAGGCAGGGGAAGACAAGATGCCCATACCCCAGGATTGGGCTTCATGTCTGGGAAGGGGGTCTGGTCACAGCCAGGCCTGGTCCATCTTCAGCTTGTTTACACATCCAATTCAACTCTTCCTAACTCCTATCCTGCATATCAATCTATGATTATCAGTGACAAGGGTCAAGTCATAATCAAACACAAAATGAGCACCGGCAAGAAATATATGACGGATGAGAGACGTATAAAATCAAACTGACAATTCTCATGGTCAAATCTTTTTACAATATGATATTTGGTGGTGGTGGGGGGGGCTGAATGAGGGGCTCTCACTGCCACACGCTTCGCACAGAGGGCAGAGTTAATGGAAAAGGAAAAGCAGAGCCAATGATTGAATGAAATAAAACAGAATGGAAATTAAAAGAGGTTCAAGGCATCGGCTGATAATGAGAGAAGGGTAGTGCTTCAGAGACAGAGGAGACAGCACGGCACAATCGTGCTGTACAATTAGGATTACGGGGCCAGTCCCAGATATCAGGAGATAGGGATAAATTATCACCCAAAAAGAGAAAAATGGGGCCTCTTCTCTGACCTTCATTAAGTGGAAGAAAAGCTCTCACAGGGCTGGGTCAGCGCAGGTCTGCTCCACAGCAGGGGCACAACACTGATCGCGCGCCACGGGTCACCTGCAATTCAAACCAAAACACACACACAGCATTCTGCTTTTTATAGTTTGAAATGAATTTGACATCAGTGAAACAGTTATCTGTTAATGACACATCGTATGAAAGCTAATTGATTCATTGGTATGACATCATACTTAGGAGTTGCATTCATGCATTCAGAGTCTCCAATACTGTTGCTCTTTTACCATAGAGCAATTAGCTGGCATTGATCTTTAAAAACCAAATGCATTACAGTTAAAAAGGTATAATGACAATTATTAACTACTGCCAGCCATACAGACATATTTGGAGTTGATACAGAAATTCTCTTCATAAGCTAAACTGAATCTTATTAGACTGAATCGCTTTTTGGCAATTGACTATCAGACAGACGAGTAAAATCTTTAAAGGAACAAAGAAATATGGGTAAGCATCTAAAAGTCCAGTACAGGCAGCAAGGTACACAGGGAAAAACGTGGGCCAAGATGAACGTGAAGCAATTAAAAGATCTGAGCACTTTTCAAGGCAGATAAATTGATTTAGATGTGAAACTCAAATAATAAACATGGATATAAAGTGCTGATTGATTCCCCCCCCCCCCCCCACCACCACCTCTATGGGATCTGTTAAAGTGCTTTGAGAAACCAGTTCTCCTTTCCTCCACTTTTGTTTGGTTTTCAATAGAGCAGCAGTTCAAAAGACAATATTCCATTTGGCCTCCCATTGCAACTCTTCTCTGAAGCTCCTTTCTGAGCACTGGCCTTTTGAAAGGGTTTAAAGGGCTCCAGTGTGTTTGCCAAAGATGAAAAAACAGTTATTTTCTTTCTTTGTTTATTGTTTTTTTTTTTCTAACAGTGTTGATATTAAACACTTATTTTTTTAGCAGCAAAAAATACTTCTTGCAGTGCATATCAGATTGTGATATGCATATTTGCCTGTGGTTTGTGTCCATATTGTTTATGATCATGTATGCTTGAACAATATGGCAGTTCTGCCGTTTCTCAGGGGATTTTTTACAACAGGCACAATTAATTTGTCTTATGTGTTCTACGTGTTTTGAGGCCATCACTCACAGTTGTTCAACAGCAAACACGTTTAGAATACTGCAAGTTACCTCTGCAGGAAGTCTGGTGCCTATCAGTGTCCAAAACTGTTAGGAATCAATAAACGTCACTGTCTCTCTCCCCATGTCTCTCTCCCCATGTCTCTCTCCCTGTCTCCACTATTACCTCCCTCTTTCTCCCTCTCTTTTGAATCTAGACTATTGTAGGCTGTCAAACAAAAGCGTTTTTTATCTGGGCCTCTTGATGTCCCCCCACCTCTCCCCCTCCACCCCTCCCCCTCCACCCCTCTCACATGGCCACCAACTCCTTCTTCTCTTCCTTTCCTTTCTCATTCATTTATTCCACTGTGTGTGGAAATAGGACGGGCAACAATTAATTTCTGAGTGAATTCAGCCAGGATCTATTACCCACTCCGAGTCTCCTTTGCTCTAATGGAAATCTATTTCACTTCTCTTTTGTGTCCAATATAATTTAATGCCCATTTTATTAATGGCCTGAAATAATTACGGAAGGCTTTTGTGATTTTTGAGTATGTTTCATTTAATTGTGCAATAAATGTCTAATCAGAGCTCCCATCTGAAGCCATTATGGCATTAAAATTAACAATTACACCACAAATGTCTTGGTGAATGCGTTGGGGTCTATAGAAATCGAGGGTGATAACAAGACACACATACATCATTCATGAGATTTTTTTTCCCAACTAGAAAAGGACAGTGAGAGATAGGAGGACAGGAGGGAGAGAGAGAAAAAGAGAGAAAAGTGGGGGGGAGAGAGAAAGAAAAGAAAGTTTCTTTATTCCTTTGAAAAGAGGGGATGGCCAGAAGATAGGGCATTCTGAGTGTGTGTCACCCTCTGCGTTTCTCTTCGCCACTGGTCTCTCTCTATCTCCCTTTAATTTGCCTCCTGCTTTATTTTTTCAAGTGACAGATTTCACTCGGGGAATGGAAATGTATTAACCGTTAACTTGAGCGATAAAATATCTATCAGCCATTTGTGCCTTCTGCCTGGTCCTCCATTCTAAGCTGCGTGGCACCCATTTTGCTAGTGTGGGTGACCGAAGGCAATTAAAGACTTTCTTCTTTTTCTCTCTCTCTCACTCTTTCTTTCTCTCTCTCTCTCTCCCAGTTCACAGAGTGGGTCAGCTACTCAGCACACCAGCAAGAATTGTTTTCTTAGTTGCCAAGTATCCAAATTTCACGGCTTGCCGGGAAAAGGCCTTGGACGGTTCTCCTTGTCACGTCCCAGTTAATATTCCACAATTGGTTTTGCTGCATCTATTTTAATGGCGGATGAGTTTTGGCAACCACTCTTGCGGAGATTTGCAAACAGTCTCTGAGAGGTGTGGATTGTTTTGAACCAAGAACCTCCTGCGAATGCAGACTATCATTCTGGCCAGTATGAGGTATAAAGTCTTCCGTCAACTACACTGTCAACTATAAGATGTTGTTTAATCAGTGTCTACAGCTGAGCTTGATGAAACCGCTACGCAAATTATTCATGCGGAGTTGAGGGCCCTACTGTGAAGAAAGCTGCCGAAATAAAGATTTTGCTGTACAGCAATTTAATCAGTTGAGCTAATCTGGCCAGGAAACACAGAACCTGTCCTTTTCACGTCTTTATTCAAAGCTGTTAAAGCTAAAAACAGGAACCACAGATCCTTTGATTGCAGGATGTGAAGAGAGTTGAACCAACAAATGACTATGATTTGCGTGGTCAAGTATTGAAACTCCATTCTCCACAATAGCTGAAGATAGGGAGTCAATAGCAGTTCTGTGGATGCTTTGCCCCCAGAGAAATCCACACTACTGTTGCTATCTGTTGAGTCCACTCACATATAAGGATTGTTTACCACTGGTCTAAAAAATATTTGCTGTGAGGAATATTTGCTTTGAAACTGCATTCAGCCACAGGAAGTACTCCCTATTACAACCTTCCTAGCATTCATCCCGCCATGACTCTGAATGATACATATCAAGCCATTAAAGTTCCTTTCCTTTAAACCGATCCTCTCAAATTTAATAATCTATTTAACTGATGTGCAAATTAACCATGGCATTTGCACAAAACCACTTTTATAAGTCACACCTCACACCTTTCACCCCCCTCTCCCCCTTGCCTTTTCATCTCTTCTTCCACTCAATTTAATTCCCGGCTACAGATTTCATGGTCAATTTTATTTTGCTCACTCTCAAGGAGTCCGTCATCAATTCTTCACAACTTTTCATGTCCTCTTTTCTCTCCAGATTCGCTGCGAAATTGCCTATTCAGGCTGCTAAATAAGTGTGACTGCCGTAAATTCACTGCAACGCCCTGCGTTTTTTGAATATGCATTTGGAGTACTGACCTCCAGCAGTAATTAGTTTTAGCTCTTTGTTTATCCTTTATACAAATCACACGGCCTTCTCTTTCATTTCTATTCCATCCCCTCCCTCCCGCCCTCCTCCAAACCCAAACACAAGGAGAAATCCTTGGGTGAATTGCGCAGAACTAACAAGAGTTTGACCTCTGCCATGGGTCCGAAACACGCTATTCTCCCTGACGTCTTGCTAAATACAGCCATGGCATGTTCCATAAGGAAATTTTCAGCTTTGAAGCAACGGCAAGGTCAGCACGCACCGATTCTTACAGTATGATCCAACGGCCGTCTTTTCATTTCGAACATATCCAGCCAAATAAAAGTCTGCACATTTTTAAACACGTGCATTATCTTTAACGACATGACCCTCAAGTTCAATGCTCAAAATGTCCTTGCTAATGGGAGGAGCAAATGAGAGGTGCAAGACAGACTTTCCAGGAGGCTCGGACACCCTGTAGTCCAACTGGACCAAGCAGCAGTACCGACGGCAGCCAACAGTGTGTAGGGTGGTCGGCGGTCCCGTCCCCATCCACGTGGAGCCCACGCAGACCCGTCCAGCAGGGGGCTGGTCCACAGCTCGGTCTTGGCAGGCGGGAAGAAGGAGGGATCCATCCCCCTGACTCCTGGATTACCCTATTATAGCCAAGATGTTCCACTAAGCCGCAAACACGGACACATATTCCTGTTCTACGGCCCATTCGCTTTCAAACGCGCCGTGTCAGGAAGGCTTACTCGAATCTGCATAATCCCCCCCTCTCATCACAATTAAAGATATCAGTGAACAATGAAATTGCTTGCTCTCTGGTTTGTTTCATTTTGCTTTGGAGAGAGGGATTATGGGAATATGGCGGCCTCCTTTGTGAAAGTTACAGGATAAGGCAATAATAGCAAGCAAAAGCAGACAGTGACCTTTCTCTGGGACTGTGAGAGGTGTGAGAGGTGCACAACCAGTCATAACAATCAGAAATGCTGCATAATACGCTTGCAAAAGTCTATCTAATACCCCAAATCTGTTATTTTTTTACACTACACCTTTTGTCTGCATTGTACACTTCTCAGCAAAGATTTTAATAGTTTCAAACAAAGACTTTAATCAGAGATGTCACGCAATGCTAATTCAGTCACTTTTACTTTTAAATCAGCTGTAAAAAACGAACTTAACACTAACTGGACCAGGGCTCAGCACACACAGTGCTCCAGCCGTCCCAGTTCATCATGAGAGCTGAAAGACAAACAATCAGCTGATGACCTGCTCAGAGCCCCCGGACAGGCAGTGGACCACCGAGTCAACGGTTGCTGACCGACGACTCGTGACCTTGATAAGGGGGTGGGGGGGCGTGACCCCACACATATCTTAAGCATGTGATTCGCCGGTGAGGAGGGAGTGTCGGCTTAACATATAATTAACATCCAATAAAGCCATGGTTGTTTATCAACAACCCCACCCCCCACATTTTGCTGACCTGATAATCTACAGTCATCCTGCAGGCAGCGGCTAGTGTAGATAGCATCTTAAGCTGCTTGTTCCCATGCTTGGGCCAGGTTGGCCTAACAGTCCTCAATCATTCTGGGGACACTAAATGTGCAGGGCCTGATCTACTGCTAGCTGGGATTGCAGTAACCCGCGGTGTGATCTTACAGTTTGGCTAACCCATTCATCTTCAGCAAGTCACCACACGTCACCCTCACACAGCCAACAGCGGCGAAGCCGTATGAACGGCCTGACTTCCCTATCTGCAGTGTTATTGTGTACAGCGACACAAAGCCCGCCATTAGAGAGTTCAGGAGGCTGATAAATCAGAACGGGGAAAGGATGTGTGTGTGTGTGGTGTTTGTTCTCGCATACACAGCAAGAGAGAAATGATGAATAGAACTTAAAGGCCTGTGAGTCGTCGGAGAGACAGACGAAGTAAGAACTGGCTGTAATTAGTGAAGGGGAAGAAAGCGATGGGAATAATTAAAGGAGTGAATCACTTACACCAGCTCATTAAAGCCCACGCCAGCCTCTTTAGTTTGCTTTTCGTTGAAGGGAGACAAAAGAGGAACAATATCACATTAAATGTTGTCGTCTCATCCCCAGTCAGTCGAACTGGTACTAAAGTGTTGGTGTTTTTCTCTGGATTAAAGTTTGATAGCAGTCCGACAGAAAATGACTCTTCCCTTTGAAGAGACTTGAAAACTCTCTCTCGCACACACATTTACACACACACACACACACACACACACACGCACGAACGCAACTACACACATGCACGCACGCACACACAGGAGAGGAACACATGAGAGGAGGAAGTGTAAACAGTGAGAGTCTGAAGGAGAGAAGCACTGTTAAGTTCATGTACTGTTAAGGTGTGCTGAACAAAAATGTGTGTGTGTGTGTGTGTGTGTGTGTGTTCGTGTTGTGAGGTAATGCTGGGCTCTTCCTGGGCTCAGCATGCAGATAGGAACCACCAGGGGTAGCAGGAGAAGGGAGCAGGCGTTTGTGATTTATGGCTAGCAGTGGACTGATAAGCAGACTCCCTTCATTTAAGGCCTTATCGGCCACACTAAAGAAAGGCCACAATTTGCCACCTTCTTTAAAGCCCCAGATGCAACTAATCTCTCTGCTTGCAGACAATCTGGTGCAGTAAAACTATAGATCACTGGCACATCTGAGCCATCTCAACCTGCAGCCTCCCTGCAGCAAAGCAGCTGAGCTAAAGGGAGAGGATGTGCACACACACACACACACACACACACACACACACACACACGCGCATACACACACACACATACACACGTACACACACAAAGACACACACACACACACACACACGTACACACACACACACGCGTGTACACACACACACACACACACATGCGTACACACACAAAGACACACACACAGATGTACAAACACACACATACACACAGACACATGCACGCGCACACAGACATTCACACACACACATGCGCAAATTATCTCATTTCTGAGGAACACTGGTGTACACGTATAGCTCTACAAAACGCACAGATTACGTTTAGACTCTCTGTACATGACCTGAAGAATCCTTTGTACTCTGGCATCTCTTTTGTTTGTTTTTGTAAGAGAGCATATTTGTTTTTTTACACAATCAAAAGCAAATCAGTCTGGGCTTAGAATGATTAGAAAAGGTTATTCAGTGAGATATTTAAAAAATAATAAATCTCACTTTTACTGAGATAAACTCACAACCCAAAGGCATAGCTGTCCTCGTGGAAACCTTGCTAGGTGGACATCACAATGTTGATCAATACAGCCTTAGCATACTCTGAAAAGGTAAACACAATACCATCTCCATTATGATGTTTGTATTCAAGAGTTGTTTTAACTACAGTATAGAGGCCTTGGATGGTCCAATTCCTAATCAATACTAATCACAAATATAATTACACACTAACGCCCAGGAGCTTCATTGATTGTTTTTTTTAGCAGAGGGTTTGCATTCGATTCATATCTGATTGAAATCATCTGGGGACGGTTACTGTTGAAGCTTCAACAACAACAGTGAAACTGCATAGAAGAAGCTTGAATGTCACAGCAAGGTTCAACACACCGTATGGAGATGCACCGAGTGACTAAGGCAGGAAGAAAAAGACCTTTTCAGATTTGATCCTCACCGAGTGCCGAGTGCCGAGTGCCATCTTCTCCCTCTCCCCTCTTGTATTTTCTTTTTTTTTTAGAAACACTCGATAACGTTATATTTTGGCCTAAGCAAAAGTCAAGAGCAGCCACCTCTTTGATCTGATGTAGAGATTAAGAGGGAAAAAATAAATGTCAATAATATCTTTATAAGCATACATTAGTGGAGATAGAAGCCAAGCCATTCTGCATGATGGGAGTGCTTGCGTGTGTAGACTAACCTGCATATCAAGAAATGACTGTTATAGAGTACCACACACAGGTCAAACTCCACCTTACCCCCCCTCTCCTCTCTCTCTCTCTCTCTCTCTCTCTCTCTCTCTCTCTCTCTCTCTAATTATCATAGAGTTAGTATATATATTTTTTCTACAATGCTTCAGCAAGTGCATTAAATAATCTTTGCACGACTTTCTGGTTACAACAATGTTGATGCTTTATGTATGACACTATATGACCAGCTGTGAATGGCAAAAATAAATTAATTAATAAATGAATCTTTCTTCGTATGAAGTGCTTGTATATTGGAGGAGCCATATATCCTCCATGTCTTTACAAGTGTAATTAGTTTATGAGAGGCAGCGGTGTATTTCTCTATTCTTTAAGCATTCATGAAAGCCACTGATCTGACAAATGGAATTTTTCAGCTCTACAGAGCTCGGCCTCCTGCACCTTCCTGCAGCTGATAATCCTGTTTATGGATCCGGCTGTCTTATGTGGGCCAGGTGGAAGACCCCCTGCTGAAGCCCACCTACACACACACACACACACACACACACACACGCACATGCACATTACATGCTCTCACATTTCATCAAGTATGAACATAAAGAGGCACAGGCATGTGAAAAGGAAAAACAGTGAAAGTGGTGTGAGGCCATTCTGCAAACATACAGACACACGCACGCACGCACACCTCTCTTCCATTTGCCAGAGGGTCATGTCTGCCTCTCTCGAGTGCCTGAGCACAGCTGTGGGTTGCCAGGGCAGCTAAGGCCCGACCTGCTCCACCTGTGTCTAACCTCTCCACCCGACAACCCATCAGCTGCACCCCTCCCCCCCTCCCTGTCACCACCATCACTGCCGTCACCCACTATTCTGCAGAGAGGCAGCAGGCCATCACTGTCTAACCCCCCCGTGGATGCCCCTTTCAGGTGAGCTTTCCCCAACCCATGCACCAGTACCCACTGTGTGAGGACCTCACCTGCCCTCTGGCCCCGATGCCTCTCACTGGGGGAGTTATGTGCCGTTGGGCAGTGGTGGACGAAGTACACTAACCACATACTTGAGTTAAAGTACAGAGATACCCAAGGTAAAACGTTACTCCAGTACAAGGAGAAGTCTTCCCTTTAGTCCTCTACTTGAGTTAAAGTACAAACGTATTTGCCTTTAAATGCACCATGTAAAACCTGTCAAAATAAAACTTGTTTTCTAATGTAAGGTGCCATGTTCGAATGTTTATTATTTCACAATATCAACGCATTTAGTTAGCTGGAAGCTCGCAAATACTATGAACTATTGTAAAACAAATAACTAGCTAGCTAGCTAACTTAGCTACACGCCGACTGCGTTACTAAGGCAGTTTTCGGTTGTGTACTAGCATTAGCATACTTAACTAGCTAGTTAGATAACTAACCGTGTACACAATAATGTCGGACTTATCTTAACATACACAAAGAAACGGTTTGCTGCAAGATAGTTAGATTTCTCACTAAGGTAAATGACCTGTAGACCCATGAAAATATCTTACCTCTACGTGTTTCCTCAGAGATGATGGGGGATTCTTCTAAGAACACATCTTATGGGACTGAGACAGGCAGAGAAGGCACTTGACAACGAACGAGACTTTTTTTCCGACTATTTCAAAGAATTTCACTCAGAGAGGCCAGATGAGGTTTGTGGCGAGTTACAGTTTCTTCGCCATGTTTATGTGCGGATCTGTTCTCACTAAACTTTACGCTGCTGCGTTTCCGTTGAACCGAACCCTGATTGGTGCGCGTGCGTCGCGCTTCTTCTCTACCTTCTTCTCTTCACCTCTTGTTTTGACGTCACTTTTTTAACACGTGAAGCCTGAAGGACCGACAGATTTTGTATAATGTAGTGGAGTAAAAAGTAAAATATCTGACTTTGAAATGTAGTGGCGTTAAAGTAAAAAGTTACAAAAATGGAAATACTTGACTAAAGTAAAGAAACACGAAAAGATTACTTAAGTACAGTAACGAATTACATTTACTTCGTTACTTGTCCACCACTGCCGTTGGGAGGATGCGTTGGGGGGATCCACCGGCAGGCTTGGCTGGACAACCCCCACCTCAGCCCTGTCTCTCCAGGGACAGGAGGGACCTTCTGGTCACACACTTCCCATGATGACTTCACCTACATGTACCAACTACAGCCAAACCTTCGTTTTCCCCTTTATATTTCCTCTTTCTGCTCCATCTCCATCTGTGTCTCTATCCTTTTTCTTACCTAACACACACACAATCACGTGCACGCATACACACATGCATGGGCGTGCGTGCACACACACGCAGACGTGTGCTCACACTCGCGCGTGCATGCGCACTCACACACACACACATACGCACACACACGTCCTGTCTGCTTGGCTGACAGACAGACAGACTGATGTTATCAGTTGTGCATCTCCAGCTCTGGGGCCTCAATCATCCTGCACAAGCAGCCCAGTGACGCCCCCCCCCCACACCCCACACCCCCCCCCTCCCACGGCACACACCTCTACCTCTCCTGCCTCTGATAAGGCCCAATATCACTGACGGAACATATTTTATGTATGAAATGCAGTCCACGACAAGCAGTCAAGCATTAGGTTTGTTTAAATAGATGATGTATATCAAGTATTCTCTTTTAACACACAGCTTCACATTGTTCTCTCTCCCTCCCTCCCTCCCTCTCTCCCTCCGTCTTTATAAACAGCATGCTTTCCTCAATGCTTTCTGGAGGACTTCCTGGAAAAGTTGTCCAAGGTACCTACTGACTCAAGCACAAAATATTTTAATTATAGTTCAGGTTTAATATTGGCGTATTTTATTTATAGTTCAGGTTTAATATTGGTGTCCAAGCCATCCAGCCTGATGCTGAAGAGCTCTGTTTTTTGCCTTTGTCCAACTCTATTTTTGGGGTATACACATGGCAACCGATCAGGCGGACACTCCCTCCTCAGGAAGATGACACGTCCTCTCCGTCTGCCGCCTGTCGTCACCACCAGATTCAGGATCATTTCCTTTGCCGCTCAGGCAGTGACTGACAGTTTCTGACCAACATTTTTGTAGATGTATGAAATAACATCTGAGGAAGCCATAGAACATCATATTACTTAGAAATAATCACCTGTGCCTATTTAATTTGCTTTTTTTCTATGTTGTAGTTAAGGGGGGCACGTTAGCACGGGGAAGCTATGTTATGCTAGCATGCTTAGCATGGCTAGCTCTGGCCTTACTAATCTTAACATGTAGATCAAAAAAAGGTTTTAGCCCCTCAAGGGAACGCTAAAATTCATGTACACGCACACACACGCAAGCAGCACCATTATCATAAGAGGCCAGCGTGTTTCTGAAGATACACTTGTTCTGTGCAGATGAGGGGGAGACAGAGGGGTGTGGGGGCCCCCGGCTTTATTTCAATGACAACAGGCTGACACAAGGGCCTCATCGTCAGGCTCGGAAACACACGCTGGCGTCCCGATGCGCCGATAAGCCCCAGACTCCAGCAGGCCTACTCAACTGCTGCCCGCCGTGGGACTGGACAAGCAAACAATCCACGCCACACAGCACATTATAGACTCCCAGGGTTTAACTTCCCACAAAAGCCTTTATTTACAAATGACGACCACAGAGCAAACTAAAAACACTGAGTCACAAAACCCATGTGCGTGTGCTCGCTTAATCTTTCAAAACCATTTTAAAATGGCACCAATTAAGATCAATTACTTTATTTTAACACTGTCAAAAATGTTTGATGAAGGAGGATACAAACACATCATGACAAGTTCTTACAGTCCCTCCGTGTTATCCACCCGTAGATCACTCAAGGCTGTGTGCTCATTAAACACTTCACTGGAGATTTCCCACATGGGCCCAGTGTGTGTGTGGACTCAGAACGCCTTCCCCTGACAACACGATCATATCCTGCAAAAACAAACATCCTAAGTGTTTAGGTCTACAGACATCTTTCATTTACACAGGTAATCCAGTTTCTCAAATGTGGTTTTTAAACTGCCTCGTCAAACAGATTTCCTTCCTTTAATGAGGCGGGATACACACACAGTCACACAGACACTGTTGTTTAAAAAAAAAAGCTGGTCTTGATTCCATATGCTAAAAGTAGCTTAGCCATCAGTGGCTGGGCTGGTTTCAGTGAAAGTGGCTGTTGTGAATTTACTGGAGAAGTTGTAAATATGTGCTAACACTTTTAGCAGTAATCCCCCCCACACAAAGTGCTGGCAAAGATTAGGAAGCAGTAGTCTGACAAAGAGAGAATCCCCCTGTCCACAATCACATTTCAGCTGCTTCGGGGAGCTCGGAGAGGACACGCCAGTGATATCACCGATCACGGGAGACGACGGAACAATCCCAAAACCCGCTTAGAAGAGAAGCAGCTAGGGCCGGGGGCTGAGGAAGGAGAAGAAGAAAAATAATAAGCCGTTGTCATCAGACCAAACCCTCTGCACTCAGACAGTCATCTTTCATCAGACGCTAACTCGCCTCCCTACCCTTTCGTGACCAATAACAACATCCTTTTCCAGTGAGGAGAGCAACACTGGTAAGTAGTTAGAAAAAAACATCACTACAGCGGAGCCTTGCCTCTCCTGACCTTTGACCTTGTTGGAGGAGAGTAGTACGTTTGTGGACTCTCCAAGCACTGACTCCAGGGCTGAGGCTAATGTAGCAGATATAGCTGGTGGAGAGGGTTTATGCAGGGAGTGGAGGGGGGAGGCAGTGCTGGGTCCTGCCACAGGGCACACCAAGCCCCCCGCATGACGGAATGACAGAAACCTCTCTGCACTTGGCTGAACCTACAATAAAAGTTGATAATTGAGAGCCAAAAATGGTAGGATCAATATGACTGGGGGGAGAAAGAAAAAGAGGGAGAAGCAGAAAGAAAGAGAGAGAGCAAGAGAGGGAAGTGAGAGAGGGAAAAGGCGCGGGCTTAAGTCTAATACAGTTTAACTGATATTTAATATTTTCTGCTTTCTCTCTCTTTCTCTCCCTTTGTCCACATTCAAATACTTCAAAAAGAATTCTAATGAAGTGGAAATTAAAAGGAGTGTAGATTGGGGTTGGAAAGAGAGGCTCCTAATCCCACTATCTCTCAATAATTCAAAGTCTCTTTTATTTTCTGAATAAAAAGGCGGAATTAATCTGGCGCTGTGAAGCTGTCCTCTCTTCTCCCAGTTTAAATAAATCCCTGCTCGTACATTAGGCGTGAGGAGGCCAGCTCTGGCATGGAGCCAAGCTCCGTGTCAATTCCCTCCTGCGTCTCTCCGTTCCTCATGCAGACCCACACCACCCCGCTGTTTCTCATTCCCTTTCTGCCAGAGAGAGACCTGGGAGAGAAGCTTCACCTCCAGAGAGCTGCTATCACCAAAACCTGCCCAGTACACAGGCCCCATCACAGGCAGCGAAGGCTGCTCAGAGCTGCCCTGCTAAGAGGCGCCCTTAGGAAACTCTGTGAAGATATTAGGACACTGGGAAGTGTGTTACAAAGGCATTACTGAAGGAAAAGAGGTGACCATTTTACCCTGAGTGAAAGTGGTTTCCTTGGCTGCTTAGAGGAGCAGGAGAAATTCTGAGGCTGTAGTGAGAGTGCTTATAGTAATGTATGGCACACTGATGACTTCAAGTGGAATATAATTTCGAATAGTGTATGCATATATAAAATTCTGGGTGCGTGGTAACACTAACGTTCTGCTGTTTTTACATGAAGAGCCATAAAGAAACAGCTGTGCTTTTCAACAGTTGCATATCTGAAGGGAAACTTATATATATATATATATATATATATCTTTATTAGGTTTTAAAGCAAAGGCATTATTACCCCTAACGACAAAGACAGGCTTCAACAGGACAAGTGTCCAGAGCAAGCGGTCACCATGCTGTTATGACATCGTGAGATTATGATGCAATAATGGTGAGCCCCCACCCCCTCTCTGCAGGGCCACCCTGGCTCTCCTGCTCTTTTGATATGCACTGATACCATATTTTTTAACCTAGCATCCAGTCCTGGAGATCTTGACTGGCCCGAGGTTCTGGTGCAGTTCAGCTGGAGAGCTGCAGCAAGTTGTGTGGAGAAAACCATATGGACCGACGGCTGCGCCCTCGAACACACCTACTCATCCAGGATGAGGAAGACTGTGGGGAACAGCACGCCAGACCCCACACACTGCAGCGAGCCAGACCCCACACACGGCAGGCACTCAGTCTTCCTGAGGCTCCCGTCTCAGCAGAGACCCGGAGTGAGAGCCATAAAGATTCAAACACTACTTCCTAAACAGGAATAATTGTTACATCTGCCTTGTCTAGGTACACATGCACCTTAGGGGACATCCTGCAGTGTATTTATTGTGTGCTCAACAGAACATCCCATAAGCCTTCTCCAATGCCAAGCAGATTACATCTCTTGCAAGTGATACTGTAGACAACTCCCACAGTAATGCAGTACATTATTAACAATGTTCAGCAGATGGTTTTATCTAAAGCAACGTAGGATTGTGGCCAAGCACAATTCAGGGGCAAGAGCCTGGCTCAGGGGCCCAACAGTTATAACCTGGCAACAGTGTGGCTGGAACCAGCACCCTTTTGAATACTAGTTCAGTTGCTTAACTACCAAGCTACATTTTAATAAACATACCTGTAGCACACCTAGTGCAGTTGTAGGTCACAGCACCACAGTTATTATTTGAACGGTCATTTAACTCACTCGACAAGTGTTTTTGATTTGCTTTGCCTCGTCTGCAGGAGATTAGTGGAGAATCCATAAAAACAGATATGGTCTCTGCATCAGCCCAGATCTGTAACACCTGGGGCATCATGGAGTAATGGGGTGGAGGCATACATCTGGAGTAGAGTGAGGTTTATTATAGGCAAATCCAAAATCAGATTTGGGGTCACAGTCCTGTTTCAAAAAGCCAGCACATACATCCATGTTAATACAAACCAAAATGATGACAGACTAGAAACAAACTAATATAAACAAGAAGGGGATACACAGAATCCAGATAAACACAAAGCCAAACTAGCCAACATACCTCACATCCAGAAACACACTAATCCCAACCTGAACTTCACAATAACCAACAGCAGCTACACAGAGACTAGGGTTTAAATACCACACCAACCAAAGAAAACCAACAGGAAACACCTGGGAATGCAAATGAGGGGCGGGGTTACAGAAAGCTAGGCAGGACTCAGACTGACAGATAGCACATGGCAAAATAAACAAAGGTACACTTGACAGGTGGGGGCGGAGCTTATCATGACAGGATCCTGTAAGTAGAATATTAGACATCGTTTTATTTTATGTAGGATGATTAGAAAGCACCAAAGGAATTCTGGTTCAGTGGACTGTTTAAAAGTCTAACATACTGTTTATATATAACTCCTGCACCAAGAAATATTCCTATTACATCTGGTACTTAATAAAGATTAATAAAGATTCTGGTTCTGGTTCTGATTTAGGATGCTTGATGTGGATGAAGAGTTGGTGGCAGGGAGCTCCCTGGATGGTTTCAGCGTTGGGGTGAAGGCATTCTCCCTGGAGGACGTAGTTACAGCCAGAGCTCCACGAGAGCAAAGGCAGAAGTTCCTCGCAACTTCTCACAACAGGAGAACAGACAAACAGAGCCCACGTGTTAACAGCATGCACGCGTGAACACCAGGTGGAAGTGCAAAGGTGAATTGCCACTTGCTAGTGGTAGAAATGGGACCCACGATAGTGTGTGTTTAACATGGAGGCAAAAGAAGCACAAATCCAAGCAAACATGCCAGTGTGTGTTTAACGCAGTGTGGGAAGTACACTGATATGTAGTAAACATATCAGTGTAGTTCCTAAAACCCTTTCCTCCACACCTAAGATTCTGAGGCTCTCCAAGATCAGTGCGAGAAAGTCCTCTTTTTATTCTTCTCTCGCTTTCTTTGGGCAGAAATAAGCATCTTGATCTGTTGAACCAGCTGAAATGAGATTGACATGGCATGCGTGAGGTTAGGTCTGTTTAAACCCCACGCACTCTTTTCACCAGGCTATATTGCTGCTCACAGAAATATCTACTTTGTGCCTTATCAAATGGGAAAAAAAAATCATACAGACTGCGAGAGAGGGAGGATTGGAGAGAGCCCTACAGCGGAAGTACAAAGGTGTGTCTGAAGATCCCCAAAGGCAACATAAAGTCATTTTCAAGGAAGGTATGCTATTTTTATTTATATATCTGCCTCGCTCTGTTTCATCATACATACTGTTTGGAGGGCTATCATTATTCCAGATGGAGGGGTGGGGTGAAAACCATTTGCATTACCACCCCGGGCGTCTGACTCCAGGCGCTCTGCCATGATACTTTATTCCAAACCATTCAGTGCACCATTATCACTTTGCCCCCACTCTGTTGTACCTCCATCACACACACACACATGCACACACACGCACGCACACACACCCACGCACTCACACACACACACACACACACACACACACACACACACACACACACACACACACACACACACACACACACACACACACACACACACACACACACACACACACACACACACACACACACACACACACACACACACGCACTCACACACACACACACACACACACACACACACACACACACACACACACACACACACACACACACACACACACACACACACACACACACACACACACACACACACACACACACACACACACACACACACACACACACACGCACTCACACACACACACACACACACACACACACACACACACACACACACACACACACACACACACATTCAGCGTTATCAGCAGCATCTTCTGCAAGTCTAGCATAGAACTACAGGAATAGGAGGCTACGTAAGGGAAGAGGGTGTTTCTGGAAGCTAGTCAGGTGTGTGTGTGTGTCTGTGTGTGTGTGCATGAGTGTTTGACGTGAATGTTTGCAGAATGTGTTGGGCATGTGTGTGTGTGTGGTTGTGTATGGTGAGAATGTATGTGTGAGTGTGGAGGGGTGTATGTGGGGTGTCTGTGTGTTTGCGGGGTCTCTCTATACAGGTGTGTATGTGTGTGTGCAGGCTGTGTATGTGTGTGTGTGGGCTGTATATGCATGTGTGCAGGTGTGAATGTATGTGCATGTGTGTGCGTGTGTGGTGTGTGTATGTGTGTGTTTGGGGTCTTGCCATGTAATTGTCCTGGTGAGGACTCAATAGCATCTTAAAGCAGGCAGACAATCTCCAAAGCTGCGCTAGCTGGAAGAGAAGGACCCTGTGGCTATGGGCACCCTAATAGGAACTCCTTTCTCCCAGAGATAAATGGAGAAAGTTCCTTTTATTTCTCCCAGCCGGCTGTTTGGGAGTGGGGCTATTAAAGCACGGAGACACTATTTATCCTCCAAAAGGGATTGGAGCCGCACGGGGATGAGGGCAAGGCAGGAGAGAAGAGGGGCAGAGAGGAGCGGCGGCCAGTGGAAATTGGCAGAATCAGAAGGTCAAACTGTTTATCTTTTTTACTCCCATGTCCCCTGTTTCCTCGCTGTTCTCCTTAGACCGCCCTCTCTCCTGGGCGTCTCTCCTGCCCCTCTCTCCTGCCCCACTCTCCTGCCCCTCTCTCCAGCCCCTCTCTCCTGCCCCACTCTCCTGCCCCTCTCTCCTACCCTACTCTCCTGCCGTACTCTCCTGCCCCTCTCTCCTACCCCTCTCTCCTGCCCCACTCTCCTGCCCCTCTCTCCTGCACTTCTCTTATAGCCCTCCCTCCTGCCCCACTCTACTGCCCCTCTCTCCTGCCCCACTCTCCTGCCCCACTCTCCTGCCCCTCTCTCCTGCCCCTCTCTCCTGCCCCACTCTCCTGCCCCTCTCTCCTACCCTACTCTCCTGCCATACTCTCCTGCCCCTCTCTCCTACCCCTCTCTCCTGCCCCACTCTCCTGCCCCTCTCTCCTGCACTTCTCTCATAGCCCTCCCTCCTGCCCCACTCTCCTGCCCCTCTCTCCTGCCCCACTCTCCTGCCTCACTCTCCTGCCCCTGTCTCCTGCCCCTCTCTCCTGCCCCACTCTCCTGCCTCACTCTCCTGCCCCTGTCTCCTGCCCCTCTCTCCTACCCCTCTCTCCTACCCCTCTCTCCTGCCCCACTCTCCTGCCCCTCTCTCCTGCACTTCTCTCATAGCCCTCCCTCCTGCCCCACTCTCCTGCCCCTCTCTCCTGCCCCACTCTCCTGCCCCACTCTCCTGCCCCTCTCTCCTGCCCCTCTCTCCTACCCCTCTCTCCTGCCCCACTCTCCTGCCCCTCTCTCCTGCCCCACTGTGGAGCTTCTGTCTACTCTGCTAGGCAGTGCTGAGATGCGTTTGCTCGCCGCGCTTGCCGCATCTACCCTGCCTCCGTGTGGCTGACCGCTAAAAACACAGGCTCACGCCACCCGCACCACCCATTCCTCTGTCTCCACCCACACCACCCGTTCCTCTGTCTCCACCCGCACCACCCATTCCTCTGTCTCCACCCACATCACCCATTCCTCTGTCTCCACCCACACCACCCGTTCCTCTGTCTCCACCCGCACCACCCATTCCTCTGTCTCCACCCACATCACCCATTCCTCTGTCTCCACCCACACCACCCGTTCCTCTGTCTCCACCCACATCACCCATTCCTCTGTCTCCACCCACACCACCCGTTCCTCTGTCTCCACCCGCACCACCCATTCCTCTGTCTCCACCCACATCACCCGCTCCTCTGTCTCCACCCGCTCTCTCATATGCCGAGGTTTGCAGCAGGATAAAGCATGAGAGCTAGCCAGACTCCATGAACACCAACACCCCCTCCATGCCCACCTAGCAATATCTCCACCCCCAACCCCCTCTCCACCCGTCCCAGACAGCACAGCTGTGGCCAGCATATCTCCGGCTCGTCTGGTGTACAGGGCCACGTCAGCTTATCTGAGGAGAAGTGTGGTGTGCTGAGAGAGTCCCCCGTGAGCACCATTAAAACCAGGAGCAGGTAAACATGGCAGCTCTCTACACTGCTGCCTGTTGGGGGCGCTGGAGTGCACCGTGCCCATCCCATCCGCATTGTTGAAGCCGCATGGTTAGATAGCGATTAGCGCCCTTTGTACCCAGCCTTCACCAGTAGCTTCTGTGGACATGAGGGTCACTGGACATTTAAATCACAATTTCTGTTTTTCATGAAGTTAAAAAAAAAAACTTCAGCCAAGTTGGAAAATTAAAATCACATTTATTTACAGAAAAATTGTTTACTTAAACGTGAATCTCTGTGAGGTTCGTTTCGCTACCACCATTAGCGAAATGGTGAGCTCAACACACTTCTTGTTGTCGTGTAGCAGGAGCTGTCTTTGGATCCAGAGTGGGGTGGATGTGAACGAGGAATCTCTTTCTCTCTCTTTCTCTCTCTTTCTCTCTCTCGCACTCTCAGAGTAATTCCCTCAGCACTTTGGCATTGTACTAAGGAGAACCTCCTCCATCACCCCTCCCCCCCCCAACCCTCGTCTCCACCCTACACCCCCCACCTGACTGCATCGTTGGTAGTGCCAAACACACAAGGAATTACAATCTGCAGGATGCCATCCAACTGGGCCAAACTCTCCTTGTGTAGAAGGCATCTGCCTTGGCGTGCCGTATGTTGGCAGAGCCCTGCCTCTCCTCTGTCCCAGCCTCACCGTGAGAGCGCTGGCTGGCTCTAAGCTGGCCTGCTTCGGGGGTGGGAGAGTTGCGGGTGATCAGAGAAGAACAGCACACGAACTGGTTAAGGCACATCCGCTCTCTTAAGCTTGGGAAACGCGTCCCAAATTTCCCACACGTTTCTAATGGTCCGCTCTGATTGGATGAGATCGGGCCTCCATTGTTGCACCGTTTTTTTTTTTGCCATGACAACGCTCTGATCCCATTTGCAAAGGACAGAAAACGTAACAGGGGAGGAGAGGAGTGTGCCACAGAGCAAGCACCGAGTTCGCCGAGCCAAGCAAGTCTTTAAATCTCCAGGAACAAAGATGCAACATGCCAGTGATTACCTAAAGCTAATAATATAGTGATAATTAAAAGCTAATTGAAAACACAGAGAGGATAACAGTATTTAAGGGTTAACAGAATAGGCGTTAATTAAGTACTGTACTGAAGGCAAATTAGAGGCCAAATTAAAACCTTAATGAAACCTTCCTTCACAGTTTGTCTTCTACTCTACCATAAAAAACTGATGTGAGATAATAGCATTTATATTCTTTCCCCTCGTAGCTGTAAATCATCAACAAAGGCGTGTTCCTCTTTAAAAAAAATGTAAAAAACTCAAGAAAAGCTAATGAAGAGCGTAATTTCTTTATGTTGTATCACAGTGCAACAAACCTGTTTTTCAGCCATAAATCACCGGGTCCTCTGTTCTCCTCCCTGCATCTCGGTTCAGGGCTGCACAAATGGGGTTCACTCTTATCTGTGCACTTTAGGCCATGGGAGAAGAGAGAAAACGAGAGAGAGAGGGAGAGAGCAAGAATACGAAAGCTGGAAAGAGTGCAGGTTCCGCTCAAGGGACGATGAACAGCAGTAGGATAATGGAAGTTTCTTCAGGCAACCCTCAACAGAGGAGACGTGGCAGACGTGGCAGAGGGCGGTGGGAAGGGAGGAGGGAATATCCCCATGTAAAGGAGAGGAGGCCGGAAAGCAGGTCAGCGCTGTCCATCCAGCACTCCCCAGCGACCTGCCAAGGACGGAGCCACCAGCAGCGGCTAACCAGCCACATGAACTCCACCTTACCGAGAGGGAAAACGAAGAGTGTCACTAGCCTGTCTTTTCCAGTCTCTCTCTCTCTCTCTCTCTCTCTCTCTCTCTCTCTCTCTCTCTCTCTCTCTCTCTCTCTCTCTCTCTCTCTCTCTCTCTCTCTCTCTCTCTCTGTCTCTCTCTCTCTCTCTCTGTCTGTCTCTCTCTCTCTCTCTCTCTCTCTCTCTCTCTCTCTCTCTCTCTCTCTCTCTCTCTCTCTCTCTCTCTCTCTCTCTCTCTCTCTCTCTCTCACAGCCCCTTTTGTTGCCAACACCAAATTATTCATCAGTACTGCTTTTGGAAAGGGGTGATCTCGCAAGGGGTAAACAGCATTTATTCAATTATCTCTCATCTGAGACCTTGCTCTCGTGTGAAGCTCTAGGTCTTTTTTGCAGAATTAATTGCTTGGGTCTTAATTAAAAACAGATCCCAAATGTGCCTGATATTTTAAATTCTTTTACAGTGTTTTTAAAGTCAAATCTTTTTTGTTGTTGTAATCTTCTATCTGAATCTTTCCATTTTTTAAATGCAAAATTAGTGTTATTATTATATTTGTTTTGTTTTTTTCCCTCCATGTCACCTGACCATGACAGGCATTCTGAGTTACTGTGCTGAGGCGCCTGTCTCCCTGCCCCACCGTGGGGGTGAGACGGGCGGCGGGGAGGCGGTTCCGAGCGGTTCTGCCGCGTGGTGGGGACGTGGGCCGGCCACTGCCGCCATGCCCCAGGACCTGTCCAAATTGTAATCCTATTCCTCTGTTTATCAAAGAGTGGGAGAGAGCAGAGGGAGAGAAGCAGCGGCCTGACGACTTGATTGTGATGTTTCTGTCTGATAGCTCGGCTAACCTTATCCATCAATTCCACCTCTGCCTCCCAGCTCCGTCCAACCCACACACACACACATACACACACACACATATATCTGTCCAAGCAGTCATCCTAGTGGCTCTTCTAACCATAGTGAGAAAGACAGTCATGCTATGAACATAGACACATTCACTACTGCACACACACACACACACACACAGAGGTAAACTGATACTGCTCATCACCCACTGACACAAAAAAGCTTCAGGCTGTTAGCCAAGCACCTTGTCTCTCACAGTCTTTATTTCTAACCCCCCCCCCCCACCTCCCCCTCAACTCCCCCAAATAACCCCTGAACCCCCCTTATCCAGTCTTGGTGTTAATCCTGACCGTTTCAATGCCGGCCTCAATCAGAGAGAGAAACAGAGAGACGTCAGAAAAGAAAAGAACCAACAATGAGAGGGCTTCCTCCAGGAGGAACTGGGTGGATCTCCAGCAGCTAGTACACACACACCAACACTCCTCCAGTAGTGGACTAAACCTGTGCAATCTGGGACAATCAGAAGAGCAGAAACACTTCTTTAGTCTGCGGGAGGAAGACCATCAGTGAGCCCTGACACCCCAGTTCATTTCTCTTAATTACACACCAGTGACAAATTATACACAATTAAGGCGCAAATGGCAAAAATTTCCTACATGCTGGACTGCATACTGGAGATAACAAATATTTAAATTTGAGCAATTTGCAGGTTTTATTACAAAAGGAAGTGATCTTGCATACCAAATAAAATGCCAGGTGCGTTCCCTGGTATTGCTAGAAATCCAGAAGACTTTTGCACATCAACTCTAATGCATGTTTAATGAATACATGTCTGTGTGTATACATATATACCCATTCACATTCTTCCTGCAAACACTTACACACACACACACACAAACACACACACAGCCTTACAGATAATACCTGACAATTTGACCTGGGGCTGCATTTGGTTCAGACAGAAAAGACAGATAGGGATCACGCTGACAACGAATCCGTGGGCCAAATAAGCACTATCCCTGAGAAAGCTGAGCTGGTCCAATGTCCGTCGCCCCTCGGGGTCCGTCACTCAAACCAGACACACACATGATCTAATGGCACCTGTAATGTCACACTGCATACGCAACAGAGACAGGAAACTCAGCCCCGCGGGACAGTCCCGCACTCACAGCACAGGACACTGCCGTGCCCGATTCATAGCCTAGAACACCTCTGTTGAATTCTGGGACATTTTATAAATGTGAAGCGCTCCACGTACACAGGTCTGGTGATGAAGGCCCTTTTGTTTGTGATGTGAGTGATTCAGGAGCCATTTCGTATTTTTTTTTTATCTCGCGTGGAAGACTTCACTGTGAGCTCAAACTGCAACAGCACACTTAGGGAGTGATGTCACTCATGGAGTCATGACACTTAGGGAGTGATGTCGTCCTCTTTGTATGAGGAAACAATGCCACACAAGACCCCAGGGCCTCTGACTGCTGAGGGAAGCAGAGGATGTAAAGAAGAGTGACGGGAGAAAACAAAAGAAAGAATAAAAGAGAGAGGGAGAGAGAAAGAGAGAAGGTTGAGGAACATTTAAAGTTATTAAAGTTTTCAAAACATTATTCTGAGAATTCAATTCAGGTGATTTCAGCTTTGCATTTCCACAGTAACCTGCTAATCTGCTCGACATGGTCACTTCACAAGGAGGCAGAGAAGAGAACAAGGAAGGGGGAGGAGTGCAGGGTTTAAACAGGCAGAAATGCTCAAAAGAGAAAGACACGTCGTAGGAACAAGCAACGGAAGCAAAGATCTAAGCAAAGAAAACCGTGCCCTCTAAAATATACCAGCAGCAAGAGGGAGAGAGGGAGGGAGAGAGGGAGGGAGGGAGTGAAGGGAAAGCAAGAGAGCGAATAAGAGGAAAGAGAGAAAAAGGAATGGGCCCTTTGAGGACTTTAAGGAGGAAGAGCTGTGAAGTGAAGGGGAAGGGACTGTTTACTCAGGGAATTAGTTCAGGACCATTGTGCGCGCGCGAGGGCATTGGCTCCCTGTCTCTATTTCAGGGCCCGAGTGGCTCAAAGCAGCTCCCTCCAGGCCTAATTACCACAGGACCAGGGCCATTAAAATGCTTAACTAACCTCGTTCCTCCAAAACGCACAGATTAACGGCAGCCTCGAGCAAAGTGGCGGGGATAACCCTACTGCCTAATACCCTCTTTGATTTATTTTTGAGAAAGAGAAGGGAGAGGGAGAGAGAAAGAGAGAGAGGGAGGGAGAGAGAGGGAAAAGGAGAGAGAGGGAGGGAGAAAGGGAGAGGGGAAAACTGAAAGAGATGAGACTAGTAGTAGCAGCGCAGGAATGATAGCACATGCACGCTAACAGCTTTGCTGCTCACTGGTGAGGCCTGGATCCCGTCTGGATCCCGTCTGGATCCCGCCTGGATTCCGCCTGGATCCTGGCCTGGATACCATATGGATCTCGCCTGGATCCCGACTGGATCCTGCTGCTGTGGTGAGCAGCCGGAAATGAAAGGAGGTGCATTCAGTTTCCCATGATAAACAGGCATAACACGCTTGACCATAAATTGTATCCTAAGCTCAAAATGTTGAAAAAACTTTTGCAAAGCTTCAAATAATGCAACACAGGTCCATTAGAATAGCAAACAGTGAAGTGTTAGAATAGTTCAGGAACTGCATGTTGTCACATGACCCTTCACAACCAGACGTGCGGGAGTCTTTGGAGCTTGTTTATCACATTCCCCAAATGATCCAGCTGTTTACTCTCCCTTCTTCTCCTCTTTCACACAAGATCAGAAACAATTGCAAATGTTTTTAAATTTGTTTGCATAATTAAAAAAAGACATGTTTTTAAATAGCACAAGGTTTTGTACCAGGCACAATGGTATGTAAATGATTAGTGTCAAGAGGCCTCCGGTCTGTAAGAGTGTCGATCATGTTTGGGCAACCCTTTAAATGAATTTGCTTTGCTGCCGACTTCGTTGTTTGTAAACTGAATAAACCTGAATATAGCACCTCAAAGCCGTCCTGTCAGCTTTGTGTGACATTCTAAAGAGGGATTTGCTTTATTTCAACAATTTCATGTGCTTCCTGCAGACAAACATGGCAGCTCCTGTACTTTACTGATGACAATCGAACCCCTATATGTACAACAAGCTTTTGTTTTCTGTTTTCTTGCACTTTCTCTTCCAGCTTTTCATCATACGGTTTCTTCATGCTCGCCTCGTGGAAGCGGCGACTTTAGCATGCGCTGGCTCTGCATGCAGCGCGATCCTCTGTGGAAAGCGAACCCTGAAAAGAACATTTCTCCTTTCTTCTGAGCCATTAGCCTGTTAGACAAACATTATCTCCTGAATAAAATCCAGTGTTCCGTTCAAATTTCAAACACGCTGGCTAATAATAAGGTTTGCATTCGAGAGAAAGAAAATGCAAGGCAATTTAGGGCAGCGGCATTCAGAATTATTTTACTTCTCCGAAACAACGTAATCCTTTTAGGATGTGTTTTTCTTGGAAAAAGAAGAGAAAAGAAACGCAATAATAAATAAATATATAAATTATATGCTAATTAAGCTGCCTTGATTGGAGAAAGAGGTGCCATGGGAGGAGCAGTGCAGAAGGAAGATAGTGACTGAGCTAGCTAATAACATCTTTGTTTTCACTCAATGCCCTGTTGAGATCTCTTGGGTGTTGGAAGACTTTTGCCAAAATCAGTTTAAAAGTGGATCTCCCTCTGCACAAAACACTGGGAGCTGTGAACCGGTCATCTGTCCAATGGGCCGGCGTTTGCACTTGCAAAACTTTCCACCCAGAGTACAAACCCAAGTGTCCCTTTCACCTGACACAGGCGCCGAGCGAGACCTCAAGACGTTCCGTGCTCATGCAGCTTTTGTTCCACGCCGTAAGGCCTTCAGACAGAAACACGCAGGGCCTGGATAGTTCCCGCGGATAGCGCCTCCTGTACAAACAGCAGCAGGCATTGTGGCAGGGATCCGCACAGAAGTCATTGTCATCTTTTATGTCCACTGTGAATTTATCGCCGCTGCCCTGAATTTCATTCTGCCTCTTTTGACAAAAATAAATGACTCTGAGACCTTGAAAGTTTAATTTGAAATAAGAGCTTGTCTTGGATTCGGGACCTTAAAATAAAACAATCGCTCGTCAGCAGGGGGGCTGTCGTGGATGACAGGAGTCAGTGCCCGATATTTATACCCCTGCCCTTGGAGACGGGCTCGACAATGCCAATCCATCGCCACATTCCCCTCAGAGAGACACAAACACAGGCACAACCTTATTTCATTAGAACACCTCACATGGTTCATCTCCACACGCCGAAAAATAACAGACACACACACACAACTCACGCACACTCAATCTAAAAAAAAAATAAAATGTAAAATGACTGTAGGCCTATTGGTTGGCGCAGTATGCAACAGCAATTTAGTTATAGCTTCCTGTGGGGGGAAAAAACAAATATATAAAATAAAACAACTCTGAAAGAACATCGCAACACAGTAGATGAAACAATGATAGGAAGTCTGACATTTGTATCAGTATCTGGACAGTGATTAAAGGGGAGGAAAGGGTCTAGCATTAGCTTTCTCACTCTTGTAGCTGACAATACAACGTTGGTCCAGGCACGCTATCCTGCACATGCGCTGAGATCCACCACAGCCCTGTCTTGCAGGTCTGAGGTGCTGGTCTGGCAGGTGTAAAACCACCGTAAACCCAGGATTGCCTTTAATTTTGTGTTAAACTCAAACCCAGATTACCTCTGTGGCGCTATGGAGATGACTCCTCTCCCCCTATTGAATTATGCTATTAACAGTCAGGCTTTTCCAACCTGATAAGCGACGGCGGTGCTTTCTGGTGGGAAAACGTCCTCTGCTGCACAAGTGTTTCTCTGACACACGGTCCCTGGTCCTACCCAACGGCAGCAGCTGCTCAGGGCTCTGTCGCCCCGTCACACACCGAGACACTTCTGTCCCGCTTCTGTCGCCCGTTTCATAAACAAAGAGGTAAACCCTCAATATGCCAAATAATGATATCATGCCTGTCATTGCGTATGAAATGTCACATCTACACAATAAGCATCAAATCCAAGCATGTAAATGGACTGCAGGATGTTTCCTGGGACATTGTATTTTCTGTGTGTTTATACATGACTGCAGTCTATTGTATGTTGTGCACAATACTGCAGTGTTGTTCACTATAAAGTGGCATTCTTACGTATGACTTTTGGATTTGTATGAAGTATTAAGGATTTAATGCAATTTTTGATTCCGAGATCAAGATATACCTTCAAAAATGCAAAATTAATTTGGATACACTTTCTGCGAACCCTATTAATTATAATGTTGTTAACACTTTCAATGAAGCCTGCATTTATAAACCATTATAAATGTGATTATAACTGTTTGCAACTTTGTAATAATGTTACAAACAGTTATAATCACATTTATAATGGATTATAAATGCATAGAAAGTGTTACCCTTAAGTTTACTGTAAAAGAATGTAGTTACAAAACAGTACAAGTAAAAGCCTTGTATAACACAGACATATAATACACTATATTACATATATTATTAAGTTCTCACAGCTTTATTTAAACCTTAGCATTTACAGAACAAAATAGCCAATGTATGTGTGATCTACTGCAACATCTGGAGGTGTGTGCGCATAGCAATTAAGATGAAATCTGTTTCCTTATATATTCTAGACAGAATGTCCAGCGATGGTCCATTTTCACATGTTGCACAACCAAACACATACCTATGAAAAGTTTCATTTTACTCTATAGATGCGGGATTTTTAAAAAAGGGGCAAAATTGACGATTTTCGCATTTCCTCTATTAAAAATTATTAATGGACAACACAAATGAAAGTAAATGAAAACAAGCCATCAAAACGTCTGCCTGTAGCTTTTCGAGCATGTGAACCCTGCGTTGAGCTCGGTGGTGCCCACTGATTGGCTGTAGACTGGAAGGTGCACCAGGCCAGGACACTGCTCACTCAGTCATGACTCTTCACTTTGCAGTCGTGTCTCATTTCCGGCGGTTTTCTGGAGGGGGGGGGCGGTGCTCAGAGAAAACCCTGGTTGCCTCCAAACTGCTTTGTATTCTGCCCATGGAAGTGTTTAACCCCCCAAAAGATATCAGATAACTTTTTTCTCCCTCTCCACAGATGATATTAAGTGCCTGCCCATTATCTCGGTGGGTCTGTATCATATGAGAATCTGCAGGCGCGGGTCAGAAAGTATACCGGCTCTTGTCTCGCCCACTACGGCAAAATTACTTTCCGCCACACAATGTTGGCTGAATGGGCAGAAGCTTTGTCATTTAAACTGCATAAAGAGCCCAGAAATTGATTTTTATTGTAGATCTTCATATCTAATAAAGCTCTGAGGATCTCTTTTCTTCAAAGCCTGAATGGCCACTGAATGCTTTCAATCTACTTCTGTGTTTCATGCATAAAAGTGGCGGCTAGGACCATAGGAGGAGAATTAGACGAGGGGGGGGGGGCGCCACGCCAGTGAAAGGCATCCTTTCTGGCCCCGCCCCCTCCTCCCCTCCCACTCTCCTCCCTCACCCTCTGTGGGGAGAGGCAGTCGCTCAACACGCTTCAACGAGGGAAACAGCTTGGGGTGAGTTCCTCCTGCCCTTTCAAAAGAAAAGTGTTCGGGAGGAAACAAGCAAACAAAAAAAAGCTTTTTTCTTTGGAAAAAGGAAGTTTCTTTAAAAAAGAAAGAAAGAAAGAAAGAAAGAAAGGGGGGAAAAGGAGGATAGTGAATGCAACAAGCCCAAAAAGATCCTGGTTACTTTTTGGTTCGGGGGAATAAAGCTCACCTGGAAGTTTTCATTGTTTCCTGAACAAAGTCTGTTTGGAGTCCCCGAGGCGTTCTGAACAAGCGTCTCTCCAACGCCTCTCTCTCCCGGAAGCCTCACCTTGCTCACAGAGCTCCGTGCAGAATTCCCTCTGCTTTCCCTTCAGTGCCAGTAATCCCAAACATGTAAACAAAATTTGTTTTCATGCAACTGAATATGATTAATTATCTCAGCGTAATCCAGCTCCACTCACTAAGACTTTTCAGAGGAGATTACAATTTCTGAACTGACAACCATGATAGTTGGGAACATTCTGAAAGTGTTAGATTAAAGGTCACAGAAAGAGAGCGTTGGTAAAAACTCACGAGGCAGTGCTGAAGTTGGGGCAGATGCAATCATCACAGCATCAGAGGCAAAAGGGAGAGATGACTGCCTCAAACAGGCAGAAATGATTATGGAAATGGATATCTGCATAGTGGCACCAAACATATGGAAGTGCCTAATGCCGTTTAACACTTGGGGCTGGGTTTAATCAAACTTCTGCAATTAAAAACACAAATTAGATGCAAACATCTCAAAGTCAGGGGACGCAATGGAGAAGGATGGGTGATCCTGATAGAGGGTGTTCTGAATATTCTTCACTAATCCTGACACGGGACTCTTGCTACACTGTTTATAGCAGAATACACACACATATACATACGCGTGTAGACTACTAAACAGCCTCACCAAGTCAGTGCTTAGACTTGAAGTCTAATATAAACCCCCTGCTAGATATCAAAGTATGAAGCCTGGTCTACTGTTTGGTTTGAACGCTGTCCAAGGTGCTGCATTATTTGTCCCTGTCCAACAGCAAATTACAAATTACAAGAACTAGTAACTCAACCAGGTTTTTTTTTTCTTCTGTTTCGTAGACGTAGTACGGCATGTTGGTACTGTAGACCAGTCCAGTGTTGGCAATAGTAGGACTAGGACAGACTGAAGGAACAAGTCCCCCTAAACCAGTGTCCCCCTAAAACAGTGTCCCCCTAAAACAGTGCTGGTGTTATTGCATCAGTATTATACTTCCTCAACAAGCAGTGGGAGTCTCCCTGTAACTCAGGGCACAAAAAAACAACTTACCTCCGATTTCATCATTTATCTCCGAGTAATTCTGCGTGAGATATAGAGTGGGTGTGACGTTCTTTGACTAGTTGAGTTTGGGAAATAAACTGCTTTAACTCATGTTTAAACATCTGTCTTAGACTCCGCCATCAGCCCAATCAAAACAGTCAACGACGGAATCGTCACAGGTAGAAGCTACAACTGCTCCGCCCTTCATTTCAGGAGGGACGAAAACCTGCTCACCCCAGGGGACAGAAGGACACAAATCAGCTGCATCATTTGCCAGAAGTTTCAGTGACCTGAGACCTGAGAGAGATCGTCCCCCGGGCGTGGACACCTTGTTCATAAAGGGGTGTACATGTCGCCATAAAATGCAAAAAGGGTTAAAGTGGAGTCATGCAGTTTGTTTAGCTTGAGTCAGCTTGCTCAGCGCGGGTGGACAACAGACTTTAGCCCTGATCACCCTGTTCTCGCCCGCCAGGTCTAAGTTGAGCCCACCACACTCACATTACACATACAACGCAGGGCTGAGCTGGGGGGGGGCAGGACCGGGGAGACTGCTGGAGCCAGAGAGGAGGGAGGATTTGAGAGGATTCTTTATGCAGCTCTGTGTATTTCTTTCATGTTGTCCGGCCGGTAACTTAGTTGGAGGGCCGGGGGGCGATGGCTAATTCACACCCTCAGATCAAGAGCGTGAAATGAGGGAGAGGAGCAGACAGGGAAAGCCCTGGGGTTAATGATAGCTCTCCTCACGCATATACCCAACACCATTTCATATAAATCTGCCCAAATGCTTCCATTTGAGATGATCCCTAGCATCTCCTGACTGCACGCACGCACACACACACACACACACACAGCACTGCATGAACACACATCTGTGTAATATACTATATACTATACAGACCAGGTGCAGAGTAAATAACAGCACTGAAAAGAAAACTAACCAAACCATTGTACTTATCTAATCTAAATGTACATGATGTAATCTAAATGTACACAATCTAATCTAAATGCACTTAATCTAATATGACTGAACTATCAGTAATTAGCCATTTGTTGCCATTGGGTTCTGTTTAAACAATGTGGCTGAAGCTTCTCAATTCCCAGTTTCAACACTCACACACACACACACACACACGCACACGCACACACACACACTAGATTCCTTTGCCGTGACGGAGGCCTTCTTTCTCCACACCGATCAGCAAAATGAACAAAGCAAAATAATAACAAAAAAAAGGCACATACAACTGTGAGAGACTTTAAAAATATTTTGCTCCTCAGTTGAACAAGCTCGTGGATAAAGACTTTCTCCCCCTTCTCCCACAAAAACCCTCTTTAAAGTTATTTCAAATTTCTCAGCAAGGCTTTAAGGAATCTGTTTGTTTGAGGGCAGCATTAGATGTGACCAGCGTTTTATTGTGACATAAAACCGCATTTCTTCCTCGGAAGATTAAAAATAAAATCGGTTAATAAGAAAAGCTGTCAGCGGCAGAAAATGGCTGACATAATCCGTTTATCCTCCAAGCAATAAAGATATTGGTCCTTGGGAGTCTATCTTTCCTCTTATGTTATTTCGCCCAAAACATTATCTTCTATGCATTCAGATGGATTAAGAAGTCATGTGGGAGATAGAAGGAAAATGACAGATACAAAAAAATATAATATCCTTTCAGCTCCCCTCACACGCTCTCACAGGAAGTTACACATATGTGCACACAGGAAGAGAAAAAAAGGGGAAAAAAGGGGGAAAATGATGGGTGTGTGAGCAAGAGAAAAAGAGACAGATAGAGAGACAGATAGAGGAGGAGAAGCAGCAGGAGTAGATGTGCTGGGCGGGTTAGAAGCTGTGATCTGATGGGAGCAAAGTGAAGGGGGGATTTTTGCAGGAGAGCACAGAGGAGACCGACTCGCCATGGCCCGCCTTTGTCTTGGGTGGGCTAAGGCCCCGCCCCTCATTATCTCGGATGGGGTATGGCCCCGCCCCTCCTTGTCTTGGGTGGGCTAAGGCCTCGCCCCTCCATGACTTGGGTGGGCTAAGGCTCCGCCCTCCTTGTCTTGGGAGGGCTAAGGCCCCGCCCCTCCTTGTCTCGGGTGAGTTAAGGGCCCACCCCTTCTTGTCTCGGATGGGGTATGGCTCTGCCCCCTCTTGTCTTGGGTGGGCTAAGGCCCCGGCCCTCCATGTCTTGGGTGGGCTAAGGCCCCGGCCCTCCATGTCTTGGGTGGGCTGAGGCCCCGCCCCTCCATGTCTTGGGTGGGCTGAGGCCCCGCCCCTCCATGTCTTCCCACTCTCACTTTACCAGGCTCCTGACTTCAAGAACTTATGTCACCGAAAGGATGTAAAAATGGAATTAATGTATTTCATAGACCAGAGCTGATGGTTGTTGTACACACTCTCCCTTGTGCAAGTCAATAGGAAATTCTGGTTTGCTTACGTTTTGTGTGTATGTATGTACAAGTGGGAGGAACTGTGTCATCATTACAAAAGCAACAACTGCTCAGATGTTGTACCCACAACTGAAAGCACATGCTGTGACATGTCGGCATGGTTTCAGCACACCTTATCTTCATGCATTCTTAATGTTAAACCTGCTTTATTTTTTTGCTTGTGCATTCAAATGTCAATCAATGCCACGCATATTTTAAGTTAGCATGCAAATGTCCTGTATGTGAATTAAGTTAAACCAGGATTCTAATGGCTCATCTCGGTAAAAGGGGCGGGGCTGAAGGCGTGGCTGAGAGCATGGCGAGTGGCAGCTGATGTGTTAGACGGCGTTCGAGCCTGAGCACCGCCAGCCTGTTACATTTAATCAGGACGGCTGGGCCTGTAATGAATTTTGATTACGTCTCTAAACGGAGGCCCTGCACACGCGGGGCGGGGGGGTCAGGTCAGAGAAGAGAGACAGAGCGCGTGAAATATTAATGCCTTCCCAGATGATGCATGAAAGCATGGTGTGTAATCTCCCTCCCTAGCCTTGTCTGCTCGAGGATTGTTAGCACTTCATCATTAGAGTCGGAACTTTCTGCATCTCCATTCGTCTTTCTGTAAGGGCAACACTCTTTGATTAATGCAGATCTTGATTCATTAGTTTATCATCGCTGTGGTTTTAAGTGATCATTGCATATCCATCATTTGGCGTCAGGACCCACGTGAGCTGTGTGGAGACCCCCCCCCCCACACACACACACACACCCCCACCTCCAGGCTGCAGCGGTGGGGGGGGGAATAAGTTGTGGAGATACTAATAGCTCGGTGCGTCTCCAGCCCGTCCCCCCATACTCAATGAGACGCAATTGTCTCCTCATGTCGGCTTACACCCACCTATTAAAACGCCATTGCTTTCATTGATAAGAAGGAAAAGGAGCTGAAAACGCACAAACCCCGTGAGTTTGATGAAGAATGATCAGCTGTGAATGCCCTCGGAGAATACCCATGAGCCTTTGGGGTACAACTGGCTACCAAATCCCTGGAAGAGCATGCCAGAGGTCATTTTGCTGAGTCACTATAAACATTACACATTTAAAATGCACACAGGGAGTTACGATATAATTCTGTATAATTTACTGCAAACAGAAGGGCACACCCGGGAAATGTTAACAGATAGCCATCCAGGTTGATAATGATAGCTAATCCATGGCGCTAGCTCTCCTTAATAATCTCCCATCGTTCGCGCCTCTCCTTTCAGTTGACCTTTTCTTCTGTACCGTTATGCAGCGCTCTGTCCTCCTGTGGTAGTAATCAGCACACCGACGAGCTCTTTATGTGGGAAGATCCATTTGCACTTCCGTCTCCCCAACCCTGCAGACCGGGAGAGGAGTTATATGTCTTATCAATGATGAAGTCTTTAAAGGGATTTTCAGCACAGACCAGGTGAAGAAGCACAAGAGAAGATATAATGGGCCAGTGTGGACTACACCAGGGATGAAGAATACCATCTGGATTCTCCCACGAACCGCCACACCGTTGTGCACTGGAGACATGAGCTTCACATCAGCTAATCTAACCAATCAGGTCATCATATAGGCCAAACACAAATCTATCACATATATTTCTAATAACCCAAGATAGTTTCATGTTGAATATAGAACATTAAAATTGTATATTTTTGAGAAGGCAGACTTTGAGATTATAACTCTATAGCTCTTTGTACCACATGTTAGCAACCTCAGCTAATGGAGATGTTTGTTCTAATAAGACAAAAGTACTACCTCATTCCTATTTTTCACACTCTGCATTTGTTATGGACACATCAAGCAACATCTGTGCCAATTATACATTTGGCCAGTAGTCTATGTGGTGTTTTTCCAAGTATGATTAATATTTGTGTTGTATCATTTGTTTGCATATTTTCTTATGTATGAATTTTATAAATGGCAGTTTTCATGTACCTCACAGCTTATGAAACTGGGAATTTTAACAGAATTTGGTGGTAGACCTTATTCAAAATCAGATTTTTTTTCTCTCTAGCACTGAATGAAGAAAAATCTTAAAGGGAAAGCATGAACCTGCAACCTTTAATAACTATAGACATTCATTCATTCATTCATTATCTGTACCGCTTATTCCCGCTAGTCGGGTCAGGGGGCTGGAGCCAATCCCAGCATCTCCGGGCGAAGGCAGGGTACACCATGGGCAGTTCGCCAGTCCACCACATGGCCAACACGCACACACACACTCACACCTACGGGCAATCTAGAGTGACCAATCAACCTAGGATGCATGTCTTTGGACTGTGGGAAACCCCGGAGAAAACCCACGCAGGCACAGGGAGAACATGCAAACTCCACACAGAGCAGCCCAGACCGAGAATCGAACCCAGACCGCCTTGCTGTGAGGCGACAGTGCTAACCACCACACCACCATGCCGCCCGGACTATAGACATCCATTTGAATTCATTGGCTGATGGTGTCTGCAAAGAATAAGCAAAGAATAGGAAAACCTCCCATTATTATTTCCAAGTGGATCACAACCCATGTTCCCCAAGAATGGGAACAGACAGAGCTGCAAATCAACATGACAATTATGCAGAACTTCATGTCCTTGACCGTTTGTTAAAAACACACATTTCAAGTCTAGCTTTCTTTTCCTTCACTGCAGTTTCTCTTGTTCAGGCAGCTAAATAGACTTAAACTTTTTTTTATGTAATTTGCAAAACAAGTCACAGCCATGTACAGGATGCCTGTACTGTACCAGGACCCATGAAACCAGGCTCTATGACACCAGGCCCTATGACACCAGGCCCTATGACTCCAGTCCTTATGACACCAGACCCTATGACACCAGGCCCTATGAAACCAGGCCCTATGACACCAGGCCTTATGACACCAGGCCCTATGACACCAGGCCCTATGATGACACCAGGCCCTATGACACCAGGCCCTATGACACCAGGCCCTATGACACCAGGCCCTATGACACCAGGCCCTATGACACCAGGCCCTATGACACCAGGCCTTATGACACCAGACCCTATGACACCAGGCCCTATGACACCAGGCCCTATGACACCAGGCATTATGACACCAGGCCCTATGACACCAGGCCCTATGACTCCAGTCCTTATGACACCAGACCCTATGACACCAGGCCCTATGAAACCAGGCCCTATGACACCAGGCCTTATGACACCAGGCCCTATGACACCAGGCCCTATGACACCAGGCATTATGACACCAGGCCCTATGACACCAGGCCCTATGACACCAGGCCCTATGACACCAGGCCCTATGACACCAGGCCCTATGACACCAGGCCTTATGACACCAGGCCCTATGACACAGGCCCTATGACACCAGGCCCTATGACACCAGGCCCTATGACACCAGGCCCTATGACACCAGGCCTTATGACACCAGGCTTTATGACACCAGGCCCTATGACACCAGGCATTATGACACCAGGCCCCATGACCTATGACACCACGCATAATCACACCACGACCCATGACCCCAGGCATTATGACACCAGGCCCTATGACTCCAGGCATTATGACACCAGGCCCTATAACACCAGGCCCCATGACACCAGGCCTTATGACACCAGGCCCTATGACACCAGGCCCTATGACACCAGGCCCTATGACACCAGGCCCTATGACACCAGACACCAGGCCCCATGACACCAGGCCCTATGACACCAGACCCTATGACACCAGGCATTATGACACCAGGCCCCATGACTCCAGGCCTTATGACACCAGACCCTATAACACCAGGCCCTATTATGACACCAGGCCCTATGACACCAGGCATTATGACACTAGGCCTTATTAACTATAATTGCACTTATTACAAATTATGCTACTATGCTTTAGGTGAGAAAACAAAGCAAATGACTTGAAGATGCAGGATGTGACGAGCATGGGAAGTGTGCTGGTGAACCGTGCAGAGCTGAAGAATCACGAGGCATCTGTGTCGAATGACCGACGCATGGCTAGACTCGGCTGGGAACTGTAAGGAAACGCTTTCACTGGCCACTTTATTACCTACACCGTTACACTTTCATACATTTTATAATCACATAATCCCAATCTGAAGTCCACATGTTCGCATGCTCCATCAGTCAGGCTCCCTCTAACCTCAGTCGTTGTCAGTCAGTGTCTGACCACAGGAACGCCACTGGTTCGGATGTTATTTGGGTGGTGGAGCGATCTCAAGCCAGCAGTGACACTGATATGGAAGTAGCTCGGTAGCAGCCGTTGTGCTGGGAGGACAGCTTCAGACACAGCAGGGGATGCTGGGGTTTGTACACATGTCAATGTCACTGCCTGGCTGAAATATCCAAACCACCCAAAAATATCCAGTGGTTCTGAGCTACTGACCACTGATAGACAACTTCAGGTTGGCCAAGAAAAATGAAAACAAATTCGCTTCTCACAAACTATTTCCAACAAATGAATGTTTACTTCTTTTTTTTTTTACATTTACATATGTTCCTTCACAAAATTGAACCCCTTATATCAGAACAAAGCGCAACATGGAGTCGGTTCGTCGCGGAGGTTTCTGCATAGTGTGAGTGAGACCGGAGCCAAAGCAGCCGTGACACCCGGCGGAGGTGGACAGGCAGGCCGTCCCCACACCCCCCTCCCGGATTCTGAGTGTCGGATCCGGCCGAGCCGTTCCACACTGGAACCCTCGTGGCGAGCAGGAACCTAATGGGAAATTCAAACGGTGCCCATCTCTTTGCGTACCCCGCAGTAACACAGCGTCACCTCAGTAGCGGTGTTGCAGACAGAAGCCGATAACGGGCGGTCTGAGCCCGGACGAGGGTGGGGGAGAAAATCCCGCTCGTGAGGATTCGTCGTGGCCCAAAGAGCAAGGCCTATCAGCGCCATCCCGAGCAGACACAGACTTACAGCCCCAGCGAACCTAATGAGCACTCGGGCCCACTTAACACCGAGGGCGTCCAGATAGGCCCCCTAATATCCCCCCCGCTAGTCAGGGGTCCGGCCCATAATGCTGTCATTTCATTTTCGTAATCCCTGCTATTAATATGAGGGTTAACGGAACAGGTTTTGAGGTTACCAGTGCAAAAATCAGCGATCTTTAGCCCCTTAGACAGTATTAGCTGGGATATCATTACATGGGAAATTGTTATAAGCGAGTGACTCAATGCTCTTCGTAATTCACAGAAATGACATGCGATGGACAAATATTCTTCAGTTCATACATTGGCAGCATTTAGCCCATCACTGGGGCATAAAATTCTCACATTGTTAGCGGATTACACATGATATACATACGCTATTACTGATTCCAAAGGTATACAGAACAGGACAGTGATGAATAAATTGCACATTAACAATACAAAAACAGTTCATTTTTCAGTTCAAGTCATTATCTATGGAGATTATTTTGCAATATCAAAAGCTTCTGTTTTATAAAACCCATGTAAGGTTCAAAGCGAGTGGCTCTGGTTTCTGCCAGAACAAACCATCCTGTGTGTTTGCAGAAATTCCATCTGGTAATACGATGAGAAGATGCATCTACGGACCCTCACAGAATGTCATTTGAGCTTTTCTTTGCTGTTAAGAAATCTCTGATTTATTTAAATACGTGGTTGACAGAAAGATGAATAAAATTCTTTCCATACTGTCTTTTTTTGGCCAAGCCAAAGCATACCCCCCCACGCCTGCTCTCTCTCTCTCTCTCTCTCTCTCTCTCTCTCTCTCCCACTCCCTCTCTCTCCCACTTCCTCTCTCTCCCTCTCCCTCTACATTACTCTCTCTGTCTCTCTCCCTCTCTCTCTCTATTCGTCTCTCTATTCCTCTCTCTGTCACTCTCCCTCTCCCTCTCTCTCTGTCTCTCTCCCTCTCCCTCTCTATTCCTCTCTGTCTCTCTCCCTCTCCCTCTCTTTCTGTCTCTCTCTCTCTCCTTCAGCTCCCCCCTAATGCACCCTAATCCCAGCAGAAGACAAGACATGCAGTGTGTGTGAGTATATGTGTATATTGTGTGTGCGTGTGTGTGTGTGTATTTGTGTGTGTGTGTGTGCATGCATGTGTGTGTGTGTGTGTGTGTGTGTGTAAGGAATATCTCTGCTTTTTCTGCCTCAGTTCATTATTTTTTCTTTCTTGTCACTTAGTGTGATAGGTTGGACAGAGGCGCACAGATGAGTACTGAAGACACAGTCACAGGGCCTTAATCTCGTCTTTAATGCGTGACTTCAGAGATGTCATTTATCTTGTGACTGCAGCAGGCGTCCACAAAACTTTATCTCTAATAATATATTGATGGATTAAAGGGGTCAGGCTGGAGACCAGGCAAGAAAAATTGCTTATTGACATCAAAATACAGTGCCCCCAAAACCTGATAAACATAGGGACAGGAGAGAGGAAGTCAGTGAGAGGGAGAGAGGGGAGGAGAGGGAGTGACAGCAAGGCATTGTGGTTGTTTGTGCCCAGTGATATTCCTCCATCAGAGGAGCATTCAGTGGTCTGGGCCCTTGGCATGATAAAGCCGCCCGCAGCTCTGTGCTCTCGAGACACTACACACACCACACGCTACCACACACCGCACACTCCCACACACCGCACGCCTCACGGACACACTGCTGCTCCAGCAGTCGGTACGAGAAAAGAAGCATACAGCGGGCCTCCTTTGCGTTAATCTCAACACTTCCTAACAGCATTCCTACACACACACATACACACACACACACACACACACACACACACCTTATTAAACACTTAAGTAGACTGAGAGGAGTGGCCCCAGTGGGGTGGGGGTTAACAGACAGTGGAGAGACTGCCGTGAGATCCACATGCTTTAACTTTCTCAGTGAATACAGTAAATAAATCACACTATGAGGCGTTTACACCCTTCTGGGTGTAGCATATCTCAAATTTTGCTCTCCAGTTGTGTGTCAAATTCACAGAAGCGCTTGAATCTTGAGTCAAAAATTCTTAGTGTCACTTATTCTTAGTGTCACCTATTGTGTATGTATGTATGTGTGTGTGTGTATGTGCGTGCATGTGTGTATGTGGGTGGGTAATACAATAAATGCAGCACTTGTTCGATACAAGTACTTTTGACATTGAATTTACTTCCATGTAACCAAAATGGCTCTCACCAAGCTGTTAACAAAGCCTCACTTTCCGTGCACTTTCTTCTGTGAAGTAGTTATTAGTGAGATACTCATTTCCTCCAGATAGATTTTGATAAAGCAGCACTTAAAGTAGCAAAGAAATGCAAGAGTTTCCTACCTCTCACCAAGTCCTTGCGTGAAAAACGCGTTTGGGCACTGTGGAAAGTACCTCCAATCCCAAACAGTGTCAATCCTATTCCCACCTCCTACACACACGCTCTCTCACATACACACTCTCTGTAAGTCCACTAAAATTAATACACTTTTACCATTACAAGATAAAGCTTGGGACATATTACACCAGGCATATCTGCACGGCTGTAATACCACAGAGTCAGCATTCAATAAAAGACATTTGCAACCAGGCGTTTCTCACGACAACGGCAGCAAAAGATTTAAAAGCTGCTAAATTAGGTGCGGCTTGTTGAGAAGAATGTGCCTGGTAAGCAGACCCACTCTTACTTAAAATGACAGAGTTGTTTATGGAGGAGGGGGGGGGTGCAACGTGGGGGCTCCTAGCCTGCTCATGTGCTGGAGGGACAGTTTACGATGCGCTCGCGGGGTTATTTAGGCTCAGACAGTGTGCATAATGTCCTCCGACAATCAGCGGCCGTAAGTCAAAGCTCTCCTGAACAGACCCTTCACACAGGGACCCTTCACACTGATGATTGCTCCTGTGTCACGTGAACCTTCCCTTTTGAGCGTTCTTCCAAAACCAGCACGTCATTCGTTAGACAATATACACCCAGATAGATTGCTGATTGGTTCCGTTGGTTGGTCGGTCGGTTGCAGACATCTCAGAAAGATGAGGATTCTCCGTCACCTCTTTGCAAGCGTTGGACAGGTCGTGTGAAGGGTGGGGGGGGGGGGGAACCTCTAAACGTCTAAATGTTTGACGAGTCTCCCGGAAAGCCGGAAAACAGATGCGTGCGCTGTAACCTTACGCTACCGCTGCACTTTTTTATGATCCGGGACAACTACCAATGGAGCCATTAAAAATGTAATCCTGCTCCACGTACATAAAACGCATCGGCCGTAACAGCACAGCTGTCCGCAGCCCACACAGCGATGAAGGAGGAGACAGCGTAGAAGGAGAGAGAACAAAGTGCTTTTCCTGCTTTTTAAGAGCGGCCATAGAAAACCAAATCCACCAGCATCACGACCCGTGGGCCCTGGACCAGGGTGGTTCTGGCAAAGGGGGGTTTCTACAGTCCGAACGGCCCTGCGACACGTGACATGGGTGCTTCAGAACTTCATCATCATCTGAGTCATCATCCAACTTTTTGATCATTAAATTCCATCATTACTAAAAAAGAATCTGCAATTAGGATACTGGAGAGCAACACAGGTGCTGCGTAAACCAATCACCATGTTTTTTGGAGATGATTCACAGCCCGAAAAGGATGTGGTCATTAACCCCATAAAAGCCCTGACCTAGGGCAACTTTCCAAACCAGATTCTCATTGAGGCTTATACACAGCGCTGCTGATTAAATCAGAAGAGCAACATGTCACCTGAAGGACAACTGAGGCTTATAATCACCCATCCGGCCCTGTGGCTCAATGAAGCACACGATCATAAACCCAGGTTACGATCATGTTTGTGACCATCTAAAACCAGACGCTGTAAACATATCAACAATAGCGATAAACACACACACACACACACACAGACACACACATGACCACTGGTGAATGACGGATCCAAACAGCAGCATCAACACTTCTGTCTGTGGTCAGTCCTTCAACATAAACTATGCACTTTTTCCCTTCCTTGATGGGCACTTTATCTGGAAGAGAATAAATGAAACGAAAGCAGAAGAAGAATACTAACAAAATGGGCCCGGACGTCCACCGGGGAGCAATAAAAAGCAGAGCAATTTCCTCGATAAATAATTCCCCCTCTTTACTTTGTTGGCAGGACCAAACAGAGTGTGCTCAGGCCAGTGGGGTTGACACACTGTAATCTAGCTTTGGGCGTGGGTATATTAATACCATTTCCATATTCAGCGCCCAACCCCCGCACTTGGGGTCCCACCGCCCCGCTCAGCAGCGTGGGGGCCACTCCCAGGACAGGAACACCCCAGAGTCCCACGGCTGCTGCACTGTAATTCCAACACAGCTCATTATTTAGCATGTCACTGCTATTTTACATGTTAAAGCACCTCCATTGCCATCTAATTTATTGCAGGAATTTCAAATGGGCCAAAATAGAATAGGGGTCAACTGCGTTTGCATGGCACAAGAAATAAATATATATACAGTCAGTCAAGTCAAGGTGAAAACGTATGTCAGCAAGATGGGATTTTTTTCAATGGGGGGGTGGGAAGAAACCGTGAAAACCATGAAAAACACACACACACACACATACAACAAGGAAACAAATGGTACAATACAGAACAGACGGAAACATGGAGCGGTTTGTTCCGTCCTGTTTCTTTCCTGCTGTGTTCTCTTTGTGTGTTGCAATGTCCTTCATCTTCATGTTGTTCTCATGTCTCTTCCTACTTTATGGCTGAAAAAGGGAGGGGGGGGTAGCAACTTTGAGAAGCCTGAGCAGGCTTTGATGAGATGAGGCAGTAATTATTTTTCCCCAACAGTAACAATAAGATCAGAGCAAAAGCAAGACTTAATCCATCAGTGAGAAGACCACTTCCTGCTTCCTCTCCCACTTCCTGCTTCCTCTCCCACTTCCAGCTAACGATGATTAGCGCTAATCTAGAGCTCTACGCGGCTCGCGAGGGAAAGGCACTTGTGAACAACCCCATGTCTGGGTTTTCTCCTTCTTCTTGTTCCTCCTCCTCTTCTCCTCCTCTTTTTAGGTCGTGCTCTCTCTTTCTTTGCGTGCACACGTTCCGCGTGAATCGATAGACGTGAGGGTTTGAATGTGCTGTGCTGCAGCAGGTCAGCACAATCTGAGACACTGCGCATTAACGGACGATCTCTTCATCAGCACGTGTCGCCAGTTCCGATCTATTCTCCATTCGTCACAAACACGACCAGGCAATACAGTATCTCGATTACACGCACGAGTTAGAGAAGAGAAAAAGTCTCATTAAAGGAGCTACCTTCTGGTAATGAAAACAAAAGATTTAAACTTGTCAAATACAACAGCAGTCAGCCTTTTGTAAACACTGATCACGTGACCTGCAGAACCTGGATGCCTCTTCGTCCAATCAGAAGTGTGCATTCTGTGGAAGTGTGTCAGGTAAACACTTCATTAATACTTACCCTCATTATACATTTCATTTAACCTCTCTCACAGTACCAACGACAACAAACTGCAGACTCGATAACCTGTACACAGTACCATAGAGTCCTTCCAACATCAGGGACACACACACTGCTCACATCACCCAATCTAACACATGAGTCGTGTGAGCAGGATGAATGAAAGGGGAAGGCCCAACGCCCCCCCCACCCCCCAAAAAAAAAACTACGCCTATGTGTGTACGGTTCACACCTCCAACGGCGTCATCTCTACATTCCTGTGCGATATGCAGATCTCCAAGGCGAGCAGAGACGGCCTCATGAAGAAGGCCAGCGTGGAGTCTGAAGAGTGAGGATCAGCACAGCTCAACGCAGCTGCAGGTCCGACCTCTGGGTGTAGCACAGCGGAGGGCGGAGGGAGGTGTAGGGAGGTCATACATCAGGGCTGCTGAGGGGACACTGCAGCTGAGCATGCTGGGAGTGGGGTGGGTGAGGGGTGGGGTGAGTGGGGGGGGGGGGGGGGCAAGCATTTTTATACCTTAAACATCTTGCTTACAGCAGCAAGGTCTGATCCTGGCATTATGTGCGAATACATTGGACTACCTGGACCCCCTTTAGCACACACACACACACACACACACACACACACACACTTCAATACTTATGCCCCCCTACCTCTCCTTCATTCTATGCATGCCTCCCTCTTCCTCTACAGAAGTAAATTATCAAAACTGTGTTTGAAAGTGAATGAAGGGTGACTCGCTCCTCTCTCTCTCTCTCTCTCTCTCTCTCTCTCTCTGTCTCCCTCCCTCTCCTCTCTCTCTCTCTCCCTGCCTCTCTCTCTCTCTTTCTCTCTCTCACTCCCTCTCTCCCTCTCCCCTTCCTGCTTTGACATCTCAGTTTTTTTCCCTTACTTGCCACCGTTTCTGGGCTAGGTGATAACTGCCTGTAATAGGATTAACATTGATTTCTTTTTGCAAGAACAGAGATGTGCCGGTTCCGGCTATTTATTGAACTGCCAGCTTTGAACTATCAAAACTGACTGGTGGAAAAGACCTAATGCAGCATTTTAAAGAGAAGAAAAGCTTCTGTACATTTCTTTCTCTTTTTTGTTATTCCTCCTCCTCTCTCTCTCTCTCCCTCTCTCACTACTCTTTCTCCCTCTGCCTTCCCCCCCTCTCTCTCTCTCTTTTTTGTCACTGAAGGACAAAAGCAAGCCTCTCTGTTCTAAAAACCTTGGTAATGACTATTTTATACATTGTTTTCATCACCTTCCAAGTTTAATGGAAGGTCTGATTGGATCTGAAGCTGGTATTGTATTATGCTTTCGTTCCCCTTGAAATGTGAGACCCGCAGAGACCCTGTCCTTGTGTGCCTTTATTTTCCTTTGTGTGTGCTGGGCTCGCGAGCCGGCCCCGCTGTGAGGACTGGCCAGACGCGGTGAATCACGTCACCGCAGAGCAGAACTAACACAGCGGCTCTCAGTCCAAACGGCTCGATCTGGAGAACCACCAGCGCATTCTGCTCAGCCTGAACGTGAGCAGCGAGACCGGCGTCTTACGGAGACGAACCACACACACGGCGATCGTCACAGCTAAGACTTCAAAGATCATTTACACGTTTAAATAGCAATGTTTCAAGTTCAAAAACTCACAGAAGCGTAACAATGTATATATATTAATATAAGTAATCTTAATTCACATTACAGAATTTATTCAAGAGAAATGATCTAAAAAAACAAACATGGTGAGATGTAACTAGCAGGATGACGCTTCGGCTAACGCATCTGCAGTGTTTGTAAAGTGATTTAATAGCACCTGCTAATACATCTCTGGAAAGAAGCCAGCGCAGAGGTGCTTGTGTTTGTGTTTGTCTCCTGCTGATTACACATGAATGACGCGGCGGCGGAACAAGGCTGATGTCGCCCCCCCCCCCCACGTGTCTCACTCCCACGCCTCACTGAAAGCCTTTTCTTCCGTCTCCACATTCACTGCTAATTGCTCGCGAGTGAGCCTATTGATTATTGATACTAATCAATTGGACATACTAATTACAATTAAGGAGATGGTGAGGAGTAATTGCCTGCTAATCGCTACGCCCTTTGTAGCCTTCACCATGCCTTAATAACCCTGCATCAAACCATTCACCCTCATATTCATTAAGTTTGATCATTACCTTATAGTGTCTGAAGTGTAATCCAGTTTATTGAGCATTTACTTTGTGTTACTTTGAACAAATTCCTGTTATAATAACAGCTCTTGTTAAAACAAATAACGGTAAATCACCTGTTAATTAACAAGGTAACACTGTGGGTAACTAGGACTAACAGGCTGGACATAAACACTCTTAAATTCTTCAGTTCAAAATCTGTAAATAATTTAACTGAAACACATGAATATAATACATGCTTAGTCCAACTATTCCTTCTTTCCTTCCTTCATTCATTCCTCTCGTTTGTTCTGAGGGAAGCTGTGCGATGGCGGGGGAAGTGTGTAGACGTGTGTAGAAGTGTGTAGACGTGTGTAGAAGTGTGTAGATGTGTGTAGACGTGTGTAGACGTGTGTAGACGTGTGTAGATGTGTGTAGAAGTGTGTAGACGTGTGTGGAAGTGTGTAGAAGTGTGTAGAAGTGTGTAGACGTGTGTAGAAGTGTGTAGACGTGTGTAGAAGTGTGTAGATGTGTGTAGACATGTGTAGACGTGTGTAGACGTGTGTAGACGTGTGTAGAAGTGTGTAGACGTGTGTGGAAGTGTGTGGAAGTGTGTAGACGTGTGTAGACATGTGTAGACGTGTGCAGGGTCACGACTGCCTGTTATGTAGCTTGCTCTCTCTCCTTTGAAACCTTTTTCATGTTTGATTTTCACTAAATGTCTGCAGCCATCCTCCCAAACCCAATGAGACACCACCGTCACTTACAATCAGGTTCTACACACACACACACACACACACACACACACACTGCCACCACCACCCACACATTATACAACACTAATGTCCCTCGACAAAACAACCCTGACTGCCTGACTGTGAGGGAAGAGAGAGAGAGAGAGAGAGAGAGAGAGAGAGAGAGAAATATAGGAAGAGCACTCAACTGTGTTGCCCCCCCGCCCGCCCCACCACCCCTCCCTTCTTAAAAAAATGAAATCATTAGCAACTGGTGGTGCTTGCTACTGCAAACGGGTGCATGAGTGCAGATTTATGCCCATCCCAGCCTGGAAGTGATTTATTTATTCCTGCTCGACTGCTCAGATCATTAACCTCAGCTAGGCCTCTAGGGGATGGCATCTGTGGTCCTCAGCATCACCATTCAGACACACACACACACACACACACACACAAAACAAGCACGTGTGTTGCATGCATCTCTCTCCCTGGCCCTCACACATGGGGGCCACTAATGTGGTCATGGTCAGTGACATGTTTCTAATGTGGGCGGGACAAGGGCCCGAGGGTCAAGGGGTGGGCGTGGCACTAGGCAGAACCTGTTGCGATATTGACGGGGCTTTGGGAACAGGGAGGTACACTGGGCCGCAGTGGCGTACAGAGGGGGGCACTGCAGGGTCATCGGGAGGCTCTCCCAACCCGGACGGCCCTCGTGCATCTGCATCTCATATCAGCGTCGATGTAGCTGATCGACTGCTCCTCCGATCAATTATGGTTTGGGGAAAACAATTAAGGTCTGGGTCTGTGAATAATGTCTGGTGCTGTTCCTGGTCACCTCTGTGGACAAGAACATCCAGTGAGCGAATGAAATTAAAGAGAGATTAACTGTGCAACAAGGATCCATATAATATATTCTTTGCTTAAATGTTTTACTTTCATGTTGGCCAATATTAGTCAGGCTAAAAACAAGCAAGTCTACCACGATCAGTTCAGCCACTGAGACACAAACATATAGTAAAGGAATGAAGGAATATGACAGAAAAGCATTTGTGACTCTGTGTGTGTGTGTGTGTCTGTCTCAGTGTAACATTTCGATATGGGCCTTAAATGAGATAACCCAGGCAAACAGACTCCAGTGTGGTGTTCACGTGTCCCAGCCACTGTCAAGTCTGATTATCCCACCTTCCGATTATCACACATTCCGATTATCCCACCTTCCGATTATCCCATTTAAGAGGAACAGCTATGGCAACCATAACAACCACGGCTTCGTGACGCGTTAGTCATACACCATTATAACGAACCCTGCCTTACACTTCAGACATAAAACAGAAGCGCAGTCTCTTTGATGGAGGTGCACGTCTGAAGGAGAGGCCGTGGAGATACTGTTTGCAATCTCCCTGCTCAATTACATCAGGTGTCATTAGGGAGAAACAGAGTGGGGAAAAAAAATCATAATTCTATTCATCCTCCAGAGAACAATCTCTTTAATCTTCCGCTCACTGGAAGGATTCCAGAGGCCTTCATTTGACATTTTGCCACTCCAGAATAATCGCCGTGTTACGGCAAGCAAGACCCGATGACGGTACTTCACTGTAGTTTGTTTAACAGTCTGCTGTACGCATCAGTTTGGAATTAATCACAGCGGAGACCCTTTGTGTGGATAAACTACAGATACACACTGTGACTACAAGCAGTTAAGCAGAGTATATGTTGTAGGTTACGTTTGTTCAGAAGCACACTGAAGGAGGCACGTTGTGGGTGTTACAGAAGGTCGCATGCCCTCTGTGGCCCATCATGCAAATCTCAGGGACCACGCAACGAACACGGACAGGAGACACCCAGCACAGAACATTTACTGATTGCCCCACTGACAGTAAGAGCAGGTAACACTGTAACCCAACACATAACTAACAATGCTTACATGTTTACACCAAACACAAATAAACAGCAAAACACATGGCAAAATGTCATAAATATTAACAAAATGTGAAAGGACACACACATAGTAAACAATTCAGTTTTGGTTGCTGGAATTAGAGTAAATGGTCGTGGTCGTTCAGAAGTAGATGAAAATGAAATAAAAGACCTGAAGATCATGTCTGGAAATGAACGTGGCCCCAGTACAAGTTGCATGTCAACTGACCTCTTAACGACACAGACCACTGGATTTAATGTCAGTCTCATTAGTGAAGTTGAGGTCCAGCCAAAAGACTAACAGGATCCCATTTAAAACTCTCAAAATGGCAAGAGGAATTAGACGGGTGATGCAAATGTCTGCATTAATCAAAAATTAATCAAGAGTTGAACTTAACTAGGGGGGAGGCGATACCTAGACCTTGCTGGCTTTAACTATGTGTAATTGAACAGTAATGGCAATCTCCCATCGGTATTAAAGAGCATCTGTGTCTGCTCAGAGAAGCGGAGGAGGATTAGGGCCAGGATCATTAAAACAAGTTTCTTTCACTGCCTCCCAGACTGCTGTGATCTTTCCATTTTGGTTGAACTAAGAATTATGCAGACTTAGGCAAAGCTTTGAAGCTGTAGGCAGACCTATGCAGACGCCGTAGGTAGACACTGAGGGTGTGTGGACCGTTTGGGGAAATGACATCGAGGAGGGGGCGGGTCAGGGAGGGGCTGCAGGGAGGGGCTACGGCCTGTCAATCAGGCTGGTGCTCATTCTGTTCAGCCTTATCAAGCCAACATTTGAGAGGTCTACAAATCAATATTTTACAGCCACTAATAAACCCGGGCATCCAGTTTGAGTCAAAGTGTTCTAAAATTTATGGGTTATTTTAAGGGCAGGATAATTTCTCCCTCTGGCTGGTTAAATGTTAGGCTTTTAAAGTTGTGTTTAATTAGAATATATGCTTTTAATTAAACATTTAAACAAAAATATATTAAATGTACTGAAAGCAAGCATATATGTTATTCCAAATGACATTACAACATTTGTTTAGCCAACAGAGAACAATGTTCCGGGTTTGGGTAAATTAAGATGTTTGGCAAATGCAAAATATTCCAAATATGTTCATAGAAGTTTAACTGATAACCTAGAAGTCATAGAAAAATTAAGCATTTTATTTAAGTATTTTCACTCACTATAGCCTCATTATAACATAATTATACCAGAAGTTAATATATTTTGAAAGGCCTATCATAGCATCATCGTAGCAAAAATCATAAAAAAATTTTATGATTAAAAATCACAAAAAAATCTATGATAAAAAAACCAAAATGATAAATCCATGTAGCAGATTGCCATCCTAATTTAATACATTAAGTTTTGAAAATGTAGAATGAGATTTAGGAAGGCAGAATAATTTAGCCATAATAAACACAGCATGGCTAGCAATGAAAGAAAAGAGGAAAATATACAAAGCAAAGAGAGAGAGAGAGAGAGATGAGAAATAAACAAAGCAAACCCTGACATGGGCAGAGGGGTGGGGGGAGACTGGGGTGCGTCTGTGGGGTGGGGGGGGGGGGGTGTGCTCGTGGGTCTGGGGGAGCAGGGTGTGTTTGAGGGGGGGGGCCTTGTGGGTCGTGCTGCGTGTCTGGGACTCTGTGCGATGTGCCAGGATCGGCCGCCCCAAACCGAGGCTGCCTGGCACGGGCGGCGGCTGCCAAGCGCACACCACTGTGATTTATCAGGAGGGCCGCAGCCGCAGCCGCCTCCCACTCCCTGGTGCCCGCCGCCTTTATGGAAGGGCCTCCCTGACGGCTCTGATAGTGCAATCAGGGCCGTGGCAGAGCTCAGGCAATTTCTCCTTCACTCTTTGATAACCCCGCACGGCCGCGCTGAAAGCCAGTGGCAATGGTAGCCCTCTGCAGCAACAACAACTCAATTGGAATGAGTGGCTGTATTTTCTGAAGCGAAATAGGGTTACGCCCTGATACAATGAGGAAGGAGGAAACGGGTGGTGCTCCCTCTCTCCCTCTCTCCCCCTCCCTCTTTCCCTCTCTCTCTCCCTCTCTCTCTCTCTCTCTCTCTCTCTCTCTCTCCTCTCTCTCCCTCTCTCTCTCTCCCTCTCTCTCCCTCTCTCTCTCTCTCTCTCTCTCTCTCTCTCTCGCTTCCTCTCCTCCTCTCTGTCCCTCACTTTCTCTCTCATTCTGTATCTGCCTTTCAGTGTGAGGAAGATCTTTTTTTTTTTTGCGATGAAGATCTTTTCTGATCATGAGTGAACAAGAATATTTCCCATCATCCAAGTTATGACATGCAACGATGTGCTTTGTGCAGTACTTTGGAAACATCAATTTGTATAAATGGGCCAAAACTATTTACTGTGCCGTTAAAAACCTGAGCATACTGAACTACATTACATAGTAAACAACTTAGGACATTCCTTCATAGCTGGAATGCAAGACATTTCAAAAGAAAACTAAAATGCCAAAATAAAGCTTCAGGTGCTCTTTTAAATGTTCTATCAAATACAGTCTACAACTTAAGGTCAAAGATGCAGAACGTTCTAGAAAATATGCAAGGTCATGAGCATATAAACCTCTGCCGGAGATATGATGGGGCAACAGAGGACAACCTAACTGTCTGTGTGGTGGATCAGAACCTTCTGAACCCTAGTACAGTACTCTAACTGCCACACTACGTCTGTGTGGTGGATCAGAACCTTCTGAACCCTAGTACAGTACTCTAACTGTCACACTACGTCTGTGTGGTGGATCAGAACCTTGTGAACCCTAGTACAGTACTCTAGTACTAGTACAGTACTCTAACTGTCACACTACGTCTGTGTGGTGGATCAGAACCTTCTGAACCCTAGTACAGTACTCTAACTGTCACACTACGTCTGTGTGGATCAGGATCAGAAGTACTCTAACCTGTCTGAACCCTAGTACAGTACTCTAACTGTCACACTACGTCTGTGTGGTGGATCAGAACCTTCTGAACCCTAGTACAGTACTCTAACTGTCACACTACGTCTGTGTGGTGGATCAGAACCTTCTGAACCCTAGTACAGTACTCTAACTGTCACACTACGTCTGTGTGGTGGATCAGAACCTTCTGAACCCTAGTACAGTACTCTAACTGTCACACTACGTCTGTGTGGTGGATCAGAACATACAGTACTCTAACTGCCACACTACGTCTGTGTGGTGGATCAGAACCTTCTGAACCCTAGTACAGTACTCTAACTGTCACACTACGTCTGTGTGGTGGATCAGAACCTTCTGAACCCTAGTACAGTACTCTAACTGCCACACTACGTCTGTGTGGTGGATCAGAACCTTCTGAACCCTAGTACAGTACTCTAACTGTCACACTAAGTCTGTGTGGTGGATCAGAACCTTCTGAACCCTAGTACAGTACTCTAACTGTCTGTGTGGTGGATCAGAACCTTCTGAACCCTAGTACAGTACTAGTGTGGATCAGAACCTTCTGAACCCTAGTACAGTACTCTAACTGCCACACTACGTCTGTGTGGTGGATCAGAACCTTCTGAACCCTAGTACAGTACTCTAACTGCCACACTACGTCTGTGTGGTGGATCAGAACCTTCTGAACCCTAGTACAGTACTCTAACTGCCACACTACGTCTGTGTGGTGGATCAGAACCTTCTGAACCCTAGTACAGTACTCTAACTGCCACACTACGTCTGTGTGGTGGATCAGAACCTTCTGAACCCTAGTACAGTACTCTAACTGCCACACTACGTCTGTGTGGTGGATCAGAACCTTGTGAACCCTAGTACAGTACTCTAACTGCCACACTACGTCTGTGTGGTGGATCAGAACCTTCTGAACCCTGTGAACCGTCTGTGTACAGTACTCTAACTGCAGTACACTACGTCTGTGTGGTGGATCAGAACCTTCTGAACCCTAGTACAGTACTCTAACTGCCACACTACGTCTGTGTGGTGGATCAGAACCTTCTGAACGCTAGTCGTGTCCTCTAACAGCCACACTACGTCTGTGTGGTGGATCAGTTCTGAACCCTAGTACAGTACTAACTGTCACACTACGTCTGTGTGGTGGATCAGAACCTTGTGAACCCTAGTACAGTACTGAACCCTAGTACAGTACTCTAACTGCCACACTACGTCTGTGTGGTGGATCAGAACCTTCTGAACCCTAGTACAGTACTCTAACTGCCACACTACGTCTGTGTGGTGGATCAGAACCTTCTGAACCCTAGTACAGTACTCTAACTGCCACACTACGTCTGTGTGGTGGATCAGAACCTTCTGAACCCTAGTACAGTACTCTAACTGCCACACTACGTCTGTGTGGTGGATCAGAACCTTCTGAACCCTAGTACAGTACTCTAACTGCCACACTACGTCTGTGTGGTGGATCAGAACCTTCTGAACCCTAGTACAGTACTCTAACTGCCACACACGTCTGTGTGGTGGATCAGAACCTTCTGAACCCTAGTACAGTACTCTAACTGCCACACTACGTCTGTGTGGTGGATCAGAACCTTCTGAACCCTAGTACAGTACTCTAACTGCCACACTACGTCTGTGTGGTGGATCAGAACCTTCTGAACCCTAGTACAGTACTCTAACTGCCACACTATCAGTCCCTGTGTGGTGGATCAGAACCTTCTGAACCCTAGTACAGTACTCTAACTGCCACACTACGTCTGTGTGGTGGATCAGAACCTTCTGAACCCTAGTACAGTACTCTAACTGCCACACTACGTCTGTGTGGAACCTGAACCCTAGTACAGTACTCTAACTGTCACACTACGTCTGTGTGGTGGATCAGAACCTTGTGACTGCCACTACGTCTGTGTGGTGGATCAGAACCTTCTGAACGCTAGTACAGTACTCTAACTGCCACACTACGTCTGTGTGGTGGATCAGAACCTTCTGAACCCTAGTACAGTACTTTAACTGCCGCACTACGTCTGTGTGGTGGATCAGAACCTTCTGAACGCTAGTACAGTACTTTAACTGTCACACTACCTCTGTATGGTGGATCAGAACCTTCTGAATGCTAGTATAGTACTTTAACTGCCGCACTACGTCTGTGTGGTGGATCAGAACCTTCTGAATGCTAGTACAGTACTTTAACTGCCGCACTACGTCTGTGTGGTGGATCAGAACCTTCTGAACGCTAGTACAGTACTTTAACTGTCACACTACCTCAGAAGTTAGTGAGACAGACAAGCACTGGCCACGCCCATGCTTAACCTCACAAACAACCTGTGAGAAGTGGGCAGCGGACACAATACAAAAAAACACCCGAAAGGCCCAGGTGAGAGACCCAGGTGAGCGGCCCAGGTGAAAGACCCAGGTGAGAGACCCAGGTGAGCAGCCCAGGTGAGAGACCCAGGTGAGAGACCCAGGTGAGAGACCCAGGTGAGCGGCCCAGGTGAGAGGCCCAGGTGAGAGACCCAGGTGAGCAGCCCAGGTGAGAGGCCCAGGTGAGAGACCCAGGTGAGAGACCCAGGTGAGCGACCCAGGTGAGAGACCCAGGTGAGAGACCCAGGTGAGCAGCCCAGGTGAGAGACCCAGGTGAGAGGCCCAGGTGAGCAGCCCAGGTGAGCGGCCCAGGTGAAAGACACAAAAGGCGCTGAGTTTGCTGGCTTGGCCCCTGGGGCCTGGGGAAGCACCTGTCCCCTGCCCTCCTAGTCAAAGCAGCCAAAACCAAATCTACGTGCACTGGGGAGGAAAACGTGTCCGGTGTCAGTGTCTAGTGGGTTTCTCCTCTGTGTCACAGAATTTAAAAATGTATTTTAACTTATATCCTTCAAAACAACCTACCAATTATATTTAGCCCTTGGAAACATACATACAAGAAAATGCAGATATGCTGCAAGAGGGTTTTCCTGGGGGTTGCATGCAGGTTAAATGTAAATATGTAAATATGTAAATATGTAAATAGGTCATATATATCTCCCATGTAGTGTTAGAATTCCATTCTCATTAGTGTGTGTATACATATATCACACATACACTAATGAATACGGCACATGGAGTATGTTTTATCCTCCTGGTGCCCCAGGTGCACCATTCCAGTTGTGACCTTCAGGAACAACAAGGTCGCTGCACAAAACAGCTTCTGATTCTGCAGAATGTCACTCTGTGCCCTTGGCCTCAGAGCAGGTCTTTAATGCAAGCCCACCGAAGGACAGCCATGTGTGTGTGTGTGTGTGTGTGTGTGTGTGTGTGTGTGTGTGTGTCCCATAACCAACAGCACACTGCCCTTGTTTAGTCAGGACTCTTGCACATGCTCCGATTCAAGAAACTTCATTCACCTCACCAGGAAGAGTGGCACTGCACAGTGGGCCAGAGATTACAGCAAAAAAAAATCACCTGTGAATATTAAAAAAGCAACACAGCAAAAAATAATTATATACATTTTAAAGATGTTTTAATATAAAATGAAGTGTCTGCATTTGAAGTTTAACTGAGAAAAGTTGTGTCAGTTTTAAAGTGAGCTTTTGTGTGCATCCATGTTTCTTTCAGGGTCATCCAGATAGATCAGGCACTTTTTTGTCCACAGTGACTCTATGTCACTGCTGATGTAAGTTTGGAAAATAGAGCCCCTTCACGCTTGGCCAGAACTTGGCCATGATGCATGCTCAGCTATTACAGGAGGAGCTTCAACAAATTCAATCACAATGCCTATTTATTCATGCCCAGCCCCTCTTGATGATGTCTAGCACCTGATCAGGACTTGCCTGCTGCAAAGCTCTAGTGTTACCACTTCAGTTTGATAGGAAGTTCCACATATTTACTTTCTAGTGGCTTGTCTGATCGGAAAATTCACAAGAAAAGCAGAGATTACATTTACATTTACATTTACAGCATTTAGCAGACGCCCTTATCCAGAGCGACTTACAAAAAGTGCTTCATTGTTTTACTCAGAATAAAGATAAGAGATAAAGATAAGAGATCTATTTAGTTATTGCTCTACCTAAGAAGTCACAGAAAACACAATAGTGCTTTTTTAAATGTCTTCTTTTCCACACTGAACACATTTTTCTCCGATGAAAATCTAACTTCAATCTAATCTACTTCAATCTAACACTTCAAAACAGTGACAACTTGGCTCTGCCAATCAGTTTCCTTGACCTGTCCTTGCTTAAATTAGTTGTGTATTAAAGGGATTTCACTTAAAGACACTTGTGAATTAAAGGTTCACTACTAAAGGTGATTAGGTACACCTGAACTACAGGTGGTTAGGTACACCTAAAGGTGATTAGGTACACCTGAACTACAGGTGATTATGTACACCTGAACTACAGGTGATTATGTACACCTGAACTAAAGGTGGTTAGGTACACCTGAACTAAAGGTGGTTAGGTACACCTGAACTAAAGGTGGTTAGGTACACCTGAACTAAAGGTGATTAGGTACACCTGAACTAAAGGTGGTTAGGTACACCTGAACTAAAGGTGATTAGGTAAACCTGAACTAAAGGTGGTTAGGTACACCTGAACTAAAGGTGATTAGGTAAACCTGAACTAAAGGTGGTTAGGCTCTTCACATCAGTGCCAAAAACTGCAATTGATGCTGAATGGAAACTTAAATACTATTATGACATCATAAAAAAGGCTCTTGGTTTTTATGAGTCATAGCATGAGGCAGAACTGGCCCACACAACACAAGTAAAGTGCTAAACACCTAGGTAAACACAAAAGATCCTAACGAGCCTATATGAACCTGTTCTCAAGATGCACAAGGAAATAAAAGCCTCCTCCCAGTTACTGGTTCCAGACATCAACTCAAGGATGCACATCCACCAGTAAATAATGCTGAACACTTATTTTCTGAATAAGAATGCAGCTCCATTCAAGAGGATCACCAGTTCTGACCTTGCGCTTTGTGACGTTAGCAGAGACGTAGCTGTGCTGTCAGCAACAACAGCTCTCTCCTCCGGTATGGATTTCTGAACATGTGTAATAGAATATAAGCAGGAAGAAAATGTCAAAGCGTGCACTTCACTCTGTGGGGCCTTCATGTCGTCAGGGGCCACCAGTGTAGGCCCTGTGGAGCCTGCTGGAATTAGTGCGCACACACAACACGGACACGCATGCACACACGGAGGCTGTTTCGTTTTGTGTCATTAGCAGAGCAAGGCGGCCGTGAATCACTCCTTTCTCTAACGCCCCCCCCCCACCCCCCCCCGCTCTAGCGTGCTAAACGGCTTGACAGAAGGGTGCCCAGACCGCTGGCAGCCGAGATCGACTGCGAGGCGCAAGCTGCCAGAAGCCCTTGATGGATAGACTCATTTCCCAGCCAGCAGCAAGTCTCAGCGAAGCTTCCGTGTCATTTGTAATGTCAGCCAACAAAATGTAATCAAACATTCCAGCGGTTTAATCACAGAGGGCTGCTCGAGAGATGATTGTAGTGTCAATATAATGCTATTTCATTATCTGTTTGTATTTTATATTGACAGTGTCAGATAAACAGTGTGGAAAATTAAGATTAAAAATATGGTAATTTCATTTCAATCACCCAGGCTACAGTTGCTTGGCCATTATGCGATTGATTACTTCTGAATTAAATTTGGGCCTGAATGTAAAGTTTAATCTTCTTTCTTCTCAGCAATTCAGCCCCCCAAAGACCTCTTAGGAAGGAAGTACCCATTTCATTTGATCTTTAATGAAAAGTAATGGCCCAAATGAATTGTATAAATCAGCCAGTGTGTATACCTAGCTGACACAGAGTTCTCTTCTTCTTCTTTAATAGCCATTTATTCTCTCTTGTGCTTACACATACCACTACCCTCAAAAACCCTTTGCCCACACACTTATCTATCCGCCCCCTTCTAGTATCCTTTTTCTCTACTTAAATCAGTGAATTAAAAAAGCCCTGCGTAATCAGCACAGAAGTGACAACTATTTTAAATACTAGATTTTCATCCTAACCACCACCTACTTAACCACACACACACACACACACACATCTCTTGCAGCTTTGTCTAACATGAGAGCAGGGTATTTATATCACATAAACAGAAACACACTGGGAGTACTTTGCAAGGTGCAAAGCAGTCACATTAAATGGAGTGTTTTATAGCCTGGAGTGTCATTTCGCAAAGACTTATGCGGCCCCTAAACCAAGAGCTTGTTGATAGACATTTTAATTACATGGTGAATTTTGATATTTTTTACTCTTACTCGCAGCTCGCGATAAACAAACTGCTGCAGAAGGCCTCGGACATGTTCTGCCAAGCGTCCATTTTTTCTTCTTCTGGGTCTTTTTTACAAAAGTGACACAACTGTTAACGAGGACTATGCAAAGCGCGAAGGAGTGGGGGGGGAAGAGCTCTGCTTTGTGCGAGCCATTCACAGCGATTTGTCCCTCTTTGTAGTACTAATTATGTGCCAGAGAAGGATAACAGAAGTTCTCAACTCGACCATTATACCAGCACAAAAAAGGAGACGCATACAAGAAGCTGATCACTTTGGAATTAGCAAACATGATACTATAGGAGTAAAAAAAATCATTAATACCGTCAGGGATTAGAGGTTGTGATTAAAGGGTAGCTTCTGCCCTATGCAAATTAGTGATAGGCATTTATCAGTGACTGGCCAAGCTGTTTTAGCTGCAAAGCCACATATGTTTTTTAGCTGATTAAGAAACTGCTTGAAGTTGCAGGCTTTTTTTTAATGGGAGGAAAAGAAAGAGGGAAAGAGAAGGAGCAAAAATGAGATCGAGAGCGAACGAAATAGAGCGCGCGAGCGAGCGAGAGAGAGAGGGAGCGCGTGTAGCCATCGCCGCGTTTTCTTTTCGCTGAATCCCCGTGATTGCTCTGAGCGTTTGCCTTAATTCCCTCTTTTATTAAGCACTTTCTTTTATACATAATTAAAACATTTCTCAAGTGAGCATGTGCGTGCGTGTGTTGTTTGTGCACGCTCTTGTGTGCTGCGCCCCCCGCCCTTTCTTCGGCACAAACATATACACGTATCTGTTTCTCCCCGAAACAGCCACCGAGGCGGCCGTTGTTGTTCTTCCCCTTGTGTGAACAGCAAAACAAGTTTAAAATAATGAATAGAGGGGCGGAACGGAGGCGAGAGTTTATCGCCGGTCCACCATTGTCTGCGGGCCTCCCGTTTATTATGTTCACCTTCCTATGGAGGTGACCCGCTTTGTGTTAACAAAGGAAAGTGGGCTGAAACTGAGCTGCAACCTCGCGCCTGCCGCTGATAATGCCGGCGTCACCCAGCGCCCGCTCCACACCTCGAGCTCTTTAATTTATGCTTTTTCATCTCCCCAGGGGCTCGCGAACGCGTTAACCCTCAGCGCGCGAGCCGCTTCAGAAAAGGGGCGCGTTCTCCCATTGAGGAAACTGCTGTGTCAAGCTTCCCTACGCGAGCGCCACTGGCGAAACAAATAAAGTTATCTTTCGCCACACAGCATGAAATTTAATTAAGATATAATTGCAAACACACACGTTGGTGACCATATGCTATACATCAACTTCGGTTATTCTCTATCATTTACAATATCATTTGGGAGTTTTGAACAACTTTATAATAGCCTACTTCTATTTTTGTCCTAAAGACCAAATCCACCACTTTGTTCACTACTGTCCCACACCAGGAAACCGCGATTACGTATTTCAACGTAACGATGCCACGTAAAACGGCTAAACGCTGTTTTGTTAAGTATGTTTTAACAGCAGAATGTAAAAGTGGATGCAAGGAGGAAGAGAAGCATCTGCTCCAGAGGTCTTCAGTGCTACATCAGTGCTACATCAGTGCTACATCAGTGCTACATCAGTGGGACTACTAACATTTGAAAAGTCTTCACTTTTTTTCTGTCCAATAACAGCATTGAACAGTGAAGCGGTATATAATTTTAAATGTATCTAATCATTGTTCACACAAAATCACCTTAACCAGTTACATAAATGCAAGTACAAGTACATAAATGGGACATAATTCAAATACTCTATCGCAATTTGGAAAGCGCGGTTCTCTAAAGTCGCTTTTGCATTTGGCTGCGCACCACCTTTTTTTTTGTACATTAAGGTGTTAAGAAAAATAATTTCTGCTTAATGCAAGTAGTTCAGTCTTTCGTAAGACACGAGTCCAAAGCACTGTCACATTATTCTAAACGGGCAGCATGGCTGTGAAGAACTGATTTGTGCAAATAGCATCATAATCGTAAGAGTGTTTTCCTCCAGTTCAGTAGCCTGACTTCCAAGCAGGTGTGCGACTAGATTAAGAAATGAAAGATTATTTAGTTCAGATGAACTAACTGGTAGGTGAGCGTTGGAGAAATTCAGTTACCATGTGATGTGAACCAAATAAGAGGTTATTTAAAAATGTTCTAGGAGTGTCCAAAATCCTGATAAGATTTCAAATAAACGAGAAATAAAGCCAGTATTTGCGCGAGCAAGATAAACATTTGACTTTTTCTCCCCCCCTCCTCTTTCTACAGCGTGAAAATTCAACGGAATGTGAGGAATGGGAGATTCTGAGGCCTTAAAGCCTTTTTCAATTCCAATTTGTGCTTAGACTGCTGTTTCTCGGCATAAATATGTGTATACAAGTTATGGAGATAGGTCTTCTGCATGGGCAGACAGACAGTTTAGGTTAGAATGGGGTGGTGGGAGTCAGTCCTGTCAAACCCTCTCTATCAAACACGACTTGCTGATCATCCACTTTCTACATCTATCTGCTTCTCTGCATCTTTTGGGCCAAATTTACCTATATGCAGGAACATGAAAAGTTCACTCTGTGCATTAAATATGTCTCTTCTTAGCAACAAAATTTTGCCAAAGTACACCCCCCCCAAACCCAAAAGACATATGATGAAACCTTACTGAATAGTTCATTACATTTGGTAGGGACTTCAGTATTACCACCTCCGTCCTTCCTGTACAAATATAGTACATTTTCAAGGTATTAATAAAGCTGGGAATTTGGCATTATTGAAGATTAAAAGGTTATTGGTAATAATGTGTTATAGTCCGTGTTTTGTTTGTTTGTTTGTTTTGTTTGTTTTTTCTTTTCCAAAATGTTCAAAACCTCAGATTTCAGATTGGCAGATTGTTCAAGCTGGCATATTTGAACCGTTTTATTCAGTTTACACTAATGAAACAGGTTCAGGTACCTGAAGAATTGATGGCATTTAGATCATGTAGAATTAGTTGAGAGTACATGGTGTTACAGACAATCGGATCCCAGGAGGGAGAGAAAGATGGTTCAAGTTTCATGGATCTGAGAGTTCAAGAGTAGCTGTCCTTGTTATGGGCGAGATCCTTTCATAATCCATACAGGACCCTACAACATTTCCTCTCAACAAGACCAAGTACACGTCAAAGGTCTGACTGGAAACATATCACAATGTTAAAGACTTTATGAATACTTACGTCTCTAAGAGATCAAATGTGAATGTAGTTAACATTTAGATCCACTACCAACAACCACTTAGCATAGGAAATAATTACAGGTGTATTTATTTATTAAATGAGCAGGAATTATGTTATGAATGTGTGAAGCATCCAAATATCCAATATTTATAATAATAATAATGATAACAACTATTCTAATTATTATTATATAATAATATAATTATATTATAATTACTTATATAATTATAATTATATAACTATTATAATGTGAGTATAAAAAAAAGATCTCTTTTACATCTCAAATATTTCTGTATTCCAGATATTGACATTTTTATTCCTCATTATGCAATTTTCATGCCTTATTGTAAAAACTGCAAAATACCAAAACTAAAGAAAGAGTCAACCATCAAACACTCCAGAACATTCCTTGCCAAAGAACCTTACTGATCTTAGTCAATCGGCAAATACTGATATATGTTAGCAAAACACTAAATCATTGGGTGTAAATAAAACACAGCCTTTAAAATAAATTAGGTTACTTTTTATTGTTTAATTACGTTATAAAAACAGAAAGAGGATGTAGAGGTGAAGGAGGTACTGCACAGTGGGTGGTGTGTCTGAAAGGTGTGTGGTGTGTGCCTGAAAGGCTGTGTGGTATGTGCCTGAAAGGCTGTGTGGTGTGTGGTGTGTCTGAAAGGGTGTGTGGTGTGTGGTGTGTCTGAACGGCTGTGTGGTGTGTCTGAAAGGCTGTGTGGTGTGTGGTGTGTGCCTGAAAGGCTGTGTGTGATGTCTGAAAGGCTGTGTGGTGCCTGAAAGGCTGTGTGGTGTGTCTGAAAGGCTGTGTGGCGTGTCTGAAAGGCTGTGCGGTGTGTCTGAAAGGCCGTGTGGTATGTGGTGTGTGCCTGAAAGGCTGTATGGCGTGTCTAAAAGGCTGTGTGGCGTGCCTGAAAGGCTGTGTGGCGTGCCTGAAAGATTGTGTCTTAAGTTAAGGTTAAATTGAATCCCCTATCAACGTCTCTCTATTGGTCACACAAAGTGCGTCAAAGGCCGAAAAGATTTAGATGAGATCGCCACTCTTCCCATAATCAACATCTACAGGACCAGACATATTAACACTTCAATGAAGTAAACAGATGTTCAAGCCATTTCTGACTTGTAGACATAGGGGCATTGGCATTGACCACAGTGGCCTGCTCTGAGCACACTCTATTCTATTGAGGAGTAAGTCTTTATTGGCTGTAAACAGAGGGAAGCTGACGTGCTGTTAACAATACTGGGGTGTCATGAGATGTGTTCCTTCAACATCTTCACTTCTTAATTAACACGCAGGTCTCTGCTGTGTCAGGATTATGCGTCTCTATTGATCATGCCGGGTAGACTACCACTGCTGCTCACGCTAATCGAAACATCAATGGTGCTGGAATTACTCAAACCCACCTGGAATAGGAGCTTCATTAACCTTTTTACCCTCATGCAAATAAAACATCTTTTTTTATTTCTCCTGAATCCAGTTACATGAATCGTATCCTTTCAGCGTAATATGAAACAACTCTGAGGAGTTTCTAAATAAATGAATTTTTTGCTTTTAAATGTTAAAAATCTGGACCACTGTTGTGTCTCTAAGGGGGTCAACTAACTAAGTATAAGGATGTTTGCAGGCACAATAAATATTTATTAATTTAACAACAATGTTTCTAATAGTTGTTGGGCAGCTGCGTGACAAGGAAGAAGCCAGTGTGCATCTCCTGTTAGGGACGACGGTCTCACGCACGCATTTGTTTGTGTTTTTATTTTGCCCAAGAAGTTTCTTGGAGAAAATAAAATTGTCAGCTTTGTATTGTCAATATTTACCTATATATACACACACACACACGTTGTGCTTTCTGGGTTCCTCGGGACGTACATACAACATAGGGTTAACATCCCAGTGACTAAGAAAGAATGAATTAAAAAATGCCAAATATCCCATAGTCTAAAAAGAGACCATTGGTTGCCTTGAATAGTCTGAGAGAGAAGGCCTAAATAGCAAGGCCACAGAAACACACTGAAAGAGCCCATTGTCAGCAATAAAAAAACATACCCTACTTCTCCCAAGGACGTCTAATTAGCAGTCAACAGCTGAGACCATTTCAAATGGTAATATTTTTTTCCTTTAAATGTTTCATAGACATGTCCTATACTTCAACACACAATGGCGTTTTCTTAGGGGGCTTTTGTTCAGTGTCTCTCTTTTTGTGGCCATGCATGTGGGCATTTTGGTGAGTCAATGTACTAAATGGAAATCTCATCACACAATAGTCAAGTGTAGGAACAGTAATATGAAGAAATAAAAAATGCAATACTAAGCCTTCCAGAAGCATAACAGAAGAACATATTGGTTTACAATGTAAATGCTCCTGATTTTGTATCTAAAAATGACATATAGATTACTTCTTTAACTCTCTAAGTCTTTAAATATCTAAGGACAGCAACCTCTAACAGAAAATGAGCACCATCTATTATCGTGGTAAAGCATGTTGTACGTACCATACGTGCACAGAATTATCATTATGCTTGAAGATAATATACTTATGATTTCACAGACGAAACTAGGAGCTGTCAACACAGTGATTGCTCTACCTTGTGGATATAAAACGGTGTCATGACCATTAAATGGTGAGAAACTAAGATAAGGCTATTGGTACAGCTTTTCAGATTTGCCTGATAAAATCAAATCAGTATGTAACGGAGATCCCAGCTCAGTATGGTGGACGCAGTAGCCAGTGAAACAGCCAATGAGCTAAGGGTGCAGTGTGAGCCAACCCTTAGATAACCTCGGGGTGATCGTGAAACGGTCACCGCGTGTGCAGATATGAGGAGACATGTTTGATGCAGGCTCGTCTGTGAGGACCACCAAGACCGCTGCTCTACAGTTGCTGTCGAGCTGTTGTTGAGCACACGCTCAGTGGCTGGGGGACCCAGAGGCCTCAGGAACGGCTGGTCAGTCTGAACAGTACACAGCAAAAACAGATTATGAAGAGTGGATAATAATGGCTTACCTAAACAGCAATGCCTAAACCCTGCACTGTGCAGATGATATCTTACACATCTAAAAATAAAAAAAAGCCCATCTGTTCATAGCAGTAGACACACACACACACATAACAAAAAAAACAAAAAAGAATTAATAAAAAAGAAACAAATCAAAGAAGTCAGCATGAGAGGTACTTGCAGAGTGCAGTAATGAAACCCAGTAAGTGGACCTGGTCCCCGTGGTCTCATTAACACACCTACTAGACGGCCATTTTCTCTCAGATGTAATTAAGGCCACAAACGACACTGTCAGATTCTTTTTCCTTTTTTTTTTTTTTTTTTACAACCTTCAAGGGAAAACATCCCCAAACCACACACACACACACACACACACACATTTAAACAAATACACAGACATCTGACAGAAACAACTTTTGCCAAACAGCCACCATTTGTTCATGCCCCTTGAGGAAGCTGAAAAATCAATAATAGCACCATTCACATTGAGTGTGGCCATGTGACCTGTCCACCCCTTGTCTTCATCACTGGCCTCATAGCTTAGTCTGGCTACAGCGGTTCACCCTCACTGCTTTTGCCCTCCGCACCCTCTTTAGCCCATTAGCATCTCACTTGTACTGACAGGGCTCTGACCTCATGTCGGCAGTCTAACTGGGCCATCAGCAGAGATCGAAACAATCTGTTATCACCTGCAGATAAGTACAACGATGAGGGATCTACTATTTAAATTACTATTTTAAGTTCAATTAACACAAACATTTACAGCACAGTCACTTACTTAACCGCCCCCCCCAACAGTGTTGCTTTCAGGGTAACGGAACCTTGAGTGAGTTTTGATTTCTCATTGGCAGGCGTGGGGTGAGGGAGGGAGGGGTTTGGGGGGCAGAAAATGGCATTAGAGCTAATGACCCTGCATGTCCCAGAGGGACTCTTCATATTGAGGCCATTGGGGTGCTGACACCATGGACTCACTCCACTGATGGAGGACTGAAGCTCTGGCTCTCTGACAGGAAAAACACAAGCCCTGTGCAGTTCCTTTAGCATCACCACCAAACATGTTTTAAATGATAAACGCCCCCCCCCCTCCCCCCCCCAATCATACATACAACTGTTGAATTAATTATTGGCAAGATTAAATTACACAACAACCAACATCGGCAAACACATGCAAATCACTTGACCAACTGGTCTTCAGTACCAAACATTAACCAAGTAATCCTTTACAATGAGTTTCCCTTCACTGACAGTACACACAGACGTAGCTGATATTAACAAACAAATGAACTTCTGAACGGAAAAAAAAAAACCTGAAATTGATTTATGGGGAAGTTCCAAACTCTCAGATGTGCCTGTCTCTGTGGTCCCATGGTTGCTTCCTACACTGCCTGTGTTTGTCTTCGTACCTACAGTTTAACCACTAGCTTACCAATAGCACAATGCTAACTGCTTCGTTTATTGCTATACCATTATATTTGGTTTAATTACGCTGGAGTTTTTTTGTGCCGTCAGTTAAGGAAATCTTAATGGAAAGTGGTCCTGTCAAACCTTTAAGGAAAGAAGGTTTATTTAACGAGTCAGAAGGTTATTTAACGAGTCGGAGGTTTAGTCCAGGCCATTGGTATGCTGAGGAAGGTCTGGATCCTCCTCACGCAGCAGTGACATTGACCCCCCCCCCCCTCGTTTACCACAGGGACTGTCGCCACGGTGACAAAGGGGCAAGGCCAAGTCCCTCATGAGCACCTGCCTAACAGATTAAAGTGGGCTCAAAATATACAGATTGCCACTAGAAAAGAAAAAAAAATTAATAATAATGCCTGTGTGGCCTTCCTTTTATGGCGGCAACAAAACATTCCTCCCGAGACCAATCTTTTTATCGTTCCCGAAAGAATGACAAATAAAACACTTCCAAAGACAGGGAAGTCTGCGACCGAACACATTTATAGGGCCAAGGTGTCCTGGACAAAGGGGGTTTTCCACTGAAGTCACCCAGGTCACACACACACACACACACACACACACGTGACGGGGTCGTCACTGCACATGCAGAACAAGCAGCTTCGTGGAAGCTCCACACGGAGGCAAAATACACAGCCAAGGGTGACAGTGGGATATTAAAATAATACTGACATATTAGAATAATACTGACATATTAGAATAATACTGACATATTAAAAATATCTCAGCGATGCTGCCTTCATTTCACATAAATTTACAAGCAGTTCATGGAGGACTTAAGAAAAACAGTGATCCTTTTTATCAACATAATACCCTTGTACTATATATCACTAGTCAGTATCAGAGAAAAATTGAAAAATACCTCAAGTCTATCACTAACTTTGTGAGCTGAAAAGAAGATTTAAAGTCTAGGGATTTATATAAAAGGCTTTAGATTTAAACATACTTCTGAACTGAGGCACTTGTATTGCTTTTATTTATTTTTTTTGCTTTTCCCTAATACATTTTAAGGATATTTTAAATACAATACCACTGAAACGTTCTACACATTTTTCTGCTTACTTGAAAAGACCACTGCATTCATATAAGAACACAGACCAAGGCTTAATGTGGGAATGAGCTATAAACCTGCAATTAGTGGCCCTCATCACTACGACTTCACATCATCAGCCACCTTTTAAACACATCACATTCAGGCCTTTGTATTAGAACATTCCTCACATAATCACATTCCTTAGTGTTGCATGACATTCTTTCCTCGTGTCTAAAATACTGATACGTTCCAGAGTTAACGCTGAAGCCAATGCATCGATTTTTCTATGATCTACTATGCAAACTAAAACTCAGTTAAATTGTGTAACAGCTTAACATATTTTACCACAGTGGGAGAATTGCCTCTGATTCTTATTCAAATGTAAGGAAGCATTATGTATTATTCTTCACCAGCTTTTTGTTGTAGGCATAGATTATGGAAATAGTACATCTGATATAAACTAAGCCAGTTTCAATTTGAACTAACCTGAGTGCTTGTTCTGTTGAGAGTTTATGTTTGCTAGAATCTCACATTCTTGCTCACTACAATAAGCTGGTGTGCTGTTTGTTAAGGGACACTCTTGACTCTTTTCCCGGACTGATGGTTGACAATTGTTTTGCACAGCAAACCTGTTAACTAAAGGCCCAGTGCCACAGAGGCGGGCACATTATGGCAAAACTGTCACGCTCTGATTTATTTATTTCTTTTGGCACACTGTGGTAATATTAATTTTACATTAATATCTTCTGCTAATGATAAAACAATTAGTAAAAGAGCCTTTTTTCTCCTCCGCCCCCCCAAAAGGAAGCAGTATTGAGCTAAATCTGCCAAAGAGGCTTCTTCAGCGCACAGACAGTCTCAAGCATCTCCTACTCACCCACAAGCTCACAAACAAAGGGACCCAGCTGGGCTTCTCTTAATAGCGTCCCCATCATGTTCAGAGCACATTTAGCCAGTGTACACCAGGAGCAAAATCACTCCATTGTGTGGCACAAACAATAATGGAGGAGTTGCAGTCACGCAGGACGCCGGCATCACCATCCGTACCCAGCAACCCGCAAGACGACAGGATGACTCTCCGAGTCCCAGAAGGAGACAAAAGGGACCCTCGCCGTCGCGTCATCTATCTCGCTGTGTTTATTTACAGGAAATGACTTGCTGTTCACACTTCCTACTGGTGCACTCTGTTGTTTCATTGGAGTGCCTTTGTTTAGGACATGCAGAGAAGCATCTCGAGGTGAAGCCCATTCCGGAGGGTCCCATCCCAGAATGCATCTGACCACGAACAACTGGATCATCTGGATCATCTGCTGGTGACACTGTGATAGGCAGCACCTTCCAGCTGCAGGCCTTCAATTCAACGTCTGCTTTCTCTTAACAAATACTCTTGATTCAGGGTTCATGAAAACCAAAACTTGGAAATCAATTTTCATGATGGAGAAAATTAATCTGAAGTGGCACACAAATTCACTGCGACAGAGAACCGACTGAACCTTCTGAGCAGGTAAATCGAGCTATAAATCTAGCAGCCTCTTATTAAAACAAGCAGCCTCATTAACAAATGATTAACAGCTATTTCCAACTCCAGAAGAACAGCATACTGAGGAAAGGGTCCCACATGATAGATCACCTGTTTGTCATCCATTTCCCATTTGTAATGATGGTAATACTTACACTGTTCTACATCAGCTTGCTAATGTCCAGCCTCAAAGCCAGGGCTTTCTGGGAGTGCAAATGGTACAGTGTAGAGAAGCCAACTGTAGACCTTTGACCTCTCTTACAAAGCGTTTGTAATCCCCGACAACAGTGAAATGTAATAATAGTCCTAGCAAACACTGACATATGCCTTAGTGTAATAGATCAATTCATGTGTACACTTCAGTTCTACAAACATGAGCTGTTCGTTTTCACTGTTTCCCCTCAGTGTGGATCTGGTTTATAATGCTACATTCTTCAACAGTGACCTGCGGAAAAATCCGTCTCAGCAAGCTTTACTATGCAATTGTCCGTTTCCCAATCACACACAACGAAGCCAACCTAGCCAGCCTAGCCACGGCGAGCTGCACAGTCCTGCTGGAAAAGGAACCACTGTGGCAGAACACTCATTACCACAGCTGCCATGGAGATGGTGGAGAAACTCAGCTGTGCCCAGCTAGCCCTGACACACACACACACACACACACACACACACACACACACACACAAACGCGCAGACCTCCGTAGCTGCAAGAGAATTTGACTAAACCATTCCAATCATCTGTCAGCAATGTATCATCTGGATTTTCACTGAAAAGTACCCACTCTCAAATTATGGTTTTATGTTCCCCTTTTGTGAAAATTCATATCCGAATTATCTTTTGAGCAATACAAGTATATAGCAGGTGAATTACGAAGCACTACCATTACTATATAATTAGTGTCAGTAAAAATAAGACATCACTAACTAGACCCACACGCTTGCTAAACGGTTGCTTGTTGAAGAATACATCCATTCTTGGGGTTTAGTGCATTTGAAAGTAGTTTAAAGGCGACGGCTTATAGCTGGACGAGGAGAAAGAAAAGACCTTCTGTGAGTTCTCCTGGGCCAAGATGGCCAAGCCCCGCGGCACGAACACCAAGCAGTTCTGGAATATTCCTGACCCAGCACTTGGAAACGTGAAGCAGAACAAGAGAGAGGGGCAGAAAAAAGAATGATTTCCTTTCACCCTCTCACATTCACAAGATCAGATTAAGAGGGGAGGTTTAAGAAGATTTGGACCAAAAAAATATATAATAATAATAATAATAATAAACCTTGCAAGCTCTGGGAGGGAGTTATGAAGGTGGAGGAAAGAACAGTCTGTGATTCAGTGGCCTCAGGCAATTCATCATAGAAATTGAGTTTCTAATGCAGCATCTTGTGAATCCCTTTTGCCCTGTCAACGTTTTAATACATTACATTGAGAATGTAAATCATGTTTTAAAAAAAGCTGGCAAAAGCCTGCACTAACTGCTCCCCCGCACCCTTGCACCCCCTCCCCCCCACACACACACAAGTCTTTCATTTCTCCCCCACTTGCTGTCTCTCTCGCTCTCTCCCTCTCCCTCTGTCTGTCTGCCTGTCTCTCTCTATACACTAAGGCACTGACACAAACTCACTTACATCAATGCTCTGCACACTCGCAGAGATAGCAGGAAGGAACTGCTTCAGGCCCCAGTAATTCTCTTCCACAGAAAAGGAAATCTAAATCTCATTATGCTACTTAACTTGTGATTTCTGAAGTGTTGTTCGTCTTGACACAAATTCTGTGGGATAAATGAGTTTGTTTCTATTCTTCTCAGCTTCCCTCCCACTCTCTTTCACAAAGGAAAGAGCAGTAGACAAACGGGCCTATACTCTCCGGATATACTGGACTACAGAAGGAGTGTGTGGCGAGTACATCTGGAAGCTCCATTACTGCATCCTCAGTCAAAATCTAAATCCCTCTGTGAAGCTGCTTGAAACCTAAGCAGTCCTTCTCAACACCCACATTTACACGCTCTGGGTCCACACTGACCTTGTGGAGTGTTTACTATGTAGAGAAATGTTTTAACACTAACGTTAGCCCCTCTCAGTCAGGTAATCAATGTCGGGAATTTTCCCTTAACAGATGCGTATTTTGAGTACCTAAACTAAGAGGACTACAACTAGCACCATGACTACTGCAGTAACATCAGGATGTAAGTATGGAAGTTCTGTATGTGAACATTAGTGTAGTCTATCTAAACTACATCCAGTACAGAAATGCCCCTTTTTCCAGTTCACAAGAAATTAACATTATTGTATTAATATTACCGTCAAATACATTAATGGCAATGTTATTAAGGTCTAAAACTGTATAGGTATCAGTCCCTAGCTAGCCATGCAATATACTGAAGGGTTACTCTCTATACTGAAGGGATACTCTCTGAGAGTTACTCTCTATACTAAAGGGTTACTCTCTGAGAGTTATTCTCTATACTGAAAGGTTACCCTATATACTGAAGGGTTACTCTCTGAGAGTTACTCTCTATACTGAAAGGTTACTCTATATACTGAAGGGTTACTCTCTATACTGAAGGGTTACTCTCTGAGAGTTACTATCTATACTGCAGGGTTACTCTGTATACTGAAGGGTTACTCTCTGAGAGTTACTCTCTATACTGAAAGGTTACTCTATATACTGAAGGGTTACTCTCTATACTGAAGGGTTACTCTCTGAGAGTTACTATCTATACTGCAGGGTTACTCTCTATACTGAAGGGTAACTCTGAGAGTTACTCTATACTGACGTGTTACTCTCTATATTGAAGGGTTACTCTCTGAGAGTTACTCTCTATACTGAAAGGTTACTCTATATACTGAAGGGTTACTCTCTATACTGAAGGGTTACTCTCTGAGAGTTACTCTCTATACTGAAGGGTTACTCTGTATACTGAAGGGTAACTCTCTGAGAGTTACTCTATATACTGAAGGGTTACTCTCTATACTGAAGTGTTACTCTCTATATTGAAGGGATACTCTCTGAGAGTTACTCTCTATACTGAAAGGTTACTCTATATACTGAAGGGTTACTCTCTATACTGAAGGGTTACTCTCTGAGAGTTACTCTCTATACTAAAGGGTTACTCTCTGAGAGTTACTCTCTATACTGAAAGGTTACTCTCTATACTGAAGGGTTACTCTCTGAGAGTTACTCTCTATACTGAAAGGTTACTCTCTATACTGAAGGGTTACTCTCTGAGAGTTACTCTCTATACTAAAGGGTTACTCTCTGAGAGTTACTCTCTATACTGAAAGGTTACTCTCTATACTGAAGGGTTACTCTCTATACTGAAGTGTTACTCTCTATATTGAAGGGATACTCTCTGAGAGTTACTCTCTATACTGAAAGGTTACTCTATATACTGAAGGGTTACTCTCTATACTGAAGGGTTACTCTCAGAGAGTTACTCTCTATACTAAAGGGTTACTCTGAGAGTTACTCTCTATACTGAAAGGTTACTCTCTATACTGAAGGGTTACTCTCTGAGTTACTCTCTATACTGAAAGGTTACTCTCTATACTGAAGGGTTACTCTCTATACTGAAGGGTTACTCTCTGAGAGTTACTCTCTATACTGAAGGGTTACTCTCTATACTGAAGGGTTACTCTCTGAGAGTTACTCTCTATACTAAAGGGTTACTCTCTGAGAGTTACTCTCTATACTGAAAGGTTACTCTCTATACTGAAGGGTTACTCTCTATACTGAAGGGTTACTCTCTGAGAGTTACTCTCTATACTGAAGGGTTACTCTCTGAGAGTTACTCTCTATACTGAAAGGTTAATCTATATACTGAAAGGTTACTCTCTATACTGAAGGGTTACTCTCTATACTAAAGGGTTACTCTCTGAGAGTTACTCTCTATACTGAAGGGTTACTCTCTATACTGAAGGGTTACTCTCTGAAAGTTACTCTCCGACGGGGCTGCTGGCGAGCCTCAACCCCCTTCATGCCTCTCACACCCTGTAACACAGCCAAGTGCACAGTGATGCCTACTGGAAATCTCTACCTGAAGGGAGAAATGTGAAATAATGAGCAGGGTAGCAGCAGTTATAACCCCATTCAGTTACTGCACGTTGGCATTTGCCGTCAGGAATCTGTGAGTAAATCTGCTATTAATATGTATAAGCGCTAAAATCTTTGCCTGAATGAGTAGCTGAATTTGAGGGGAAGATTTAGGAAATCCGACATGAGTTTTTAGACAAGAAAAAGGCTACCTCTCCTAATCAAGTCTGAAGTGATGCGTTTCATATCACTAGCCTGTGCTGCAGAAGGAGAGAAGGAGAGAGCCTGTGCATTACATGCTTTAACATTGCACCACACCATTATGAAACCAATTCAACTGATCGCACTGCTTACAATCCATGTAATCTTTAATAATCTTGTTCTTAATTGCCGCACATCATCTCCTCCAGATATTAAAAGTAATGCTATATATGTGCTACGTGGTAATTTTTTTATAGATGCATTTAGGAGTGTAATTGTGTGTCTATTAGGTTGTGTGTGTGTGTGTGTGTGTGTGTGTGTATTCTCCTGGTGACCTGACAGGGACTGTATACAGACACTCTTTCCCCGTCTCACCACAGGAGTCATTAGCTGCCTGCTTGCTGAGGGGTGGTGAGCAGTGCTACACACCTCAACTTTATTTAATGCTTCAAGAGGTTGTTTCACCATGGGCCTCATGTGTAACGAAAAAGTAATCTCACGGCGGCGAGAGGAGATCTGTGGAAAAAAAACGCCCCCCCGCTCCTTCATCTCCATCCGTGCCCACATCCCTGGAGCTCCTGCCTACATGGAGGTGATGCTAAGCCGGACAAAGAGGGTGTGAGGACCTCCAGCCTGAACCCCTGTACCTCTGACCTTCTGCGTAAAAGGACCTCAACTGCTCTAAACACGACTGTACCGAATGCTGTTAAGTGTTGGATTGGGTTTTTGTGTGTGTGTGTGTGTGTGTACACAGTACGTGGTGGTGCTTTGAGAAACAATAGCACTATGTTGACTGTGGTTTGGTGGCAGACTTTCACACAGCTTTTATTCAAAGTACACATGTGTCGGTATGAGGCACACTATTTTCCAGTGTGCAAATTCCAAGTGTTTAACACCATGATAGCAGGCAGGACAAAATGGAAATATCGCCCCTGCTGGTCTTCACCATGCTGTTATCTGAAGAGAGGGTTTCATGTAGGACAGGTGAGTGGAACTGGGTCACTGAGCCCCACTTCCAATTTGCCGTGGCGGTGTGAATCATACACGGATTTAATCTCGCTTAAGTCCACTTAAACCTCTCTGGGCGGCACTGCCACAGGTAGACCTGCTCCTCTACACACAGGTAGACCTGCTCCTCTACACACAGGTAGACCTGCTCCTCTATACACAGGTAGACCTGCTCCTCTACACACAGGTAGACCTGTTCCTCTACACACAGGTAAACCTGTTCCTCTACACACAGGTAGACCTGTTCCTCTACACACAGGTAGACCTGTTCCTCTACACACAGGTAAACCTGTTCCTCTACACACAGGGTAGACCTGTTCCTCTACACACAGGTAAACCTGTTCCTCTACACACAGGTAGACCTGTTCCTCTACACACAGGTAAACCTGTTCCTCTACACACAGGTAAACCTGTTCCTCTACACACAGGTAGACCTGTTCCTCTACACACAGGTAAACCTGTTCCTCTACACACAGGTAGACCTGTTCCTCTACACACAGGTAGACCTGTTCCTCTACACACAGGTAGACCTGTTCCTCTACACACAGGTAAACCTGTTCCTCTACACACAGGTAGACCTGTTCCTCTACACACAGGTAAACCTGTTCCTCTACACACAGGTAGACCTGTTCCTCTACACACAGGTAAACCTGTTCCTCTACACACCACCGCTGTTGCGCCTGCATTTACGAACCTGCAGATTGGCCTCTCACCTTTCCCCAAACCGCTGAGAGTGACCGAGAGTCTTAAACAGTCATGTGAAGGTAGTAACGTGGTGCCCGTCATTCAGCTGGCTGCTGTTCCACACGTGCAGAGGGGAAAGTGTTCACTCCTGCGGGAGGAGCAGTGTCATCTTTACGGGCTTAGAACAGCAGCAGGACGGTGCCGAGTTGCCCCGGCAGCCAGAACCCTGCTGGAGCACCAGATGGCGTCTGTAGAAATCTTCTGGGTAATTGCTAACACACATGTCCACATGATCTAAGGGCTGTTCAAGAACAGGGCTCACCTGGATCGCTTAACGTAGCTTGACCACTGCTTGTTTTGCAGCCACATGAACCACATTTGCCAAACATTTGGCTGTGTCTATGTGTGTGTGTGTGTGTGTGTGTGTGTCCATTCTGTTATTAAGTCGCATAAGTCCCCTGTCTGTGGCTAATCCTGAAATCGAAAGGCACAGCTCTCCCCGTATTGGATAGTGTACCTGTGAAACACAAGTTCATGCTGAAAATGTAGCTATACCACCGTATCACTACATGGATCAAATGTTTCAGAAGGTAGTGGCTGAACCATAAATCATCAAACAGGAATTCTCCGGTATTTAACAGGAATGTTAAACATACATTGACTCCTTGCACCATTATGCCTTTGTGACAGAGAAAGGAGGATCATAATATTCAAATCTGTGTTTAACCTTTCAAGGTAGGCGGATTAGCGCGGAGACTCGAATCCAAACTGCCGTTTCGCCCCTTCCACTCCCCATCCAACCGGCAGCAATAATAATGATCATTATCTTCATTGTACGAAAAACGGATTATCATATCAGTGCACATAGCCAGGAACACCCCTACTATTATGAAGACGTTTCGTTCTCATCAGGAGAGCCGTGTGGAAGCGGCTGGAGTGCTCACCAGCGGTCAAGGCCGTGACAGGTGATGCTGTTTGCGCTCTCTCTGCCTTTGTTTGAGCATCTAAGTCTCTGTGTAAGTAGCAAGGAGTTCAGTGCTCTTAAGATGCATACTCTCCCATTGTTGATCTTACTTATGTGATCTGGAGCAGAAGGAACAAACACTAAAAGCCCTCAGCATGCAGGAATGAAACAAGAAGTCGGCACAGGCAGCAGGGAGCTGCTTCTCTGGACTGAAGTGCTGACTACAGCCAAGATGTGATTTCTGACATCGTGTTTGCATACATCAGCTCATCAGAAAGGAGAATACAAGGACACATGGCCGCACTGTTTACATGGTGTAAGGGTTTTCACTAATCAGAATCACTAATCACAGTTACAAATGTTCGATTTTCACGTTACCTTTGCAGTTGAATTTGCAAGGAGCAGTTGGGCATTGTGGTCTGCTCTTTCACCGCTTGTCCATGGCAGAAGTCACTCAGACAGAAGTATTCAAACCATCTTAATATATGGAATGGCTTAGAGTCAAACCAATTCATTAAACCTTAAGGTTACAGATTCGGTTCTGTCCAGACTGTGAGATTATGGGTTATATTCAACTCAGACAGCGAGATTACAGGTTAGATTCAACCCAAACTGTGAGATTACGGGTTAGATTCAACCCAAACTGTGAGATTGTAAAAACACATTTGGTTAGACATTCAGCTACGTAGTGTATGAGACCGAAACCTGACGATGCAGAAATGACAGTGAACAGACATCGGCAGTAGATGACAGATGCAACGAGCACCGATTTGCAATGAACGAACTGTAAACATGCGACGCCGGGTTTTACTTCCACACTTGCACGGTTAATATTTAACGATGCAGTCACACTTGGCACTTTTACGCCCCTCTGTTTTCAAAGCAGTGTGGTTACATTTCTTAAACATATGCACTGCTTTAATTAAATCATACCTCAATTCAGGCTGTCTCAGTCTTATTGACGGCAAGGTCATAAAACTATTAAGATGAGTCTCAGGGAAAACTGCTGTGAGCAGGAGGTGGTGAGAGAGGTTAATTAAGTGGCAATTGCGGTTCTTTCCTCGCAGCTACCACTGCATTCTTCCGCCTCAGACGACCTGAGGGGAGTGTGGCACTCACACAAGAATGCGAGCGCGCGCCGTGGAAAAGTTGAACAAAGCAGCGCGAGAGCAGCACAACGGTCTCTCCGCCTCGAATGTCTTTCATGGATTTGTTTTCTTCCCCCTCTTTGCATTTATTATTATGTTTAGTTATGACAGTTGGGTTAATTGTAGAATTCCAAAAACACCTTACCAAATATCTCTTTTTGTCCTTGCACTGAAATGTTCCTTTTTATTTATTTCTTCCCACCTAATTGCTGATCTTAATCGCTAGCCCTGGCTCGACACTGTGCCCGCCCCTCAGTCTGATTCAGCGTCGGTGCTTGAGCGAGAGGGCCACTCTGTTATGTGGGGTTTCTTTCTTCAACAGTGCACACAAGATTCATTCAGCTGTTTTTTTTTGTTTCTTCCACAGAAAGTGGTTCCACTGGGAAACATAAACAATTAACACGGTGACGAGCCGCACTGTTGTCCGCCCATTCATCGGCTCTAATGCATAAACGCAGCAGCTACATCACTCGCTCCGATCTAAAGAGACACGCGTGTCACTCCCACCACCACTCATCACAGTGTTGACAAACGACTCCTGATGAAGACACCAGATGTTGGTCTACGATAGTCTCATTTTTCTTTTGTGAAAATTATGACACATTTTTTTCCCTCCCCCAGTTGAAAAACTTGTTTTGATCTGCGCTCTCCGTCCCTCATCAGCCGTGCCACTTCAAGCCGAGGCATCCGCACGCGGGGAGATCGGACACGAGATGGGAATGCGTATTGTGGCTACACTCAGAGGGCCTGAAAGCACAGCACCTCAGATCAGACAATACACAGATTTAGTTCCAGACATTACTGGTCTGTTTAACAAACAGCAAAGACAACTGTAAGAGCCCATTGTTTCCCTTAAAACATGCTGCATATATTTAGCACATTTATACTGCATTAAGCACTCTACAAAACACACTGTTGGACGACACATCACCATTTCCTCAGTGATGTTCACATTCAGCCACGTCGTCTTATTGCAGTTCCACCATTTGACAGGAAGAGACACTTTTTTTGTAGTAGTGAATCACCATGAACCGCCTAGTTCAGTTCTCACATAACAGCCCCACCTACAACTGTACAAAGGGTTCGGCTGGTCCACACATCACCACACTGGATCAGTCTGTCCCAACAAGCTGCAGCTTTGCTCCCGGATGGCAAAGTGTATGTGCAGATAAGCTCCTTCTTTATCAATCTATGTGTTGTCAAGAGTTTACTGCCGAGTTCACGAAGACACTGACACAGCCAGCATCTGCGATCTTACATGCAGAAATCGCGAACGCATAAATATGCATTTCTAAGTGCAGGGAGATAGTAGTGTCAAAACAATATGTCTCGGGCACCACACTTGCAGGTCTAAGAGGAGGTCTCAGTCTCATTCTGACGCGTGCATGACAAACAGCCTCTTGTCATCTGCACACGTCTGAACGCAGCAGCAACACACGGCATCATGGTCCACAGTTCACAACGGCGGCTGCGTTCTGGGAAAATAATGCGAAGGACAAAGTTTGTATCTGGGGAGTCGTGTGTTCAGGTACAAGGACCGACGGCCGTCACTGCCCGCTGCCGTCGCCGTCGGCTTTGATCGGCGAGTTACGGCACAAGCAACACCAACAAACTGACTGAAGGCCTTTCAAACAGGAGAGGCTCTTGAAAAGCCACAGATAGGACGAGTTGGGGAAAGTTGAAGAGAGCAAACAAAGCCTTCGGCTGCATGGCCTGATAAACAGCAAAGAAGTGTTCGGGGTAATGTATTATTCGCCCAGGAAATTAATCAATTTCCGCACATGCTCTGGCCCTTGCAATTATAAGCCACAAAAATGCTATCCATCACCTTCAAAGCCAAGAGGACAAACAGTGGTCAGAGCGGCAAGTGAGTGCACGCTGAATGCAAGGAAGCAAAAACTGCATTTACTGCTGTCCTGGCATTACCTATGCAGATCTTTATCTGGGGGCCACTGAGTCTATTGTGACCATTTTGCAGGCCTACAATGGCTTTCTGTACACCCCAGCTAGCAGGAGATTGGCTAAAATTATACTCCCTTCATGCGTGGCTACCCAGCAGCTCGGAAACAAGCTGCTTGTGGAGGCCAGAAGAAGATGGCTGATAATAGACGCTTCACATCCTGTTGACCTCCCCCCCCCACCCCCACCCTTTCTTTTTTTATTTCTGCAGATGCTCCGTGATTTCTCCCACAGCACGAAAGAAAAACAGTGTGAATGTCAGAAGACACGTTGGTGGTGGTGCCAAAGTCATATATGAAATGTACATATTTTCTAGCTTTTCTACGGTTTATAGTTTCTTGGTATAAACACACTGGGGAATTTGTGTTTGGAATATGCTTAAAAAAATGACATTTTAAGATGTCAGATGTCTTTTTTGACTGGGGGATATAGTTCATCCATGGTGACAAGTCAAGCACAATGGGCAATTGCCGTACACAGTCCACAAAAGGGATTGGACTCCTCCTAAACCATGGAATCAGTGTATTTTGGACTGAATCGCTGAACTGTTCAAAACACTGAGATGATTCAACTTGGCAGCCAAGGCCTAAACTGAATAAGTAAAAGACAGAATGAAAAAAACTCCACTCCAAAACTAAGCTAGTTTCCGTGGCAACAAGCCAGTGGCTGACATATTCCTCTACAATACTTATAAATGATATTTCTCTCCTCCTGCCAAGCTGATTGGTGCATAGTGCAAGCCAATATACCACACACACACACACACACACACACACGCACACACACACAGCAAACACACACACACACACACACACACACACACACACACACACACACACACACACACACACACACACACACAAACACACACACACACACACACGGGAGGACACTTCCTGCGCATGGAACAGCCTAATGTAGCAGAGCGTGAGCAAGACTAATGTAGGATGACGTGGTTGATGTGTAGAGAGTCTTTCTTAATCCTCAGGTTGCCTTACAAAGTGTGAACAAGGAGCGTTCAATGATCAGCACTAAATCACACAAAAAACGGAGACTAATAAAACTATACACTGCACCATATAGAAATTTTCCTGGTGATTATGGAGTGCAATGTGCACAATAGTGGAATCTGTGGAAAGAGGAGTTATTGTAGTGAATCTAGTAACTGCAGAGATGTAGTAAAACATCTCAGTCTTTGTTTGGAGAACAATGGGAATGAAACTCACTTTCACTGCAGGGTTTGATCAGCAGAGTTCCACGAAAGTGCCGCTACATACATTCAGCCAGGACCCATGAAAGCTGAACATCAGTTGGCGCTGAATTGCGACCTTCAAAAGCTGATGGCTGTACGTTCATCTCAATTTATCTTTGCATCTGTTCAAATATCAAAAATGTATATGACAAACATAAAAAAAAAACAGAATGTAGAAAGAATGCAACAAATCCCCATAACCAAAGGGTCAGAGGTCAGACAGGGACAAAGGCAAAGCATTAGATTAGGAGGGGAGCGTTTCTCTCCTCCTTGAGAGGAGACTTGTAAAGAGTAAAGGTGATACAGGAGATAGGGCACGCCCTCATGAGGGGCCAGTGGTTGCCGAGGGATATGTATATCTGCTGATAAAACCTTCAGTGCAGAAACAGTATTTACAGAGGTTCTCAGATACACATCAGGCATACAGAAATGGGTCTGCCCTTCATTACTGCGTGTGAATCTTCCCTCATTTAGCCTGGATACCATCTGCTTTATACTGCCTCCAAATACCCTCATGCCCACGCCACAGGGCAGTGTTCGCTCGACAAACCACACAAAGTAACTGCTGATGGTGAGAACGAGTGGCAACAAATGTCTGCTGAGCCCGGGGAGAGACCTCCCAGAGCTGCAGGAATCAAAGACGTGACAGATCCCAGGGGCGGCCATGGGCACGAGGGAAGGACCAGCACCGCACACTCAGTCTGCTCCACGAAGGTCGCGAAGGTCACAAAGGTCACACAGGTCACAAAGGTCAGCCAGCAGGAGAATGCCGTGTTACAGAATAAAATAAAAACCTTGCACAGCTGATGAAGGACTTCTGTCTGAAACGCCCTGCTGATCACAAAACTTTGTGTACTTCGCTACAATTTGTGTCTCTCTCATTATATACGTTATGACATTTTAATATATATATATATATATATATATATTGGTGTACTTACAATTTTTATATCTCTACGTATCTTACCTAAGTACACTATATATATAGTGGATTTTTTTTCATTTTGAAATGAAATGACCTTTGACACCTTCTCAATGTTGTCCATCATGCTGAAATGAAAAGATCAACTAAACACAAACAACTTCAATATTGCATTACAAAGTGTGCAAAACATGCACTTAGGCAAGAAAAGGCCCAAGAAGTTCTAATCAAAGACCCATCTTACAACACTGATACACGCAAACACACATAAATATACTGTAGAGAGAGAAACACATCGCAGGCACCATACCAGGGTGGATTAGAGAGAGAGTGAATTACAGCTCATCAAAGCCTACGAACACATTGACTCCAAAGGCATGTGACATTCAGGGTACACTTAAAGGCAAAGAGCCACATTTCACTTAAGTCTGTTATATGTTCTCTGATCAGTTTGCTGTTTCAGGCCAAATGAGTGAATGCAGCTCACTTCAAAAGGCAATTACTACAAACACCAAACACAGCCCTTAACTAAACACACGCGTGCAGTATCCAGCTATAGCTTTGTAAATAAAGCTATTAATCCGAAAGCCCCTGTTGCCTTAAGCAGTCTCTTTGATTATGTGTCAAATATTGGTTGACACATTTAAATACACCGTGGCCTGCTGCAGCACCGCACAGACTCCTGCGCGTTCGCTGTAATTTAAATTGGGTCTATGCGTTACCTCTATTAGAAGTAATTCTCCGGTTCTATTTATTTAGCAGTCTGGGTTGTACACGTCTATTCACCATAATTCTGGTGTCCACCAACACATTATACATAATACATATTATACATAATTTAATTACTAGCAATGATAATGAATTAAAAATTAAATGTAGGAAAAAACATTTTCCTTTAAAAATGTTTGAATTTCCCAAAAGGAATAATAATATGAAAGCACAAGCCATCTACCTTCTCACTGACAGTTTGACTTGCAAGGATGTAGCTCACAAGTCTTTGAACAGCTCTGAAAGCCAAGGCAGTAAAGATCAAGAAGGAGGAGGTTTTCTGACGGCCTGCCCGCGCTCCACTCCAAAAGCCTGCGGCTTAGATCAAGTAAGTCAAAGCCTTTGTGCTATTCACTAAAATTTCCCATCTCCGAGTCAGGCCATTCTCATGGTGACCACCTCCTTTCAGCATCTTAGCGGAGCAGGAAGGGACAGGATCCGGGTCATCTTTAAGCAACGCCACACTTCACACGTGCACCGCACGTTTCCTTGGGCACACGGTCAGTGGCGCCCAGCTGGGGGGAGGGACACTCGGTGGTAGCGTGACCTTGGCCAGCTCTCCGAGTGCGGCGGGCAGCCGCAGACGTGGAGGAGCGAGGGGCGCAGGACCAAGGCCACGCCGCGCCACCTGATGACACCGCAGGCAGCAGCCGGTCCCCTCGGGGCTAATTAGAGAGCCGGAGCCATCGCACCGGGAGCACAGGGCACCACGGTCTACTGACACCGCTACTAACCAGTAATCACCGCCGCCTTTATCAGAGACCCAAACACAGCATACTGAAGAGTAAAGCCATTACCACCCAGCCACTAGTCCTCTACACGTGTGAACACTTACACCTGATCCAGTAACCTGCGTTTAGAAAGGTAAAAACTAATGTCACCGGTTCAATTAAAATAAAATTAAATACACAAGCTCGGAAAATAACAACTGAAGTAATAACCATGTACCATCTGTACCCACAAGCACATGCGCGCGCCGAGTTTAACCAGCCAAACGTCCGAGTCCGGCATTTGCTTGGCGTTTGCTGCTGAGACGCTGACATTCCTGAGCGTGCCCATTAGATGCCCTTTCAGCTTCCGATGAGCCATCACGCCACCGTGAGGTCATCAGGGCTGACCCCGCCCACGTGCCGAATCCAGGCCTGTGCAGCAGCTATTGACATACTTCCCTTCAGAACACAGGGCCAGGCCAGTGTAAACACCAGCCGTGGAAGGCATGCGCTCGCACTGATGTTGAGATGGGCCGATTTCTCACTATCAGATCTCCCGACATATTTCTGTGGCTGACTAGACTAAGCAGAAGTCAGGGGTATGAGCAGATAGCGTGCATCTTTCACACAGCACTGACACGTACCAGGGTCCTTATCTCTGCACCTTCACATGCCAGAGCAACCTGGACAGGCGGAAGATTGTTACATTTGGTGATTTGTTTTTGCTTCTTGGGACAGATAAAAAAAAAATGGGGGAGGGAGGAATGAGTGTACGAACCTCCCAGAGGGCAGGCGGGCGGCGCTCAGACGTTCCTGCTGGCGCCCCACACAACACTTCCACGGCAAAACTTCATTTTTTCCTTTAATTTGATTTCCTTGGATTTTCATTTGTTCAATTGCATTTTTGGAGTTATCTAGTATTTATTTAAGAATCTACTTGATTAGGAGCATTTTTAGGGGAATGATACATTGGAAAAAGTTCTATTTTGTAATATTGCTCTGAGCCAGAGGCTCTATTTAAATTCCATGAATTCCTTGAAAAGAAAAGAAAATAAAAGAGACAGAATAAAGACTTTTATTTGCAATCGGCAAGAGTGTGCGCTCGTGTAAAATGCCACACAGTTCCACCACACATTTGTTATGGACACAAAGCCGTGGGAGTCATTGTTGGTTAATACACGCCCAGGTCTACACCCATTAGCAGCTCGTGTTAAACCCAGCATGAAGGTTTTGATCAGTGGCGACGTCTGCCTTGCCCCATAAGACCCAGAATATGACGTCCTCCGCCACAACTCCAGCTACCGTTATGCCATCATCCATGATGTCAGCAATTAAAATAGAAGGTAAACTTTGCACCAGCCCTTTTCATGGTGCTGAAAGGCATTGTGTTGCAAATTGGTAATAATGTATTCATCCCTAGGTAAACAACCTCGCCATGTCCCTTCTCCACAACACAAGCGAACAAAATGAAAGTGATAATTTCTCCCCCTCTGAGAATTCTCCTCTTTAATTCTGACAGTAAACTCGCGGCTGTTACGGGGTGTTAAGAAGGATTTAAAACTTGTCAGACAAGACATGTTTGAAATTGCTTTAAATAAGAGTACTGTGTTGCTGTCAACCAGAGGCTTAGAGGAACATATCCTCACAATTGAGGCACTCATCTAAGCTCAGAGAACCATGGCCCAGCTTCGGCTACACTATCTCCTGCATGTTCGCAGGTTCCTAACACCTGTGATCCAGCCCCCCCTGGTGGTCACATGGGCAGACAATTCATAAAGTAGTAGTGTCAGCCTTACGACTCTCCAGAAATACAGCCACGAGAATAAAAGATAAAAAATTACACAGTTATGGAATTTGTTTGATTTTCAATTCATCTATATGATTTCTTCTATATTGTCTTCTTTTGTCATTTAATGCTAAAGTAGGTGTGCTCAATAAAAATCCAGATAAAATCTCACCAATGTTCTGTTCTGAAATATAGCATAATCCGAAACAGACGGATTTTCACCTCAGTGCCATTTGCTAAATAACCATTATTTTTTGACAATATGAAAAACAAAACAGTGACTTCTGGTAACATTAAAAACAAAAAAAATGAATTTAAACAATTGCCGAGTTTTTATGTAGCTTAACATTTTTAACAAAATATACTAAAACACATTAGATAAAAAAGAAAATAATTTGATAACATACGTGTTTCTCAGTAAACAAATCTAGCAAACAATTACAAGTAAACACCAAATTCAGTAAGTTGGGGCCTGCATACTGTTACATGCACAGGCCTGTTTGGCTGATGCCTCTAAATACATGGTAGGCTAGCCAGACGAGTCAGTGTCACTAAATGTTTTTAACTGCACGACAGTACTTGATAATATAAAAAAAAGCTCAGATTTCATATTACGTTACGCTAATAAACCCGTGTACACACGCGAAACTTTGAAAGGGTCGAATATGTTCACACCACTAGGGGGCACTATACATGAGGCGAGCTGAATAGCCTATGATGTGTAGCCTTTAAAATTCAACCGCTGTTTTAGCTCTTTCTATCGAAAGTTGTGTTAAGAGAGTTTAGTAATTTTCTTTGTATGACATTTCAAGGGAAAATACAACTAAACAGGCTATTGCGAAACAGTTTTTATAGTCAAATCACAGCAGCATTTAAGCAGCCAACAAAATTCGACACCAAGCCAGTTGTAGCTGTATCAGAATTATATATAAATACATAAAGGCGGAACTCAAATATAGTCAGAGAAAACACAGCTTAAAACTATAAAACCGCTGTTTTTGTGGACGAGCTGTAATGTAAAAGTCTCAGCACTGAAACACTGATATATCTAAACGGTGCTGGCGCAGGGCGAGCAGGACGTGCAGTACGGGAGCGTGTTTGGGGACACGTCCAAAAAATACGGCAGAACCAGAAATACTAGCCAGCCTATGAAGATTTAGGCGGTTAAAGCTAGACGTGTAAGTAAATTTCCTCCTCTGTATGTCCAGAGAAGCTGAACAACCTTTCCCATCCTTTTGCTCAAGATTATCGTTAGCAATACACAGACCGAAGTTAGCTGGCCAGCCGCTCATCTCCAGACTGGAGAGGGACTCTTAAACATCGACCATATAGGCAATCGAGTTATAAGATAATCAATTAAAAATTATTATCGAGCATGAGAGGTTGACTACTATTTTGAAATAACTTGTGCCTCAGGTCTGATGGATGTGCATTAATTCAATAACGCACGATGTCACACATCAATAACGTGTGTTAAACACGTGCGACCTTCTTCCTGCCACCTTAAAACCCGCCCAAAATCTGATATAATAATGGACTTAAATATTTTCATGAAGGTCTTTTTGATATTGTGGTTGTTTTTGTTTCAGAAGTCATGCCTCTTCTGGGCGAGTCATTATTAGCTAGGTCTACCTGAAAAGCTAGCTAGCCTACAGACATAGCCATGACAACTGCAGGCGATTCTAGAGGCACTGTCCTTATTCCTTAATGAAAAGAACATTTATGGTATGGTATTTATGGCTACAGTCAGTTTGTGTCTATGAGAAGCAACAACTGGCTTTTTGGCTTTAATTGTGTTTCTCACCACCATCCAAAATGGGTGAAACACATTATCAGTCCCTGAGTTGTCCTCTATATCTATTGCTCTGTGTAGGACATAGCTGGTACAACATCTGTGATAACTGCTAATTTAGGTTATGTGGGATGGTTAAAAAATGTTTTGTACACAGGTCAGTCAACCAGTGGTGGCACAATTTCCAGAATTGTGGACTGGAAATGGGACTGGACATGTTTCTACCCGGTGTTACAATGCTGTGGTCTAGCGACTGGTCAGACATGAGGGTCTAGGTGGCTGTGGTCTACTGTAGCGACTGGTCAGACATGAGGGTCTAGGTGGCTGTGGTCTAGGGCGATGTCATTTCCTATTCAGCATCAAAGTAATGGGCTGATTTGTCCCTATGAGTGTGTGTGCGTGTGCATAAACGTGCACGTCCGCGTGTGTGTTTTGTAGATTGGGTAATTTGCTACTCACGGTGGCTAGTGGCCACTCGGTGGTCAAGAACCTGCTGGGCGCGTGATGAGCGTAATACACGCTTCTTCGTGTGTTGTCAGGGCTCGGAGGAGTGGAAGAGAGAGAAGTGGAAGAGAGAGAGAGAGAGACGGGGAAGGCAGACGTGACGGGGCTGGAAGGCGATGGGGGGAACCACTCACGCTTACAGCAACTCGTCCTGTGATCTGGCATCCACTCAAACCAAAGTCTTTATCATACAGACGGATTAGATTGCCCAGTCTAACTGCCTCTAAGTTATTAGTACCTTCTTATACAGAGTAGAACAGCAATCCTAAAGACATTGATTGCAGGGAACAGTTTAAATATGATTTCCTTATAGCTATTAATATGTATGCCTTAAATAGAAGCACACCGCTAAGCAGCTTATGATATTATGAAAAGAATGTTCCCTCAGGGACATAATATGCCAACAGTGACAGTAAGGAGAGATTCGTATTTACCCAGATTGGCTGGTACTTACGTCAAGCATTCTTCCAGCTTGGGGGAGGGAATTTGGGGCAGTGGCAACAGCTTGGTTTCGATAAGCACTTACCGTGAATAAAAGACAAGCATGAAAGTGAGGTTTAGCCTCTTTAAAGATTCCCCAGCAAATGCAGAGGGAGATAGGGCAGGTGCCTTTGGTTCCGGACGTGATTAGCCGTCTGTGTTGCACTGTTCCTACAGAAACGAGACATCGCGGAGACATTGTCCAAGCTTGTCCAGGTGGGGGACCTGTCATCCAAACCAGGGCTTAGTGGTGCGCTGCTCCGAGCGAGAGATTAGGACCTGAGAATTCAGATTCCTCTCTCTTTTTTTTTTCCAATTCATGCTTAATCCAGAAAAAAATTTCTTTTTTCCTCCCTCTCTCCCTCTCACTTTCTCTCTCTCTCCCTCTCCGTCTCTCTTTCTCTTTCTCATTCTCTCTCCATCTTTCTTCCTCTCCCTTTGACGTAGCCTCCCCTCTAGACTCACATATTCACATTTCATCCTGTTCTTATTTTTCTTTAATCGTTCTTCATTCATTGTTATCTTTCCGTGTTATTCACAGTTTCTTTCTTTCTTCCAGATGAGCTGGGTTTGATTTGCTGCTGTATTATGCAGATGTTTTTTTTTTTCAAGAATGAAAGAGAAGGACTTGTGCTCAGGTTTCTTGGGACTGGCTTGCACATTCGTGTTCTTGACAGATAAATAAACAACAGTCAGCCTGGCCTTGTCAGGCTGACTGAGATAATGCTGAGCCAGGCAAAATTCTCAGAGCTGGACCAATTCTGATCTGCCCAAAAAATGTTCTAGTCTCTAAACTGTATCTTATTTAAACTGTGTAGCTGGAACTGCTACAAACAACTTAAGTAGTACAAAAGACTTCTAAGTGAGTGACCCTCGAGGCATAAAGCAGTGGGTCACACGAAAGAAGCTCATATCCATGGGTACAGCTGTTAGTTGGTCCACTAATGGGACCATATTAAGGAGCATCGTGGACTCAGACATTTTAGTTACCCCATCCATACGTAATCACGTATAGCCCCATAGTTTTTAACAAGGCTAATCATTTTGACCTGAGCTCTACAAACTGTTAATAATCATGTCAGAGTGACACGCCGTCTAACAAAGCAGAAAAAAACATATATAAATAAATAGGTGTTGATATTGGAAGCTGCCCCATGACACAACTGCAGTGTGCTCCCAAACTGTGGAAGGAGTGGGGGGGGGGACTCTATTAAATCAGTGTATGAAATGCACTCAGGTCTAGCAGTAAACGCCGCTCTTGAGTGAACAGACCTCCCGTTAATTCAAATAGCTCCCTTTGTGGAGTTATCGAACCAATGCAGCTGGCCACCCTCATGGACAAACACATGCCAGTGCACGGAAGAGAAAAAGGAGGGAGTTCCATCAAGATCTTGGAAATACACTTACATTTTCCTCCCTCCTCGCCCCCTCCTTCAGACCTCCTGGTCTCCGCGGACGGAGAACTAAGGAGCAGAGCCCGTCCTGATGCTCAGACCCACATTGTAATCAGCAGCAGGGCGAGGCGAGGGCGGACTGGACAGGGTGCTCTCACATGGGTCCTGCTTCCCCTCGTCCACCCGAGGGCACACAATGAGAGGAAATGATTAGGACGTACCACTGCATGACTCGGGAGGACATCAGAAAAGGGCCCGATTCTGCCTCCGCCCGTCGGCGAACAGAGCGGGTTTCGGAGTGGCTGGTGGCTTTGGCTGCGGTATTGGACGTGTTCTTTCTTTGCTGCCTGTGCCGTTTTACACGTGGCGCTTTGCAGGAATGCACAGTGACGATGACAATGGCTCTGAAAAACCACTATTCACTTTTGCAGAATGTACTCACATCTGAGGTCTGTAACAATGAGGTGTGAAAGGCTGTGTCCGCCCACACACCTCTACCGGAACGCCTGTTGGAGCACGGACAGGGTCATCCGCCCCTACTATTCCAGTACAGGCAGGGGTGGAAGTGTGTCTCATTGGGGTTATAGAACCCCTCTTAACATGCTGTCACCCCTCCTATTTGCAAATGTCTGTGCAGTTTAACAAACACCGCATGACGAGAGGAACACCTTGAGGATGTAGATGTGTTTGGCTATGGCTGTGTTGACTGGTTATCCTCTAACCTTTTATGAATGACCATGTTCACATGGCTGTTGCTAACGGGATATTTTGAGTGACCTCTCATCTCAGCAGTAACAGTGAATACACACAGAAACCCCTGATATCCTTCTGCACCTCACAGAGGTGGTTCCATCTCACCACAACAAGAATGACACTGCGACGTCTGTGCCGAAGCTGGGCCGTGAACCCGTCGACCGCCACAAAAAAGGGTTCAAACTAAAAAATAAACTGGCCAGTGGTAAATGGAGTGGTGGTTAAAAAAAACAACCCTGGTTGTAATATAGGAGTATATAAACAAATCAACATAAACAACATTTCCAACCAACTACTTGGTCATCAGCATATTCTCCCTGGCCAGCGTGGCACTCTGTCTGAGTCATGCTTTAGTCCAGAGGGGTTGGAGCTGATCTGGCTTTCTGAGCTCACGTGAGCTGCGTGTTTTGATGCGAGTGGTCACGTGTGTCCCACATGATGTGATCAACCAGCATTTTCACTAATGCGTCTTAATATTTTCATGCCTAAAACATTTTAAACGTTTGTGTGTATTTATATCCTACTACTGCCTCTACTACTACTAATAATAATAATCATTTAATGACACGGTTTTTTTTTGAGAGCGAGGAAGACAGAGAGACAGAACCCTGCAAATGTAGCAAAATTTAGTAGAAGCACTAGAAAAGACAAGATGAGGTCAAAGACTGTATCATGGTCCTATTGATCCATATGGTTATATTTCCTGTCAGGTAGCCATCAGCCAAAAGCATTGTGTAACCCATCAGTCTGGTCCCGTGTGATGCTACAGTACGCCCCTCTTGCAAGACAAAGCTCCCTTAACACTTAACTCGATGCAACCTCTGTGTTTATCAACTCAATTATCCTTTTATCTGCAAGTGGAATACACACACGCGGGCCTCTTACGCAGTCGTGGCAGTGTAAGAGATGAAAGCAGGGTGGAAGGTTCCGAGGCGGGAGAATGAGGAATGGGGAAAGAGTCAAAGTGTTTCATTTATAACCGGAGAGAGGCCTTCAGAGAGCATTTATCCATAATGGAGAAATAATGAAGAAAGATTAAAGCCCTCTGGGACATTTTCAGGGTTTTCTCTAAATGATCACGACGTCTCCCTGTTCTGTACAATGGACTCGGTGAAAGCTCCACACGCCATTATATCCCCAAAATGAACCCTGGCGAAAGCTAGGCGTCAGTCTGCCCGTTGAATGTGGGCTATGGTGACACTGAAGAAAGGCTTACCTGTGAATTAAGAGCTCTGTCTGGGGTATAAACAGGAGAAAGGCTTCTGTCTCTTGAGTGATTTACGAGTGAGGAGGGAGATGAAGGAGAGTCCACCGTCTCATAGAGTGATTAGCCTAATGACCACAGGTGTGCTCATTCTGATCAATAGAGACTCAAATAAGGATCTGCAGAGAGCTCTCCAGCTTATGCTGGGAGAGACGTGTTCCTCGCATGGCCCTGGACGAGTCTCACATGAAGCTTAAGATCAAATAGGAAGCTAAACCAGCCACAGTCAGGGGGACCCAATGAAAATATCAACTTATCACTCATTTCTTGACTGCATTGATAAAACTAAACAATGGAGAATTTCTCAAAGTCGGACCTTTGTGCAAACATTTCCACAGTCACCTGCAAACGCCCGGTTAAATAAATTGGAAATGTTACAGATAGCTACTGTGGTGTTGTCACTTCCGTCTCATGACTTAATCGCTTTGTCGCAGCCTGCCCTGCTGATGCGCTGACGTCCTTATCTAATGGATAACTGCTCCAAATTCATCTGCTCACAGGAAAACCTGACCAAACCAGCCACAGGCCAGAGTGTGAGGGAGAACGGAGCCAGCCGCCGGGTCGTGGAATGGCCTCTCCCTGACTGTACCAGTTACTGGGGACCTTTAAGGTGTATGGAAGGCCAACGAAGAAATATTGTTCCAGGTAAATCTCAAACTGTGAATAACGCAAGCCGAACAGTGTACACGGGAAGGTCATGGCAAAGTAAAACGGATGAAATTGGCCGGAAAAAATGGGCTTTCTGGGAGAGTGAAATAGATGAGAGATGCTCAGAACTTGACGGGTTACCCAGGCGGGTCCACAAGCAGTAATGAAGATCCGTTGGTGTGCAGTGATTTTGAAGAACTGTCATTCTGAATGAACTGAGATAAAAATTATATTTCATCCAGATAAAAAAAAAAAAAACAGAAATACAAGAGCAAAAAAGGGACACGTGTCTCCTAGATGCGTTCCCTAATCCAAGACAAGGTCTGACACTTCCCCCTGACACTCCAAGCAGGAAAACAACCAGTTCTGAATGCTAAAAAAATAAAAAATAAAATTTAAATTAACCCCCGAGGCACACAAACACTGTTACGCAAACATCGCTGTTATACAACCGCAATGAAACGTTGGTGTGCCACATTCTATTTCTTGCATAAAATTTTTCTTTGCCCAAAATTTGCTCTTCCAATACTGTATCTTATCAATTAATTTGTGTAAGAAAGCAAGACAAAAGTAAGATGGAGAAAAAACATGTGAATATACTGGAACAGCGACAGAGCGCTGTGCTATTGTCGTGCAGCAAAACGAACGTGTGTCCTTCAAGAAAGAATAGGGTGTTCTGCATCTCATACCAAAGTCTCACTGCTTTCCCTTGAATAAATCGTCCACGTCTATCGAATCCCTTTCGTTTCACAGCGCAAGCTCTTCATTCAATGTCGAGAGAAAGGATCCTGAATTACTTGGAGCTGGAGAGTTACCTAGCATAGAAAGGAATTAAGGACCAGTAGCCAATATTGTGGATCAGTGCGGCCCAGAAGAAAGGGACCTTTCTTGTGTTACCTGGCCTGGGAATAGAGTCACAATAGAAACAAGGGCCACTGCACAATTCCTGGATTGATTTTTACTTCAGGGACCTGAGACTTTTTCAAAACAGACAATATCCCGTGAAGATGGACATAAAGCAGTGAATGGTCTGAATGTGCCATGTATTACCCTAGTGCCCTGTACCGAGGGAATATAGGTGCTGTCAGACCTCAATGGATGACCTCAATCTCTGATGTACTTCATTGTAATAGCTAAGAGAGCTAGGAGGAACGAACAGCTTTGTGACTTTCACACATTGTTTGCCGAGGAATTTTTTCACTGCACAAAAACAACTTTCAAACTTTTCTGTTTCTTTTTTTTTATTCTAGTTTGTCTTGTAAACTGTAGTCAGCAATTTGTGTCTATGGATGTGTTGATTTAAAGCTGGTGAGTAAAATCAAAGTCTACATCAGCAGAACCCGTCATTCACCACCCCTTAGGTTCAACGGTCTCTCACCCATCTATGTTTAGCACAGCAACCACTGAAAAAGATTATGATTGTTTAGCAAATAATGCCTCATATGCTACACAATCATTAAAAAACCTATTGAATGGCTTTTATTGATGCAATTGTTGTTAAAACTCACAGTTGTTATGCTAAGGTAAGCACGATATTGATTAATTCAATTAGCGTTAAAAGGAATTCCTTCGCAAAATGTTGATCTTTTGCTTTAAGTCCAAATAAAGCAGCTTGTGCTCTCTGCAGTGTGGTCTGCGTGGGCTTTTGGTCAAGGTTACTGTCCCGCTGAGGAGGGAGGGGAGGGGCCCTCACATTCCCACATATCCCAGCTGAGTGACACTCGCATGGGCTTCGTTCTCCCCTCTGACGCCCTGATAAAACAGCTCTTATCACCTCCAAGAGTGGAGATTTGGTCTCTGTCCAAGAGAACCAACGAAGCAAGAAAAGCAGTGTCTAGACACTTAAGGAGGAGTAAAGAAAAAATTGCTCTGTTTGACAGGAAATACTGAAGGGCTTTTGACCAAAGTCAGGCGACTTGAGGGGCTGTATTGGAGACAACGGCATTGTGCTGCTCCATCTCGCCAAATCCCCTTTTCTCCAGCCATTTCACAACCGTTTACCATGGAGCTCAGACTGGACTGTGGAGCGTTGCAGGTTATATGTGCTATCTGTGAGCAAGAGGGTGAGCCCAGCCAAACACGGTGACTCTCACACTGCACGCTTAAGCTGAAAGAGCATGACTTTGGCTATAATTTCCACTGTACAGGCTATTAGCACACAGTAGGGGGGCCTATGGGTGGCATTGGGTCAGTACCGCGTATAAAATCTGACACAAACATCTGACACAAAACACGTAACTACCAGATTACGAATGTGAGTGATTTCCACTTCCATTCATTTCATTATCTTTGTTAGTCACACAAAAATAAACACTTGGTCACTAAACTAAAGGTTTTGGGCCACGATGGTTAGTGATCTATTTATTAATAGCAATATATATAGAAAACATTTGTTTTCCCCTCACGTGATGTAAGGGCTCCACTTGTCCAACACTGCTGTCTACGTCCTTACTGATTCTGTCCTCCAAGAACCGAGAAATAGTGTCAAGACACTAATTGGAGTCAGTCACCCGACGGGGTGGGGAAAGAACGAAGAAACGCTTCGGTACATGTGTTTTCCAGAGCTGAAGTTTATCTTCGTGCCTGCGGTAACTGCTGTTTGAGCGTCTCTCACCCAGAAACAGCTGGAAGGAAAAGCTACAATGCAAGAGACAACAGTGTGTTTACACTCTCATCACACGCTTTGGATGTGAATCACGCTCCTGTGTTGCTGTTCAGTGGAGCAGAGCGCCGTAGCTCCACACCGGGATGGAAAACACAGACAAAACCCACTATCGCACATCACAAAGAGAGACAAACAGTCCCCTCGAATGTGGTCACTTCACCTCACACACCAGCGTAAAGGAATGCACACAAGATTCAAAAGCTGTCCATTACCTTCCAGGGCCCTTGTTTGCGCATACATGAATTTCACCTGCAAAGCAGCAAACAAACATCGGCAGGACAAGAGTGAGTCAAATCCGCCTGAGACAGGATTGAACATGCCAAATGGGCACAGGAGACATCATGGACAAACACCCTGTGCTTAGCATGGACGTGTCTTCAGATGGAAGGGTCCTCACATGGAAGGGTCCTAACATGGAAGGGTCCTCAGATGGAAAGGTCCTCACATGGAAGTGTCCTCACTAGGAAGGCTCCTAACATGGAAAGGTCCTCACATGGAAGGGTCCTCACATGAAATGGTCCTCAGATAGAAGGGTCCTCACATGGAAGTGTCCCCACTAGGAAGTGTCCTCACTAGGAAGGCTCCTAACATGGAAAGGTCCTCAGATAGAAGGAAAGGTCCTCACATCCCTTTGTCGACTCACTAGTGAAATACAGGAACCAAAAGGACTGTGAAGTAAAAGTAATAATCTTACCACGTTGGCAGTACTGAAATTGAAATATCACTGTCAGGTTTTGCTTTCTGAAAAATTAAACCTGGGAGGCCCAGAAAGAAACAAGAAAGAGACACAGAGTATCAATTAAAGTGGGTAAACAGCACAGAACCATCCGCTGCCGTGATTGGTTGCACACACCCATGTGCCCTCTGTAACCAAAGGTCAAGGCCTCCAGAGTGTAGCCAGGCAACAGCAAGAAATATAATTATTGTTCAGGGTCTTTTAATTTAAGTGGCATTTAAAATGACAAAGTGTTCATCCTGGGCTCAGTCAGAATATTTTGTGTTCTCAAATTCATCCCTGGAAGAGCTACAAATTTTGTGTGTCTCCTGTGTGATTGAACTTTGTAACAGTTCTGCTTGTCACTGTCTACATTGGTCATTCTGAACTCATCATTAATGGATGTGTGTCATTGCAAAGTAGAATTCAAAGCACATTGGAGGCCTATGTAAAGTGCATGTGATGTAATATTAAAAGTGTGATGCTGACAGATATATTGTAAAAGTCCAATGTAAATGACAGTGATATTAATTACTAACAAATTATGCAATAAATTATACAAAATATACTGTCCAATTAGGATAATTGAGGTATATATTATTTTCAGGGGGTCTGGTTTAGCTACAAACAAGATTTTGGTCACTTAACATATAATTAATTTGCTGGCAAGGACAGAAACATTAACATAACATGGACATACACTGCAAAAATGTAATATACTCCTGTCTTACATTATCATAATATATACAGGAGAATGGAAACCCGATACAGTCTTCATACAGCAGAGAATTATGAAAACTAAACATACTGATAGACTGGTGGCATCTAGTGGACAAAATGCGATACTACTGGTTCCTTCAAGTACAAATTAAACAGATTCAAGCACTTCAGAAACCAATAATGTTTTGCATATTATATATCCAAATGTGGGCATTTATAGTGTACAATAGTATTGTATTGTATTGTTTTAACTTACAATTTAATTGTTTTTAAATATTGAACCAAATGCAAAGAATCGTATAAAAAAGAAGATAATGCTGCTATGTCTGATATCAAATATCCTATTGTTTTAAAGCAGAAACGGACAACCTGAATGTGATTGTGATCCTAATTGTGGTTTCAAATGCTAAATATTTTATACAGCTATATAGTAGATTAAGTGCTCTGTGATGCGGGAGGGTGAAAATCCAAACTTCAAACATTTTAAATGCATAGCGCAACACCGCAGGCTCATGCAGCCAATGAATGGATGAATCTCAGGACAAGGGACGGAGGGAGAGAACAGAGGTGTGAACGTCTGGGTAACCCTAGAGTTTCTCATCAACTACAGCTGCATTGGCAGACAAGTAAAAGTTGATAATGAATTGAAAAAAAGAATTTCCCTCAAGAGACAAGCGAAAAAGGAAGTCTGGGTAACCCAGTCGTCTCTCCGCTGTGGCCAATCAAAACCAGATTTGCTTGCGGGAGGCAGCAGACCCATGTGAGCAGATACCTGCGGCCACCTGGGCCTTCCTACAAGGAGTCGGCCAAGACAGTTTCCCTCAAATCATCTCTCTATCTTAATCTGACAGGCCTTCTCGATTAGGAGGCGTGAAAATTACTTCTCTACCCACCAGCTGTCTGAAATTATCTTAATTGTGTCATGATTATGCCTCTAAGCTCCTGTGAGAGCAAACACTCTTTTAAAATGCACACAAAAAACAGACTTTGTAGAGGTGAGTTGCCGTCAGAACTGCAATGCAGCACATAGATTTGCCTCCTGTAACCTGATATTCTGTCATGTCCTGTATTATTGGCTTCCAAACTGGAAGAAATATAAATGTAAGAATTTCTGAATGTATGAATGAATTAATTAATTAATTAATATCACAAATATTTCTTTCAGCAAAAGAAAAAAATAGTTATATTTTGCCATTAACTGGCAGTTATGTTTGGAGAAAGGAAAATATTACAATGTGCAGTGCCATCTATAACGTGGACTGGAAAGTCATATGAGCATTAACATAGGTAAACTGCCAGTAAGTGAAATGATAAATGACTGTCCCACGTCAGTTCATAAACCAGCCTTTTTTACAGTATCTCTTTGGTAAAACAGATGCGTTGGCCGGGAATCGAACCCGGGTCAACTGCTTGGAAGGCAGCTATGCTAACCACTATACCACCAACGCTTGAAGAAGGACTTATGTGGGCTCTCTTGAACCCACCGTAAAATATTCGGGGGTTCGTGGATTAGCTGAATGAAAAATATCCACATACTGTATGACTTATACTTAACGAAAATTAAGTCCTTTCTAAACTGACATTTAAATTGTATAAGTACAAGAAAACCTCTGCAACCTCACATCATTCTAAGACATATTTTTTAACATGAAGAAGAAAAACATTTAAAACATACAGTTCTACGGGCTCGTCCGGGATTTGAACCCGGGACCTCTCGCACCCAAAGCGAGAATCATACCCCTAGACCAACGAGCCACGAGTGCTTACTGTAAAATGTAGAAGGAAACCTATCCAAACACGAGCGTTAACGCTGTTAGGATGGCTGACCGAAATTCACTAATATTTGCGAACTAGATCGTTAGCTATAGCTATTGAAGTTAATCAATTCGCACAGAACCCATATTACTCTATATTCTACTCTATATACTATTCTATATATTATGGTATACTACATTATAATGACGCCAACTGGCCGGTTAGCTCAGTTGGTTAGAGCGTGGTGCTAATAACGCCAAGGTCGCGGGTTCGATCCCCGTACGGGCCAGGGAAAATCTGTTTTATTCATTAACAATCGAATATTTCTAAACATAAGGTCACCTAGAAGCAACCTGACTCATAACTTAAACCATTAAAAGTTAGTATTATTAAACATGCACAACACATAATCCATACATGGGTCCCCACTTGTTTATGATTATAAATCAAATATAACCTGAATAGTTTCAAGCAAGTAAACATTTATAGCAGTTGCAGAACCTTAAAAATGACCTCAACAGGCATCTCACCTGAAACTCTAAATGATTTCACTGGTGAACAATCGGACCTGACAGATGTAATCCATTTTCAATCTATGCATGCAGGCCATATGTGTGTTAATGAACCGGTGACATTTGATGTTTGGCCTCCTTGGAGTAAAAGCCATTAAACTCATGTGGACCAAAGGAGAAATTAACTTTAGCAATTAATCTCATGAGCCATGTTCCTAATCCATAAGGGAGCAACTCGTTGCTCACCCGGTCGACATCTTTAGCCTCATGAGCGGCGAACACTCTGCCCCATGCAGCGCTAGAAACGATCAAAAATAAATATTCAGTATGGCATTGCAACACGGATACCCTTTTCTAAACTATACACAGTTCAAGGTTACTCATTCTGAGGGATTCAAGCGTCACCACAAATACCATCAAGGGCCATGTGATGGATTCTTATTTGAAAGAAACCCCATCAGCTTAAAACTGCAAGCAAGGACACAAACACAGATTTTCAATTTTTATTGAGTTTTTTTTGGACAATGTAACTTCCAGTGTTATCCATATTTTGTGTGTTTGCATAATTCTTATAAGGCTATTGAAAAGGGCCATTGCTATGGTTTTAGATGAACCTGCATAGCAACTGGAAGACCAAAAAAAAATAAATGGGGGGGGGGGTGCTTAAACTGACCCAGTAGCAAAGATGCGCAACAGGACATTACAATTGGCACAGTGGTACGTTTTGTCCCCCCCCCCCCAGTCATGATCAGATTTGAATTCTTTCAATAAACCTTTTTTTTTTTTTTTTTTTTTTTTTTTTTTTAACCTGGGTGGGAGGTTGAAAGTAGATCAGTGGTTTAGTGTGGCATTGTAGTCGGAGAGGCCTTGGGGGGGGCACGTTCTTGGGGACTCTAAGCAACTGGCAGTTTGGTTAGAATTCTGTAGTGAATCGGCCTCCTCCTGAACAGTTTAAGATTCCTAAGGCTGTGCTGAACACCGATTTCTTGCACAGAGCAACAAACGTTAGAGAGGAGAGACACGACAGAGGAAGACCACCAAGATGGTTGCGACAAGATCACATACATTTACCTTGGGGGAAGGAGACATTGCATTTAAAAAATATATAGCTACCCACTTTCTTTTGGGTAAGTGACCTTCTACCAGAAGCATCTTTTAGAGGTATACAGTATATATTTATATATTTTATCCCACCCCGTTGCAAAGGCAACAAAGAAACAGAGCAGCTTGATCAACACACTAGTGTTCAATCAACAGTTTTGTATTAAAATCACTGAGACTCGGCAATTCCAGACCTGAACCACTGCCGAGCGTGTTCCTCTACTGTGTGATTGTCTGAATGCAAGCAAAGTTGAATCAGACAAAGAATTTCTAAACTGTTGGGCAAAACTACAGAGACAGACCAGGTTAAAGACACCAAACTGAGATAGAAAATAACGAAATGCCTGCTTTCATGCTCCTACAACCTGGAGAAAGAAAGAGGTTTTGGGAAAGGCTTCCCTACCCATTTGATTTTTTTTCCCTCATTTTGTTTTAGTTTGGCCTGGGGGGAGAGGGGACTGCAGTGTGGATGTGGGTGTAGGTGGAGGGGCTTTCTACTGGGATCAGTGTGAACAGTCAGTCCACATCCAGGGGGAGGGGAGGGGGGGGAAAATCAAGAAGGCAGAACATAACCCGGAACATCTCAGAAACGCTTGGGTCCCCATGGAGAAGCCTTTGCCGTAGTCACAGGTGCACCAAAGCTGGGAAAGTCCTCAGAGCTGCTCATATCTGGGGCCTGAAGATGGGGAAACGGAGTGTGAATTCGTATACGGAAGCAAAAATGTTAAAGATAAGCACGAGTTGAAAATGTGCTCACCCTCTCACTATTGGTAGTCCAGGGGGCCTCCCTCACCACGAAGCCCTTAGAAGAACCACGGGGTTCGTCCGTGTGGGCAGACGCAGATCCAGATGGTTTCATATACGCCATCTTGGACTCATTTTCCACCACATCTGCCATCTAAGAGGTGCGAAGAGAGGGGCGGGGGGGGCAATTACACAATACAAGTCAGACTTGTTACAATACAACTAGAATCTGTTAGTCACCATTAACCTATTACACAATGCCTGTGAGGAAACACGGTTAAGCTCACGTACATATTCCTCTTCCAAATTAAGGAGGTGATCAATTGCCTCGTCCACCATCTCTGGACGGCCGGTCACAGTGACCAGGTTCGGGTCAGCAGCACCACTCTGAGGGAACCTCAGGTCAACCTGGGCAACGGACACCAACATTACGAACGTTGTCAAACAGTCAGGTCCTTCACCATGCCCCCTTCAAAACTTGCAAGAAAATGAAAGCCGTCTCTAATGCACACCTGTACCCGTGTAATATTAAGGTTTAGAAAAGCTGAAGTGTCTAAACTCACCTTAAACTCGTCCATGATCTTGCGGATACCTTTGCCACGAGCACCAATGATGCGAGCATGAACTCGGCAGTCCAAGGTAATGTCTTCAGAGATCATCTCCTCCAGTTCGTCCACAATGGCCTGAATGGAGTCACGTGCTGCTATGGCGTTCTGCTCATATCCTGTGATGGTGATCTGGTCCTGAGCACACAATACAGCAAAAATGGATATATAAATCAAAAGAATCTGGACAAGAGTCAAGACTTATTCTGGAAACACCCTCTCAAATCCTACTGTGCACATCTTAAACATTACCTGGTTCTCATCATTCTTTTCTGGAAACTGGATGTTGACGTCATGATCAGTTCGGATCTGGGTGATTATAGCACCCTTGCGACCGATGATCTTGGGATGATACTTGGGATCCACAGTGATGGTCAACCTGAAGCCCCTGAGAGCCTGTTGATTTCAAGCAAAATCACAAAAAAAAGTCAGACCACAAAACATGTCTGGAAACGAAATGAAGGTGTAGACTTTGGCTTGGGACGCTCACCCGATCCTCCTGTTCAGCCTGCAGTTCTTTGACGCGCTCAAGAAGACCTTCTTTAGCGCGGTCCAGGTGAGGAGCAAGGCCAGTAATGGAGATTATGTCAGACTGCAGCTCAGGAGCAGGCACTTGAATATTGACCTGCAAGAGATGCAGTTAAAGAGCTCACACCGAACGCCTGACAAAACAGACATTAGAGACTCAAATTAATCCCACAAGGCTTTTAATTCACTCGAGAAGGTTCTCCAAAGTGCTTTCTGAAACGCCACACAGTAAACGGTTTACTCGCGTCAAGCGCGAAACGTTCATACAGAACTGACCTCAAACTCATCCATCATCCTGCGAATGCCGCTGCCCTTCTGCCCAATGATGTAGCGATGAAGCTCAAAAGGCACCTCCACTTCTATGGTCACGGGAACCAGAGCCTGTGGACATCAAACCCCACGTGAAACCAACGCTTATGACCACGAGCTGGAAAATAAATATATATAATAAATAATAAAACGTCGGACGATACCTTCAGCGCCTCCACGGCGGCGACACACCTCTCCTTACGGCCAGAGAGCACGATCACATCACATTTCTTTGGAGCTGCTGGTTCCAGCGGATCCTTGAGTTCTCCGTTGGTCTCTCCGTTCTCCTGCACTTGGACCTCGGCCGGGGGAGCTGGCGATGAAAGTGTGAACACGGCTTTAAAACAACATGCATTTCGCATTCAACGTGGCTATAGAACAAGACCAAAAAGCATGCACCCGTAAGAATACTTCACTGCTACTTACCCTGCTGGTCCTCCCTCTCTGGGAACTTTATCTGCACACTGTGATCTCTGGTGATCTGCTGAATGCGAGCACCCTTAGGTCCCATTATGGAACGATGGAACTTCTGAGGAATCACACACTCCATAGTGACCTGAGCATCCTGTGGAGGAGAAAGAACTATGGGTCAAGCTTAAACCTATCAACAACTGAACTTCAAATTCCATTTGAATAAAGAGGCATAGAGAACTCCGTTGCAGCTGGAGGAGGTGGAGGTGGTTCAGCTCTAACGTACCAGATCCTCGATGATCTCCAGCATGCGTTTCTTGGCTGCCTCCACACAGTCTTTGGCGCCCTTCAGCGTGACCCTGTCGCTCTGAGAGGCGGTGCGGGGAAAGCTGACCATCACTCCGCCGTATTCGTCAGCAATATCCCTCAAGACCTGGCCACGGCGCGCTACAAAGTAGCGGTGGTGTTTGGGGTCTACGCTCATGATGTCCTCCACCACGTTATCCTGAAAGGAGAGGAAGTGAGGGCTCTTCAGCAGACATTGGATACAACACCAGACCAATGAGAGACTATGGAGGCATTTGCCAACACGCAGCGTCCTTGCTCAGTAGTGGAGTTAACGTTCATTTCCCTCAACCTCACATTTAAAGAACTACAGCTAGCTGTGCGAATCATCTCGACACGCAGTAGACGAAGGTCAAAAAATGTTTTAGGAACTACGAGGTCTTTCAGTACAATTCAATAAACTCAAAGTTCCACTTAGAAACAGCCGATGAACTGCAGGCCCTACCAGGCTCTTGATTAGACCTTCCAGCTCCTTCTTGGCTTCTGCCACAGCTTCTTCGGTGCCGATGACCGTGATCAGCTCCTGGTCCTTATCCTCGGCCGTGGGGAAGATGATCCGGGCGCCGGTGCTGTCGCGCACCTTCCGGATGTTCCCACCTCCTTTCCCAATGAGAAACTTGTGGTACTCCGGCTTGGCACGGAGCTCCGCCGTGTGGCTTTTGGTTTGCTAGAAAGAACAAAGTAATAAAAACAAAAACAGTGGTAGGTGACATGTTGTAGGGGTGTGTAGGGGGGCAAGGGGCAGAGCTGGGTTGCTGTGATCCCCACCTTCTCTACAGCCAGAGAGAGCAGCTGCTTCTTGGCCTTCTCCACATCCTCGGCTGGGCCTCTGATTGTCACAGCGTCGATGCCGGAGCCCTCGGTGGGGAAATGAATATGCACTCCGCCACACTCTTCCATGATGGAGCGCACAAAGCGGCCCTTTGAGCCAATCAGGGAGTTGTGCAGCTTAGAGGGGATAGACACCTCCACCTCGGTGATGTTTGCCTAAAAGAAAGCAACAGGACAGAAAAGTTGGAGAAGGGTGGATACACTCCAGAGATCTCAGGAGAGTGAGCAAGAATAAAACAAGTCACCAGCACTCGCACAGTGCCCTCCAAACCTCTAGGGGCACTGTGAATAGATTTGGAGGAGTTTTTACCAGCTCCTTCTGAATAGCCAGAATCCTGGTCCTCGCTGCCTCGCAGTTTGCCTTCTTCCCAGTGATGATGATCATCTCAGAGTTGCTATTCTCTGCAGGCAGGTCAATTTTAGTGTTGGTCTCCTCACGGATCTGAACAAAGGGGAATGGTGGGAGGGGCCAAACCGGTCACTTCTCCTCCTCTAGGAATCATTTTAGCATTCAAACAACAGAAGCGAGCTCCACTACAAATAAACAGGACATCCACTTTTTCCACTTCTTGGTCTAGACCTCTAAAAAAAAAAAAATCTACTCACCTTTTTAATATTTGCTCCTCCTTTACCAATGATGTTCTTGTGAAATTGCTTGAAAATGGGGACCGAGACTGAATGGCTGTTTTCCACCTGAGGAAAAAGCAGCCAGCTCATTGGTCGTTGCTACCATACGCTCATGTCTGCCCTGCCTTTGCTTACACGCCATTTGCCGTTTCGTTCTCAAACCGCTGCCATTACACACTCGAGGGCCCCTGTGGATCACCTGCTTACCATTTCAGCCACCATCTTCTGCATGAACTTCGTGCATTTCTCCACTTCGGTACGGGGTCCACGCAGCTGCACAATGTCGCTCCTCTGCGCCGGGTCAGGGAAGTTGATGATGACCTGTAGACAAAGAGGGGTAGTTTTATTTAAAGCCACCCCCACCAGACACTAGAACACAAATCCAACGTAGACGGAGATGTGATGGCAGAGAAAGAGGATTCTTACTTCGGGGAACTTGTCTCTAACCTCCTTGATCTTCTCCCCCTTTTGCCCAATAATGGCTCGGTGAAAACGCTGTTCGATGATCATGTCCTTTGTACGCTCGTTCTCCTGCAGAGGACAGCGAGCGTTTAGGGACATCGGAGTCACCTGTTGCCAAGCAACCACTTCGCAGAGCCCTAATGATTTCATAGCAGTCCTCATAGGGCTACTGTAATGTGTGCACATTTCAAACCCCACCAGCACCCTACCAACCTTAAATCCACACTCCAGCGAACGAATTAACCACATCCAAAATAAGATCCAAACCCCACCCAGATTGTAATGTTTTTCTTGGCAGATCTCCCCAAAAAATAATAAAAATCGATGAGGACAGAAGCCAGGAGAGGAACAGGATGAACAGTTCTGAAGTGCATCATCCCCCCCCGCCCCCCTCGTTCTGAAGTCCTCCCCTCACCATGCGTGACGCTAGCTCCAACAGCTCCTTCTTGGCCTCCTGCACGCCCTGGGGGTCGCCTTCGATGCGGATCAGGGTGCTCTTCTCGTTGTCGGGTGGAATGCGGACAGACACTTTGTACTGGTCCTTAATGCGGTTGACTGGGAGGAAACAATGAAGGAGCAAGAAGCTAATCAATCAATGTCCATCCCAAACCACCATATGCTTCTCAGAAGTGGTTGAGTAAAATGATACCAACTGTTGGCACCGCTTTTCCCGATCAAATGCCTGTGGAACTTCGGATCCACGCAGATCTCAGCATAATCCATGCGGCTAACCTGCAAAAAAAAAAGCGCCTCAGTGTTGATGCGGAGTGGCCAAGTTTAACTAACTTTGCAACGTTGAATAATAGCACGAGGTAGCAAGACACCAGCATCAGGTTCTTACCAGTTCGGAAACAATGGCTTCAATCTGACTGTGCACAATCTGAATGTCTTTGGTAGGTCCTTCCAATGTGATCTTATCCTCTCCCTCGGTGAACTCAATGTGAACCTGCCATAAACACAAGCCTGCTTGACCACAAGACCGTGCTGAGCGCTTCCGTAGAGAGAAAACGCGGCAGAGAGCTTCAACGTGAGCACGAAGTGTCTGTCTTACCTTTGGCATTTGTTGAGTGACCTTCGCCAGATTTTGTCCCTTCTTGCCAATAATGAAGCGATGAAGCCAGGAAGGTGCTGAGACCGAGGACACAGTGTAGCTGTTGGCCTGGTGAGGGGGGTAAAGGTCAAGTCAGGAGGAGGGAAATTCATACTCATTCATTATACGCTCATGAGGGAAATTCTGCGCAACGCATTGATCGAAACCCCCTTTCTTGATCAAATAAAAGCACTCAAAACTGTACTAAGGAAAGATATCCAGTATAACAATACATCCTCCCCTTCATAAAGTACTTGGTAGAAGGGGCCCTTATAAAAAGCTCTCTAAACCCAAAGGGAATTTAAGCATAGGTGCACCTCTATACAGTAGACATTCCAATACAGCTGCAGGAAAATCCCATTTATCCTTTCATTAGATAGGGCAGAGTACCAGCAAGAGAAACGCATACACGCCCATTTACAATCAGTCTTCTAAAGGGAAAAAACCCAACACACCTCTACTAAAGGCAGCATGATTTAGTTCAATACAACCTCCCTTCCCTCAAGTCAGCAATGCAGAGGGAGAACTGGTTTACCTTGGCGTACACTTCAGTGAGCGCCTGGCCCAGCCGGTCTGGCTCTCCACGCAAGATGACGGTCTCAGAGCTGCTGTCGGGGGGTGGGATCTCGACCGAGACGCCAGTCCTGTCCAGAATCTCCTGCAGGGTGTTACCCTTGGGGCCAATCACGTATTTGTGCTGAGATTTCTTCACCTCCACTGCAATGGTGGTTGCATTCCTCTTCTACAAGTAAAAAGAAAGGACGCGTTATAAAACAATTGCATGCCAACCCAACTCCTTCTCAAATAAACTGCCATCGTCTTTGTTGCCATAACGGAGACCAATGAAAATCCCGCAGACCCTTTTTTTTTTTTTTGCAAGTGTCGGCAATAACTTGAAGTAAATGTGTTCTTGCTTCTCAGCCTACTCACCTTCTCTTCATAGATCTTTTTGATCATGGCCACGGCCAAGGCAACCTGCTCTTTCTCCCCAGTGATGACGATCTCAGTTTTGTTCACGCTTGGCGGTGGGACATTGATGCGGGCCCCTGTCTCCTGCATCATCTCACTCACCAGCTTGTTGTATGCTCCAGTAATGAAGGGATGGTAGACCTTATCGATGTTCACCCTCTCAACTGCACGTTTATCCTACAACGGAGTGACTAGTGTTCAGGTCAAGAGGTCTACCAAATCAAACGAACCGTATACCCCCACACCAAAAACAAAAAAAGTTTGAAAACAGTAAGACACATGCACAAAATAAAAGCAAAAACAGGCCCACTAGCACCTACAAGGAGGCACCAACAATAAATCACAATCACAAAACCCTTGCAAAAACCTGAAGGAACTTAACACACAAAATCACACAAGCCTACAGAAAAGCCCCAACAGAGTGATTAATACACAAGAATTCCCCTCAATGTAAAAGCTGAATAAATGGATTCTGAAAGTTGTACGAGTCGTCAAAAAAAAAAAGTCCATGAAGCTCATGGTGAGAGTGCGGCAAGTGCAATCTTCTCTACCTGCTCAGCAGAGATGAGCAGGATTTCATGCTTGGCCTTCTCCAGACCCTCCTTGGTGCCAGAGATCTTGATGTGATTGCTGGAGTCGTCAGGTCTCGGGATCTGGATCTTGGTGGCAGTCTTTAGTTCAAGCTCCTGTAGCTTCTCCCCGTTCTTGCCGATGACAAAGCGATGATGTTCCTTGGGGATGGCCACAGTTGCTGAAGCCTAGACACACAAGAGGAAACAGCATTTGGCAAACGGGGACACGTTCCCATACGAGTGAACATAAACTAGCATCATGGCTCTGTCAGGAAACTTCCAGATTTGAAGGTGGTATTTCTCCCCTCCCTTGTAACTACGACTTGTATTAATATAATATAATTACAATATAGAAACACATACAGCTGACCAAGTTAACTGCACTTTTATCCAGTTGCAGTGTGACATTTGAATGCATCTGGTGACAGCAGAGGAAAAAAACAAGGTTCAGAACCAATGCTCTGTTGGACAGGCGAGGATCAACCTTCACACCACTGTGCAGGAGTCCGCAAACTATGACGTTAGAAACCCATTTCCTCCCACAAGACGCATTATTCAGTTCTAATATCAAGGCATTTGATTAGAGCCTAATGAAACGCAAATCGACCCACGTCTGCGCGCGCTACTCAAAACCGCAACAGACCTACTGCAGGGGACACTGCGAGTGCTACTGCAAAGTCATGTCCAATCTTCTCAGAATACGGACCTGAGTCTGCAGTCGGGACACAATCTCCTTTCGGGCCTTCATGACAGCATCCAGTTTCCCAGATACCATGATTGAAAGGCCCTGGTCCTTGGCCATGGAGAGCTCCAAGTGGGCTCCAGTCTTATGCATGATGTCCACACAGACCTTGGCCTGGTCTCCTTCTCCAAACTGGTTCATGTCCTTGTACTTGCGCTCCTCCAGAGGCACATGGAAAACCTGGTGGAAGAAAACGCCACAAACTCAGCCAGGAGATGGACCAGGCAAAGAGAAACGGGATGCACGAAGGCAGAGATAAATGGGGAAAGAAACACCCAAGGAACAATCTCTTCAGATCCAGGTGTCATTATACCAGAGTGCGCTGAAACAAGTTCTCACAAACGGCAACCTCATGACATATTTGTGAAATTAGTTCTGCCGTTTTCAATAATGCGGTGCGAAGTGCATCCCGCTGACCAGCCAATCAGGTCAAAGCTGCTGTTCAGTGCCTTTCCAGAGTCACGGTGACGTATGCTCTTCAGAGACGCAGGACTGAATCGGTTCTTTTGCTCAAGTACACATTTCCTTTGATTGAAATTTAGACAAATCTTCCAATTAAATTTCTACTGTATCTGAACAGCATTCCAGCAAGATGCAGACAAAAACCGTTTCCAAATCCAAGGTTCCCAGTTGGCTTTTAAAACAAATTAGTTCATTATGCATCTGTAATAGATATTCTAAAAACGGGCACATTTAGTTTCATTTACTTTTAAACGTCTGTCCTCAACAAACAGTTCAAATGTTTCCTGAATCTATAGTCTCTGCCGTCTCATATGTCAATCAAGTTAAGAGCCAGTGGAGAGTGCGATTAAGTTTGTGCATCACTAAGGACTTGTACACCTGCCTCTTACCACGTGTGATTGGTCGCTTGTGGTAGCTCGTGTGAATCTGACCAATAAATGATCATGAAACAACTTAGGATTTATCCCTCATGTCAAAGCTCTGCCCCCATTTAAATCACCACCTAGGTAGCTGAAATGTTGTGCAAAACGTTTACAGCTTCTAAGGTTGCGGTGATTTCAGAAAGTACCACTGAAGGTAATCAGAGCTTCAGAGCCTGAGGGGTTTGATTCTTTTGATAAATATGAAGAAAATGGATGAATGGACAAATATGATTTCACATTATTGTTATATCTGTAAACATGCCCATAGCTGTTTATATTCACTAAGTCTTCTATCTTAAAGCTGCTTTTTTTGTAACTCATGAAACTCTGATGGAAAAAGTAATTTTTAACATACAAAATTGATTGTCCATTACTTAATATTTATTTTGTAATTGCATGCGAGAAAGTAAGCTAGTATAGTACAGGTGAATGGAAGCATTGTGGCCATACTGAATACTGTTCAGTGCAGATGAGATTTTGCTGGGTTCTTTTTTTACAGTAAGGCTCATTTCTCACGTGAAGCTCGATATGTAATAAAGATCCTCCAAGATTTGGTTGAAGTACAGCGACAGACACTTTTACTCAACATCCAATGGCACAAAATTCCATTTTAGATATTTATTACACATTCCTATACATTTCACTACTATTGTGAACCAAAACCCTTGGGTAATATTACTTTAAAAACCAAAACCATTAATCCACCCTAGTAAATGCATGTTTTCTTACTAGATGAATTTTCAAAAAATCTGACCCTAGTTTCAGATTCATGTAGTACTGTGGGTCAACCTCTTTAGGAAGAGCGCACAGAGGGTTACAAACACTTGGATGAAATATATGGATGGAGAAGTACTTTTAAAAAGGAAATGTAAGAAAAAATACAAAAACTATATATTCCATATCTTTGCATATATAAATATATATACACACACACACACACACACTTTCAGTGAGCTTTCACCAATGCCCAACACCCTCAGTTAAGAAATTAAATGTTACCTGGGTGATGATTGAGGATTTGAGCGGCCTGATTTTGGACGTCCAGGCATTTCCAACCTCCTGGGGTCCCTCAGGTGAAGCAGCCTTCTCAGGTAGAGGGGGGAAGGCATCCTTGTAGGTGGGGAGGTTTTCCTCATCTACACAATCACTGGTTCCAGCCACAGCAGCTGCGAGCCAAGACGGAAGGGGACAGAGGGACACGTTAGCGCTGCTCTGTAGCGGTCAGGTTCAGAAGGGGACAGAGGGACACGTTAGCGCTGCTCTGTAGCGGTCAGGTTCAGAAGGGGACAGAGGGACACGTCAGCGCTGCTCTGTAGCGGTCAGGTTCAGAAGGGGACAGAGGGACACGTCAGCGCTGCTCTGTAGCGGTCAGGTTCAGAAGGGGACAGAGGGACACGTCAGCGCTGCTCTGTAGCGGTCAGGTTCAGAAGGGGACAGAGGGACACGTCAGCGCTGCTCTGTAGCGGTCAGGTTCAGAAGGGGACAGAGGGACACGTCAGGCTGCTCTGAAGGTCAGGTCAGGTTCAGAAGGGGACAGAGGGACACGTCAGCGCTGCTCTGTAGCGGTCAGGTTCAGAAGGGGACAGAGGGACACGTCAGCGCTGCTCTGAAGCGGTCAGGTTCAGAAGGGGACAGAGGGACACGTCAGCGCTGCTCTGAAGCGGTCAGGTTCAGAAGGGGACAGAGGGACACGTTAGCGCTGCTCTGTAGCGGTCAGGTTCAGAAGGGGACAGAGGGACACGTCAGCGCTGCTCTGAAGCGGTCAGGTTCAGAAGGGGACAGAGGGACACGTTAGCGCTGCTCTGAAGCGGTCCGGTTCAGAAGGGGACAGAGGGACACGTTAGCGCTACTCTGTAGCGGTCAGGTTCAGCATTCGAACCGCGAGCCACAGGTCTGCGCTGCTTCTCACCTCCAACCTGCTCTGGCAGAAGGCCACTGCGGTGCTCATTAAAGCTTTCTTGCGTAAGTACGGCGACTGAGCTCATGATCGAAATCCCACGCTTACACGGAGTCCGAGTGTGCCACTGCAAGAAAAAAAAAAAAGAAAGAAAGAAAAAAGGAGCCAGATGATTAGGGGTACACCACAGATCAGGGAAGAAAAGCAGGATACATAGAGAGAGAAAACACAGATCTATAAAGCCTCATAATGAAGGGCTAACGGTAAGCCTAGATGCTAGCTGAAAGAAAACTATAGCCAAGATGGTTTCCCCCACAACCATTTGCTACACTCCATGTGGGTAGAACAGCAAGAAGGGAAAACTTGCAGCTTTTCCACTCTGTCATGTTTCAGCAAACATCTCGGAGCCCCACATGTCGGCAATCCAGGCAGTTAAATGAAGCATGTGTGTATAATGGAAAACAGACACACCTCTTCAGTAAAATGTCTTGTTGGCACACTAACTTTTTAAGGGGTCAGGTTGCATATTCTTGGATGCAGTAACTCAAGAACAAAAATAAAAACAAGAATAGGAAACCATAGCATGCCCACCAGTTGAAGAATGGTGTGGATTTAATTAAAGGCCAGTAGAGCCAAGGTATAAACTTGTATGACGAGTCACAAGACTTCAAAGCCCTGGAACAGGAGTCAGGACAACCCAGTGTGTTTGCCATGCAAACAGATTCGGCACGTTTGTTCTGACGTGCTCAGCCACTCTAGATTTCAGAACTCTGCCCCTTCACACAGAACAGGGCTGTTTTAACTTTCTCAGAGCTCCCTTGTGGGGGCCTCTTCCTCTGCCGTCGTCCTAGAGACTCAAGACACAGGCCGGCTGTGAACACCCACTTTAGACCCTAAAGGCAGATCAAACTCTATAAACATTCAAAACCAACAGTTCTTCACAGATGAGGACCTTAACATGAGGACCTGAACATAGACACAAAGAGTCTTAAACATTTAATTTCAATTTCTCAATAGGCATTACAACACCCCCCTCCCCCCCCCCCCCAAGGTGGTCACAGCCAGTTCTCATAACAGGATCCTCCATATTTAATATACATCAGCTTCTGCTGGTAAAACCCCCAGCCAGCATTCCTTATCTGAACAGCTCCCAACAACAGCCGATAGCAAGTGGCCACACGGAGATTCAGTTCAGCAGCCCAATCAAAAGAACTTGAGCATCGCCATAAAAAGGTAAGGAGGTCTCAATCCTTCCACTACACACTCAAGGTTCCTGGTATTCATATTGAAATTGTGATCAAGTGAGAAACGAGTGAAACAGTTCACATTGTTATTAAATACTGGGAAGCGTGCAAAAAGTGTTCAACTCAGATTAAACTGATAGACAAGAGACCATGATCTTACCAGCTAAATGGTCAGTTACCAGATAATCCGTCCTGTAAAGCTGCCCGTTTGTGTCAGCCTGCCAGCTTTTGCCTAAAACAGGAAAAGCGATGCTGTTTAAATTCACAGATCAAATATTACTCAGCAAGAGCCATTGGTTTGTACATTCAATTTCAGTCAAATTATGTTTCTGCATTTCTTCCCATTTATGTACAGATACATACATACTCGGTTCCAACAGGTGGAACCACAGGAACCATACGGTACCAAGCAGAACCGCCGAACTGCATTTTGGTCTTTTTTTTTTTTTTACAGGACACTGTGGGCTTCTTTTGATCATCATGTCCAATTTGATTACCTCAAGGACGCGTTCACAACGTTCAAGGAAACTAGTTAGATATTGGCAGCTGGTTAATCTGGGACGTGGTGCACTCTGGACTAGGGTTACTCGCCAAACAAGGTGGGCCTTTTTCCCCCATAAAAAGCTTGAATTATTCGCAATGTCTTCTTTTCGTTAAGAAAAGCGTTTAAAAAAAATCAGTCGAGCCTATCCAAGTACTCAGTAACCCAGGTCCACGTCGCTCACCGCCAGCGCTGTAAGAGCTGGCCTAGCGCCTCTCCCGCCTCGGAACTAGCTGGATAAACGCATTAAAGTGGGCCTTTCGATGACAAAAAGTGGAACAGGCGGAAGTGGGGAGGGGGGAAAAGGGTTTTAGCTCTTCCTAAAGTTTAAATCAGCACCCGTGACGGAAAATAAAAACTTAAGGCAGCCAACTACCGAGTGCTACGTCAACCACTAATAAGCTAGCGATAGCTAGCCAAGTAGCCACCGTGCTAGCCACTTTTTTCCTCCCCTCTCTTGAAGATTCCGCTGTTGCAAATGTTGTGTCATATATGCCGATATTAAACAGACGGACGCCATCGTATGTCCTTTAATTACTAAGTGATACGTGCAGCTTTTAAACAAACACAGAAAGAGTGTTTTATGTGGTCGGCATGCTAGCTGGCTAACGAAGTCGTAAACTTTGACTTGCGCGTGCGCGGTGGTGACACGTAGCTAGCGACACACCAGCGCTAGCTGCGCGGCTAGCGACGTAGCTATTCACACACAGGATTAGACAACTTTGATCAAAAACTACTAGAATAAGTCTGTAGTGAGGGTAAACGCAACGCGGGGGTAAGTATACTTTTGTAAATAGACAGTACAAGCGGCCCGCCCTAGTATTTTTTTACGGATCCTAGCAAGCTACACGGGTGTCATTCTAAGTCCACGTAGGCATTTAGCGAGCAGAGGGCGAAACAGCGGCGAAATGGACATGGAGTCGAGCCAAAGCACATTTTCCAACCTAGCATTTTAAGGATTGCTGATCATCAGATCAAGCGAAATTCTACCACTGTCAGAAAAAAAGCATAATAAAACATTTTTTTTTAAATGTCCTACACACAAACATGTTGGATCTGGGTTGAGAGGCAATTAGGAGACTTACTTGTGTTTTGTTTTCCTGTCTGCCCTGTGTGGTGCAGAAGCTGGATCTCAAACTCCACTGGCGAAGGGGAGGAATAGTGGGCCGACAGATATATACCAGAGCCGCCTCCCCATCGCATCCGCTTACGTCAGCAAGGCCCTGGTTACTCATCGCATATTTAAAAAAACGTGCTTTTATCAATACTGTAGGCACCTGAGAAGAGAAAAATAAAATTATATATATAAATATATATATATATTTTTTAATATTTCGTAATACATATATTCTCAGGTGCCTACAGTATTGATAAAACCACATTATATATATATATATATATATATATATATATATATATATATATATATATATATATATATATATATATATATATATATGTGTGTGTGTGTGTGTGTGTGTGTGTGTGTAACGTTGTGTTATCAGTGTCATTTAAGTTGGTAACATTTTCTTAAAAATGTTTATGAACGATCCGTAACTATGATGGTCCAGTAGGATTTGGCGAAGAATCAAACGAGAAAGGTGAAAGGTGACGGTTCGCTGGCTTAGAGCTTCCAGAACCCTTCCAGAAGTGCATGTGCTTCCTGAGACACGTGCTGAATGGACACGGACCCAGGAAAGTTGGACACAGTGCAGTGGCGAGCCATGTCGCAGAGCGGCAGTGATCCACAGAGCTTGTTGGAATTGGATTCATGCAACCAGTGTCGTGTGGGGATTGTCAGTATGGTCGCAGTACTCCACCAGCTCATGGTGATGGGTGCTGTGTTCCAGTGGCTGATGGGAAGGCTGAGTGAGCGTTCTCGGCTCTCCATGCTTGGTTCTGTGAGTTTTCAAGGCCAGTGGCAAGTTCACGTGCACATGGATGCTGGTAACAAGGGTATTGGTGCCATCCTTTCACAGGCACAGGAACGGCAACAGGGTCCTTGCCTACTACTTCAACCCAGAGTGAAGACGAACTGAATACAACATCCAGTCTGCCACTGTCTGCATTGGTCCAACTCTCAGACTGTTGCCGTCCGAAAGGACCAACGTGCTCCATACTGATCCTGTAAAGGGGATCGCAGACCATTTTGTGGTTAGGGTTGAGAAGAGAAGAGCATGGCGATTCCCAGGATGCTATGCACGTCTACACAGCCTTATTTATTTTAAAATATTATATTTAGGGTTTCTGTTAAAGGTTACATGTCTTCATGTCTCCAATCTTCACCCTGTTTTCCCCCAGTGAGGTTTTTTATGTTGTTGTTTGCGCTATTTAATAATACATTTACAAATATTTTTAAAAATATGATACACATTATAATATTTAATTGCTGTAATTGCAACTGAAACAGGATTTTGGGATTCTGCATTAATAATATTATTGTTGTCATTGTTGTTGTTAGTGCCCACATTCCACTGAAGTGTGCAAAACTTTGGCCAATGTGTTGTTCTAAAAGTGTCCTATCAATAACTATAAAATGACACGTACCAAATTCTATGTTCACTATATGATCTTCCTGAGAAGTCTGACTCAGGATGCAGAAGTTCTCTGTTTCTTGTTATCCATCTCTCTTTATCTCTATTGTACCATTTGTTTGGAAATACAGCAGTAATTAATGCTTGGCAGTAAACATGTGTAACTTCTGTCGTCAATTGTCATTTCCTTCTGCTTGTTCTATTTCCCTTTTTGTCTCAGTAGCTCCATAGTGGGCTAGCTGACATCCACCAGATGGGGCTAATTAACTGGCTTAGGTGTTGCCTTGGCATGTTTGCTGTTCTGTTTTTTAACCAAATTCCAATGCACCACATAGATAATGTGCTATTATCCATATTTACAATATTAAACTAGAATAACTTTAAGAAACAACTTTAATAAATCAATATTTACACTCTTTTGAGTATATTGGGGTTTCCTTTGTGAATATTTCAAAATGTTATGTATAAAAGTGGTATAAAAGTTCAAAAATTGTTTCTGTGACATCATAACTTTGACCAAGAAATACAGCAGAAAGCAGCACAGAGGTGTTACATAATTGCATAAATATTTAAAAAATTTAACAGAGACCAGAGGGGTATTTCCAAGATCTCCATGTTGTTTAAATACCACCATCCATTATACTTTACTAAATTTTTTCTCTATCTCTACATATCTTACCTAAGTACACTGCAGTTACTCACCTCCAATCGTTTTCAGATTTATATATAAATCATATAAATCATATAAAGTAAAAATATAAGAATCATACTTGTTTTTATGTTGTTTGATAGCATGCCCTTTACTTTTAATACTACAATGCTTAAGTGGTCATCTGTCATCAGTTCAGCTTGATTTCACTGAATGTTTGATCTAATGATTTGAAATTAATTCAAAATGTAAAGCGTTTTGTAACTCTTAAATGCTGTAGTAGCAAATGAAGTTTGAAGGATACTGACTTGAAAACATCCATTTTCCAGGAAGAAGCTTGAAGAATAGCATTCTCAGTACAGACATCACTGAATCTTGGCCCAGCGCCAGCCCAACAAGACAAAACAGATCTGATCTCTGTCCCTGCTTTCCTCAAATGTGATTGGATTGCTGTTGGGGGCTCTGCTGTATCTCGTGTTCTCAGGGCAGAACTGAGGTCCAGAGCCTGTGCGTGTTGGTCTGAATACTGGACAAGTGGACAAAACATTAACCAAATCCTCCATCCAAAGGAGAAAGTTGGTGTGACCGAGCTGAGGTGAGTAGGGAAAGTTTTAGATTGTCTCTGATGTCTCTGAATCTGAATGTTCTAAATAAAAGCATATAGTTAAAGAGGTGAAAGAAAGAAGTAAACTAAAGTCACCACTACCATAGCCAACTCAGCCATGCCAGTGGTTGTGCTCATTTTACATTTCTACAACTAATTTAAGAAGTTTTACTATCTATTCAAATGATGCTGTACGTTTTTTTGTCATAACTATAATTATGCATATGCTCTGTGATATAATATGTGGCTTCTTTGCCCTATTGTGGTAAAATATAAATACAGTTTTTTGTGATATATTCAGTACTTTTCTCTAAGTTCTGAGGGCGCTTCTACTGGGACTTTAGCAAGACTGCTTTCTGTGGTCTGCACAACATCTTCCATCTGTTGTGTCTTCGAGCAGTTGATTTAACAAAAGTCCCTGTCTGAGGCTGGGCTCAGAAACAGTGCTGCTGTGTGTTATCTTCGGGAGCACTGCACGGTGTACTGATGGAGATAGTAGATACTGAAGTTTCCATCCAGGTGCAGTGAAATACGTAACGTTTCCATAGAAGTGTAGATGTCTTGTATAGACGTACATTACTGCATAGATGCCATGCTTAAAGTCTCATGGAAGACAAACCTCAAGACTATTCCCTGTTCTGGCTCCGAGATGGTGGAACGATCACTAGCTGTTCGGCCTGCAGGGTCTCTTGCGGTCTTCAACAGTAGACTGAACACCCACCTGTTTGTTGAGTACTTAAATGAGCACTAACACCACAGACAGTGTTGTTCTTGTACTTTACTTTGTATGTTTATTTGTGTCTATGGTTATTTGCTCTTCAAGGTGCCACTTTTAATTCCTATTGTTTAAGTTTTAGTCTATGTTTAGTTGCAATACTAGGTATTGGCATCGATTCCTACTGTAGTTTAGTAGTAGTCTGGTTCAAGGGTATCTTGAATTCTGACCTGTTTACAGTACTATCTAGGATGTATTCTGTGAACAGATGGCAAAGCACTTTGCAAGTTGCTCTGGATAAGATAATGTTCTTCACTCTCTCTCTCACTATATGTATATGTGTATATAAATCTGAAGAAGATTCGAGGTAACTAACTGCTGTGTACTTAGTTAAGATACTTAGGTAAGATACATAGAGACAGGACGTACAGGACAGAGGTCCTGTGCTTGTACAGCTGAAGGACCTCTGTCTGAAACGTCCTGTTTCTCTGGAAACTGTGTACTTTACTACAATTTCTCTCTCTCTCTCTCTCTCTTTATATATATATATAGACAGGAGGACTTTTCCAATGTAGATGTAGAACAGATGTAGCTCCAGAGATGTAGGCATGGAAGTCCTTGATCTCATTCCTGGTTATCCAGCTGCATGTGCAATCTGCCATAACTGATGGGGTTTTCACAAGGGGGGTTTTTAGAATATCCCCTCAGGCTTTGCTATAAACTGCCATGCTTCCTGTAAGAGGAATGTCTTCATTCTTGTCCTCATGTTGGCAGCAACTGCATGCAGGGGCATGATGCTCTGTCTCAGCCTTCTGCACATGAAAGGACTCCCAATATTTGCAGGGTGAGAAAGTTCAGTGCCGGCTATACTGACATCATACCCTAACCACTGGTTGCGGTGTCTGAGTGGGCAGAGACAGGATGCAGGATTGGTTGGAGTGGGGAGGAATTGTGGGACATGTAGGACATAAGATGGAGAGGAGATGGTGGCATGGTGGTACCTCACAGCAAGGTGGTCTGGGTTTGATTCTCGGTCCGGGCCGCTCTGTGTGGAGTTTGCATGTTCTCCCTTTGTGGGTTCTCTCCAGGTACTCCGGTTTCCTCCCACAGTCCAAAGACACGCGTGTTAGGTTTATTGGTCACTCTAACACTCTAAATTGCCTGTAGGTGTGAGTGTGTGCGTGAGACATCTTAGCTCACTGTCTCCATGTTCTCCACTCGGGACATTTACATTTACATTTACGGAATTTAGCAGACTCCTTTATCCAGAGCGACTTACAAAAAGTGCTTCATTGTTTTACTCAGAACAAAATCTCTAGCTAGTTAGTTTAGGCTAAAATCAGGAAGAAACTTTAAGCAAAGATATTATTAGATACAGTCAGTATGGACGCTTAGATATACTCAAATATATACTGAAAAAACCCTACTTAAAAGATACAAGCAAGAAAAGTCATTACAGTCACAAATATTTAATAAATGCTAGTGTACATCCCAGTAGAAACATCTGTCACACCGTAAGGCCTCTTTTCCCCTCATCTTCTTTGGTTTCCTTCTGCGCTCTCAATTTGTCTCTACTTCTAATGTTTGACTGAAGCTTGGGTGAATGACCACGCCTGAAACTTTATTCATCTCATTACTAATAGTTCTAAACTTCACCCTTTTTCTCCATTGTGAATTTCGTAAACCCTCCTCCTGGAGATCTCTTCCCTGGTTCCCTTCTTTCTTGCCCTCTCGTTCCCTCCTCTTGCCCTCTCGTTCCCTCCTTCTTGCCCTCTCTTACCCTCTTTCCATATTCAGAAGTGGGAGCTGGGCTAATACCACCTACTGAGGCCAAAGTTGAGTCCTCCTCCCCTCCTGCAGTCTCACACTCACCCCTGTTTAATCTGAACTGGATTTGTGGTCTGGACTCACAACACAAATGTTTTGGCAGTATTCATCATCCTTGATAACATTATTGTTGTTGCTGTTGTTAGCAATATAGACAGACTGACCTTCACAAACAGGCACGTGTCACCAAGAGGTGATCATACACAGAGAAATACCGCTTGAAAATGTAAAGCAGATGTCTCTTCAAATTAGAGAAAACCAACCTGCTGAAACCTCTTGCCCACCCACACTATGTAGCGAGACTCTAATTGCCTCAGCTGGGAATTAAGTGTCAGACTTCAGTTTCCTGTGGCCTGCGTAAAAATGACCTAATCTGATGAATGTTTTAGGAGAGAGACTGCACTCAGGAGAGAGACTGCACTCAGGAGAGAGACTGCACTCGTCTGATGTCTTCTGAGCAAGAATCAGATTAGAATGCTCCGTCTCTCAGATGCATCACGTGGCTAATTAAGTAAATAATAAACTTAGAATAAACAGAATATGTATGGAAATTTTGATATGTCAGTATATTAAATACTTTGTTTTGCATTGTTTTGAACTGAGGACCTGAAATCTTCATTTCCCATATTCATTTAATAAATATGTTTTTCATAGTCATGCCCAGATTTTTAAGTTATATATTAAATGTGCAATTTATGTTGATCCCACAGGCACCTGCCCACATAAGTATGGGTAGAGATGGCAACAATACAAAACCCAGCTTGCCTCCCAAACCCCAGCTCACAGGAGGCAGACAGCCTGGAGCAGCAGGCCCCATCCAAGACAATATGGAAGAGACGAGGCACCAGACCAGTCACAGCAGACAGAAGCCATCACACACAGTCAGCAAGAACTCAGCCCCTGCCCTCCAGCTGCAGTGTCTGGATCCCCCGGTCCAGACCAAACCGGTCCCTAAGCCTCGTCCACGCAAGCCTCTAGCAGACACCCTGTCCCACCCTGTCGGCCCTGATAATGTAAACATCTCCGGTCGTGCCTCTTTATCTGGACGGACCCTCTCAAGTACGTCAGGTCAGATTTGTGTTAACTGTTTGATATGCAGACACCTGTGCCCAAACACAAACACATCCATTCTACATTGCTTAATGTAAATAATAATTGTTATATATCTATTTTTCCTCCTAGTGGGCGATTCCAGTGGAAGTGGCTCAGGTTTCCTTTCCTGTCCTTGTGTGTGTCACCGTGGCAGCAGGTGTAAGCTAAGCCATGACGCACAGCGTAAGAACAGTCACGGTGCTGTACGTCTTCACATCAACACAGAAGACACCAAGCACCATGTAGACAAAGGGAACAGTGTTCATGAGATCACACAGCATGAGAGGCCCAGAAGGGTTCCTCCCAGTGTTCCTCCACCACCTAGACCCCTACCCAGAGAGCCACAGCAGACCATCATAACAAACGGTGAGCCACTAGTATATGTGTCGTACCATTAATGTCAGTGAACCATCAAATTACCATTTAATTACCTGGCATGTATTACACAATAGTGAAATATCCAATTAGTGTTCAGTTAGTGAAGATATTATACATTAATTTTCAAAAATTTGTATTAAAAATTTCATTGAAGTCTTATATTAGGTTTCTATGATTATGTTTGAATGAACTGAAATTGTATTGTATATGCCTTTTGAGCTGAAGTGTGAATTTTTGTCCAATTTGTGTTGTATGACTCACCATTTCAAATTTTGACAAACAGAAAAAGAAATGAATACTATGTTCCTATATTATATACTATATTATATATCCCATGCTAAATCTTATCATATAAATCGTATCGTACAAAATAAATCATATCATAAAAAATTCATCAGTTGACCTTCTAATGAAGTTGAAGCAGGTGGAAGGGCAGGGGAAACACTGCCCTGTTCCCTTCAACGAGAAGCCGCTATCTTTTCAGACAACGCAAACTCTGTGAGCTGTTTTTATTTGCACCCACAACACTGATTAGTTATACAGTATTCTGTTCTGTTGTTTCAGTAGAGCGGACTGCTGACTGTGATGGCGCTTACATGGATGCTGACGTATCAGCACAGGGTGTCTACTGCTCTCTCTCACCAAGGGAGTCCCTGCAGCTGGGTAATGAGCAGATGCACATAAACCCTGTCTCGTCTTTTTTTTGAAGGCCAGTTACTTTGCGAGGTTCATCATGTGCTGTTTCTCTGCGTTTGCATTTCTCGCTCTCCGTCAGGAGGTTTGACCTCTCTAAGAAGCACCGTCCAGGAGCACCGTCCAACCAGGTCTGTTCCAGCTCTGAGAGCACGTGTTAAAGAAACGCTGACAACTCAGGAACAGCCTGAGCACCCAGAAGCTGAGTCTGCTATCCTAGAGAATTTGAGGAGTGAACTGTGTAGACTACTGTCAGCTGAAGACCAAGAGAGAAATGTTGACATTAAGAAACCCCAAACTACCAAGGACTTGGTCAAGCTCATGCTCTCAAAAAGTGTCACTCACACAGCCAGTGAGCAGAGGGAAGGTGCAGGAATAGGAATCTGTTTGTCTCAATCTCAGAGCAAAACACATACCACAGCAGACAAAAGCCAAATGAGCCCAACAGAGAACCCTGAAAGAGACAACAACAAATCAGTCAACATGGAAACTCAACTACTTACAGAGCACACAGCCAAGACAGTAAAATATGAACAGTTGCCTGCTGCTATGCTGCCCTCTTCTGGTTTGGAGGTCCATGGGACGAGAAACAGCACACACGGGGATTCTAAACTAAACAAAGATAATTCCCAGAAATGGCCTATGGAGAGTTTATGGCAGGAACGTTGTGTTGTAAGAGACAAGGGGATCCTGAGCCAGCTCCCTAAAGAAGAGCTTCTCCTTCAGGAGGTATTGCATTGTGGGAGGGTATATATGATTCTCCATTGTTATTGCTTATTGACATCAAATTTTCACTTTTGTATTACTCCTAATTGTTTTTTTTCCAGGTTCAGAAAGTAAAAGTCCTCACCAAGATTTTGCTCAGGCTTCTTGGATTGTGTTGATTCTACTAATTTTACCTGTCTTGCACCAATTAGAAAATCCAGCAAGCTTGAGTAAAATTCTGGGAAGAAGTTGGAGTTTTACTTTCTGAACCTGGAATGGCCTCTGTTTTTTTTTTTGTTATTTCATATATACTCTTGTGTGTGTGTGTGTGTGTGTGTGTGTGTGTGTATTTTTTTTTCTGTCTCCATTTCAGAGTTTGTATGAAGTAGTAACTTCTGAGCAGCTGTATCTTGATGGTCTGACTGTAGCTGTAGACCATTTCCAGAACTCTGAGGAACTGAGTTTAGCCATAACATCCATAGAACACAAACTGTTGTTTTATGGTCTGCACAAGATCAGAGAGATCAGTCAAAAGTGAGTCTCCTCGCTAGATACAGGTCTCATGTGCATGTAGCAATGAAAGGCTTTACCAATACACACAAAAACACAATAGTTAAATTATGATAATGACATTAACAAGAAGGACATTATAATGTTCTGTTGTGTAGGTATGTAAGTACACGTTATTTAAAAAGCACATTAAAAACTTGTTTTTGTAAATCAATCACAAAGTATTCTCTGTGCACCTGTGTCTTTGTGTGTTTCTAGTTTCATGAGCTCGTTGGTGCAGACGTTGGACTCCAGTTTGTTTTGCGATGCCATCTGTGATGTTGTGCGCCAGTATGCCTCTGGCCCGTTTGAAGCTTATGTGCATTACATACGCAACATGCCTTACCAGAAGCAGGCCCTAATCACCCTGAGGTAAAGAGCCGCCGGCCGTCACGTCGTGGTGAAATGTTTACCCAGGAGGCTTTGCTCACTTGCATGTTTATACTCCTAAGGAAGGAGAGCCCTTGGGCTGTGCACGTTTTAGGCAGGCTGCAGGAACACCCCTGCTGCAACCGTCTGCCCCTGGAGTCTTTCCTCTCCCTGCCTTTCCAGAGGATCCCCCGCCTCAAAATCCTCGTGGAGGTGAGAGGTGCCTCAGCGCTCTGAAGTAGAAGCTAAGTGAAGACGATATCCCAGCATGCTCCAGTCTACAAACGTTGCCATGTTTTACCCACTGCAGACGGTGCTAAAGAGGACTCGCTCAGGATCAGACCTTCAGACTTCAGCAGAGAGAGCAGTGGGGGAGATCTCCAAGGTAACCACTCCGCTGTTCAACCTCTGGGGCAGCTCACGGTGTCGACCCCGTTAGTGTTGTTGATCAGGTGACAAAAACATAAGTGCTATTTGTTGTTTGCTATTATTTGTTATCTGTGCACTGTGTAGGTGTTGGAGGCATGCAACAGAGAAGTGGGCAAAATGAAACAGATGGAAGAACTGGTGCACATTGCCAACAAAACAGACTTTCAGTGCAAGGTAAGCCCACCTTCTGATGTTTGTTAGAACAAGTTTAATAATGTTTTCTTCCTATATGAAAAATATCTAGCATCTCTCTCTCCCTCTCTCTCTCTCCTTCTTCCTCTCTCTCTCTCCCTCTTCTCGTTTCCAGTCCCTGCCTTTGGTATCATCATCTCGTTGGCTGCTGAAGGAAGGAGATGTACTCCAGCTCTGTCAGAATGACAACATTTTTGGTCAGAAGAGAATCACTGTACATCTGTTTCTCTTCAATGATCTTCTACTGGTGACAACAAAGAAAGGGTGATGATAATAACAATAATATTCATAATCGTAATAGTAATCATAGTTTTCTAATAACTATGATAACTTTTAAAACTATGTTTGTAAGATTATCGTTGTGTATAACATCAAAAAATATCTACAACTTTGTGTCTATTCATTAAACCAATATTCCTCTTTAATCCTTTAAATGGCAGAACACATGTATTTAGCTATGCTTATGGACGACTGTGGTGTTGTGGAGGCTAGCTCAGACAGGTACGTGGTGCAAGATCATGCCCATAGCTCCCTGATCGAAGTGCGGGAGGGTGCCGACCTGGAGGAAGACCTGGATGGATGTGATCTGAACCGAGTGTTTCAACTCGCTCTCGTAAAGAACCACAGAGGGACCACGTCCCATGTCTTACTACAAGCCTCCACTCAGTGAGTAGGATAAAAACAACGGATAAAACCCACTAGCCAGTGCATATTCTGCTCTGTGGCTGTAAAGGTTCCACAGGCCATGGTCTCAATGCCGTGTGTCTCATGCTGTCAGAGCCGAGAGAGACGTCTGGCTGGATGTGCTGCGAACTCAGAGGGGCACAGAGGAGGGAGTGTATGAAGAGTGGGGTAATTAGTGCCATCACTACCACTGAGGTGCCATCTTTAACTGTGACAGTCTGACTACGCACTGACGGTCCCTCATACTTACAAACCATCTCATAATAGCTGATCTATAAAGATAATAAAATCACTGTCTGTGTATCGGTCCACTGCATTCTTTTAAATGTTACGTGGCCAGTGCATGCTGGGAAATCAAGCCTTGTTTACCACTCTTAGCACCGTCCTGCCCTAAATCGGCCACTAGAGGGTAGGCTTGTCAATATTTTACAAAACACTAGATTTTCCAACGAACGTATCCACAATACTGAATTACAGCAAGGCAAATTGTGTGTTTTGTTTGTTTCAGATTGCCCTCAGGTGCGGTGCATTGAAGCGTACCTTGGAAAACAGCCTGAGGAGCTCAGTCTACAGCGAGAAGACATAGTCAACATCTTCCAGAAAAGACCTGACGGTACTCTCTACGTTCTTCTGTGTACACATGGGAAATACTCATACTCATTGTTTAAAAGACTAGGGAAGCCTACCATATAGGTCGATACAGCTTTAAAGCATCGTGACATGTAAATCCACCGTGATGGAACACTGTGCTACCGGTGTCTGCTGGTTGCTTTTCATACGCAACCTGCTCATATCTCAAATACACTTTGGTGGCGAATGAGGAGCTGAGTGACACACACCGATACCTCTATGACAGGGTACATGGAGGGCCGACGGCTTCACGACGGGAAGAGCGGCTGGTTCCCCGCCGCGTGTGTGGTGGAGATCTCCAGTGAGCACGTGCAGAGGCGACACCTTCGCGAGCGCTACCATGTCCTCCAGACCGCCGCGCACATGCTAAAACGACACATTCACCGGGACTGTCATACCACAAGCTGCTTCAGATAGCAACGCAGCAACAGTTTGAAAAAATAAAACATGAAAACAAACTATTATCAATAACAAAAATAATACTTTTAATGTATTACTTTTTTGGCATTACTTTTTAATGTACTATTTTCCTATTACTCAGTGTCTTATGTAAAAAAAATACAGTTTCTAATAATAATAGTGTATTAATTACACCAAAGAGTATATTAACATAAAACAATTATTTAGATTTAGATGAGAAGAATTCTAAAAAGTTATTGGTGATGTATCTAAATATTTATCGATATTTTGCTAACATGTCCTAAGAGCCAGCTTCAGCAACCGAGGATCGATACGCCAAGGCCCCCGCAAATACAAGCGGCTGAAATTATGAGTTTTCTCCGCAGGGTGTCCGGGCTCCCTTAGAGATAAAGTGAGGAGTGCGGTCATCCGGGAGAGGCTTGGAGGAGGTGGTTGAGGGAGAGTTGAGGTGGTTCGGGCATCTGGTCCGGATGCCACCTGGGCGCCTCCCTGGGGAGGTGCTCCTGCATGTCCAACTGGGAGGAGACCCCGGGGAAGACCCAGGACGCGCTGGAGAGATTATATCTGTCCTGGGAACGCCTCGTAGTCCCCCCAGAAGAGCTAGAAGAGGTGGCTGGGGAGAGGGAAACCTGGGCCTCTTTGCTTAAGCTACTGCCCCTGCGACCTGGACCAGGATAAGTGGATGACAATGGATGGATGGATGGATAGATGGATGGGTGGATGGATTTTGCAAACATCTGCACTACCTCTTATCTTAACTAAAAGACACGTATTTTCCAGCTGTGACCTTCAGCCTCTCATGAGGTCATTCTACTCTGGTGACTATTAAAGGATGGTCTCTAATTCACTACAAAACAAAAAGAAATATAGTACAAAGTATTTAATTTTATGCATTCTCATTTTAATTGAAAACCCTTGCTGGTCTTGTGGAAAACTTGTACTTGTCTCTAGTTTATGTATTTACTTTTTAAAATGTCAAACATTTACATGATTTTTAATTATAATTATTGTTATTTCTTTTTTATTTATTTTTTTACTACTGTTAGTTGTTCTTTGTATAGAAAAGGGACCTTTTGCCAGTAATTCCTTTCCAGAGTTAAGATATAGCTTTTTGTTTGTTTATTTATTTGAAATGAGGCTAATCAAATGCATTGTTCCATGTGGGAAATTTGTCTTACAGCAATACATCAGACATTAAGGGCAATAACAGTGCATAGAATACGAAAATACTAGGCAAAGGTCAACGAAAACCAGATAAACAACCAGCTAAATGTTTGAAAGAACAAAAATTACAATTACATTAAATTAATAAAAAATGAACTAGATCGTTCTTTACAGTCAACAGCTTTCACTCTTCATAATAAAGAGTCTTTCACCCATGGTCCTCGGAGGTCTCTTCCTTCTACCTGATGGCAGACGTTCAGATTCATTATTCAAGAAATGGGAGGGATTACTGATGGTGTTTTACCTTCGCCATACCTGTCTGTCAAAATGTCAGGAAATGAGGTCTGCGGTTCACCAATATTCTTGCAGAGTGGCATTTAATGACGGCCTGGGTGTGTATTTGGTATCTTACAAGCAGGGCTAGGCTGTGATAACAGTGTGCCATTGTAAGCAAAACTTTAGATGTTTTCCCCTCAAGGTCTTTTTCTGTTTATGTTGCGCACGTAGGTTTCAGAAAAAAAGCAACCAAAGAAATCCCTAAGTTAGAAATTTTTACTTTTAAATAGCATAAATGTTTACAAATAACGATAACAAGCAAAACCATAATGTTGTTTTTTTAACATAAATGTATAAATAATGTTAGTTTTCTGCCCTCTAAAACTTCAATGGGCTGCAAAGCAATTGCTAAAAAAAACAGTGATTCAAACATTTCAAAACCAACCAAAAATCACGAATGGTGAAACGCAGACTTTACGGGACGGTAGTCCAATAGGAATGAAGCTCGGCCTAGCTGAATCCAACCAGGAAGCGCCGTACTTCATGGGACGGTTGTCCAATAGGAATGAAGGTCGGCCTAGCTGACTCCAACCAGGAGACGCTTCTATCTGCGGCTCGCGTGAAAGTGCACGCGAACGTAATTCCCGAAAGAGTGGAAGAAATACACAGCGACAAATACCAGGTATGACCTACTTTTACTTTGTCCGTGCGGATAAACCGTGTTTAATCAGTACGTTTTCTTTTAAAACAACTTTACGAAAGACTTTGTCGGCCGAAACGTTGGTTTTTATTACTTTTTCGGACGCATGTTGGTGGGAGACGGTCCATTACTTCAGTTCTGAAACTTTGCTCTTTGCAGACTTTGTGAAACCGAACCATTTTTAAAAGTTTCTTTTTTGTCCGATAGTGGGGACGTATTTGACGATTAATGCATATTTGCAGAGTTTATGGCTTTGGTTATTTTCTTAAACAAGACCAGGCAAGATGGCTATGTGGACAGAAAACCAGTCAGATTTCTGTTTTCAATAGGTTAACGCCACTGGCTGACTTAAGTTTTGCTGAACGTAGCTAACTGGAGCTCGGTGGAGCGGATTGATTTCGGTTTTTACTACATTTCTTTACCCTCAGACATGTATTTTCAGTATTTATAAAGTCAATATCGACACCTTTACTAATATGAAGGTAGTCATTTATATGTGGTTATTAAAAATGAGCGTTGTAAACTAAAACAATTCCTCGTGCTTATGTAAATTCTGGTACTTGCTATGGATGTGAAATTTCGGGTGTATGTTTAAAATACGGTGGTTATATACTGGGCCGTGTCTAAGATCGTGGATTTACTTTGCTGCGCACGCCATTGCTGACAACGCGAGCCGAACTTGCGGGCGCCCTTTACCCCGTCCGGTTAGTGCGCTCGTGTCACAACCGCATTTGGTTCTGCTGGAATAGGCGCGCGACTAACCAGCAGAAACGTCTCTGTGCGCGAAGAGTTTATAAGAAGGCAAAAAAATTAAAGCATTCTTCAATACCTTTTATATGAATCAGATTATCAACCTATGCTGAACAGTAAATGGTGTGTGTGGTGTTGGCTGGGGATTAAACGTCGAAGATCTGTAAGAAAACAGCCGATAACTTTTAAACGTTTAGGCCGGAGGTCATATGTCGAGGCCTGTTAACAGGCGTACCAAATCCAGTTTCTGCGCTGAAGTCCCTGTAATGCCTGAGTCGCCGTTTGAAGCACTTGTTTCGTGGTAGGCACTGGCGTGCCGAACGCTGACCACAAAAATGTTGTGATGGAAATCATTAGAGCTCAGTCTAGAATAGAACGGCACCGCTTCAGAACCCGAGTAAATGCTTGATATAACCACCACTGTTAATTTGCCTGCTAGCTGGTACTCGACACCATTGGCACATTTTGTGATGACTGATGCACACAGGTGCAGGAATGAGTCGCTTTGAGTCTTAACAGGAAGTTGCATTTAACCTTATGCGATCAAGACTTTCCTTAGATTAAAGAAAGATGTCGGATCCTTTGCGCACAACATGGTCTCAATCTTTAATATATTAAAAAAACAAACCGATTGCAAAGATCCATTTAGTTTTGGAGGTGGGTCTGTCATTCCCCAGCGCAGAGCACCCTGCCATGATTGACAGACTGTTCTGAATGGGGCAGGTCTATGTTTCCACTAGGTGATATCAGGCCTTCACCCTACAATACCCAACAGTACGCTAATTGGCGTTAAAAAAAAAAGAGCAGCAAAGACAGCAGAAATAGAACATTTATGGTGTATGCAATTTTTTTTATTACAATTTTTCCTTTTCATGTCAACATCCTGTTCTCCTTGCAGGCAGGCGTCTGAGCACGTGTGAAGTAGAGTGGGTGGGTCTGCAACCAGTGATGGGTGAGATTGAGGGCACATACCGGGCGGTGCAGACCCCAGGCACGCGCCTCGGTGCTCAGTTCAGCGCAGGCATCAGTACGCTGGAGCCCGGCCATGGCTTCAACCCCACGACCTTTGGGTCCGGGGGTAAAGGTCACAGCAAGGGCCTGCAGATCCGCGTCCAAGGCCTTGATGACGCGGAGGAGTTCTACGAGGTGGAGGTGAGTGTGTCGCTGGCTTCTTTGATACTGAGTGAAATTGTGAGTGTGTCTGCTCTTTCAGGAAGTAAAAATCTTGCTCTCACAGGGTTGTGTGTGTGTGGGAGAGCCAAGGCTGGGGCAGTTATGTTGATATTTGCTGGTGACAACTGCCACAGCTTTGTCCCTCAAAAGCCTTTCTTCTTTATGGCTGCTTGGGGCATGTGGCCTTGTGTGAGTCTAAGCACCACTGCACTGCTTCCTTATCTGCTGTGGCTCAGAGGGGGCGTAACCTGCAGCTTGGCTTCAGCAGGAGAGAGTGGGCACGTCAGGGGTGGAGAAATCATTTGTAAAGGTTTCCGTGACTGGTTGGTTGGGTGTTTGGAGTGGGCAGTGAGCATTAATCTGTTAGCGAGCGTTTTGTCAAGTTATCCATGTGGCTTGTCCACCAGCGCCTGTAGGGCAGAACAAGTAGAGAACATTCCAGATGAGCACAGTGAATCTGTGCTGCTCCTGTAGGCCTGATGTGCCGTAGGCCTGCGAAGCGTCTGTCGGTAATTTTCCATAGCGGGGACAGGGAGGCTGGTGCCTTGTGTAGTCAGGTGTGAGGGTGGGTCTCTCTATCTCTCTCTCTCTCTCTGGCATGAACGACTTGTCTGCCTACACCCTGGAGCTAGATTGAGTCTCCTCTCAAACTCTCTCTCAGGATACAGCATCACTAAGGAGGCTTTAGAATGGCCTCAACATCATCCTGACACGCCAAGGGGGAGGCACACGCAAGTGTGTGTGTGTGTGTGAGAGATCTGGGCCTGTTTGTGTGTGGTGCTGCCAGTCTCATGTCGTCATGTTTTCAACATCTGTTTCCAAGATGCTGCTAAGATTTGGAGCCTCACCAATATGGAAAAAGATTCCAAACTGACCATCTAATCTGCTCACACAGAAACTACCAAAAAACTCCTAGAAGAACGTCCGGTCATTAGATGAGCCGTCACACCTCAGACGTAGCCAGTGATCCAGCTGCTGTTTGGGGGTTGTGTGTGGGGTCTTTTCCCTGGGACTGTGTTTCCTTCACGCCTGCTGCCGCACCAGTGACATCCAGAGGTCTCCCGCCCCTTCCTCTGTGATTTTTGTCCCATCACGCTGTGTGAAGGCTGGCAGTTTTCTTTGACTTCCACATCTCATGGTGGGGTTACTTGGTCTCTAGTGGACGTTCTGCTGTCTTTTCATTGGTTCACAGCACACGCATTCTAAATGGGTGGATGTGGCGTGTGCAGGGCACGCCAGCGCTCTGACCTTCCTGGTGTCCGCCGCTCACCCGGAAAACCACGGCAACGGCCCCTCCCCCCTCTGCCGCTGCCTTTACTGCCTAGGCCGGCGAGGCTTGTAATTTACCTCGTCGTCTAAACTTAGCAGGGCTTCGGGGAGACGTGTCTGTTGCTGCGTTTACAGCTCACGTCTGCTGCACGCCGTATGCCTGTCTGCCGTGTTTCCACTGGCTCACGTGTTTGGCGTTTGTGTGGAGATTATTGTCTTTCCACGGGATTTGAGGGTGTGTTCCCCAAGATGGTTTGTGGACCACCAAGATACCTGTGGAAAAGGCATCTGTGTCTCCCCCTTCCCCGTCCATCATAACTCTTTGATGGCGGGACGTGAACGTTTTGCCCTCTCGGGGGTCACATGACCTCCAAGGCCTCTTTACCTCTCCGTTTGTCCTTTATGGACTTTCATTTTGATTTTGGGTGAAGCATCACGTTCGCATTTGCCGTCCTGCGTGCCGTCAGCTGTCTGTCGCATGTGAGTCTCCTGTCGCAAAGCCAACAGGAAGTGATGAGGAAGCTATCCTGCTGATACTGGCTTCCTCTTCCATGTACGCTCAGGACGCGCACTCGCACACACACGCACACACACACACACGCGCGCCTCAGTGTGGCCTCCCTAATCACTAATCCACTAGTCTGTCTCTCCCCTGTCCACTGTCTGGGGAAAGTGTGTGTGGGTGTGTTGTGGATGAACGTGTTCTTCATAGCAACAGGACCTGTTGATGATTCCCCATGCTGGGTGTCTACGCATCTATGGCCTCAATCTCACCCGCCTTTCTGTAGCCATAACAGCCAAGCTGATGGCAGCTGTGTTGGTGGGAGATGTGCTGAGGCTGCTGGTATTGCTAATCTGGCCTGCTAATCTGGCCTGCCGTGCGCCACCATCTCCGAGCCTGCGCGCTGGGCACCCGCTGGAACGGCGCTCGTCCGAGTTCGTGTGGAATGTAGCGAATGTGAATCTCCAGACAGCCGACTGCTACGCCAAGCCTTGAAGAAAAAAACCCCGCCTGGCTGCTGAACCTCTGCTGGAGGGGATGGCAAAAAATAGCCCCCCCTCCTCCTCCTCCCCGATGAGCAGGGAATGCTGGGAGTTCTCTGAATAGCTGTGGGCGGAGGGGAGGGGGGGTTTGGGCCTAGGAGAGAGGGGCAGGAATGGGCTGCACGTTAGCGAGGAGTGTGTGTGCACACAGCGAACAGTCTGCCTCTGAGCTCCAGAGCACTAGGAGGGGGCAGCTGTGGTGGGGCTTCAGGCTGTTCTGGGGCAGGAGCTGAGAGGATTAGGGGCTAGAAAATGCATCATCTGTCCACATGAAGCCATGCAGCGGTATAGACACGCTCTTCGCCAGACCTGTGAATACCCTCCTTGTTTGGACAGACATTTTCATGCGACACTCCTCGAAGCGAAAGGCAGGCTGGGAGTTGTAGGCGAACACGACGGCAAGCGCTGCCTTGTCCTGAGAGCTTACGTGTAGGCTGTGAAGAGGAGCTGACCTCTGACCTGCACACACTCTGCACACTCTCGTTTAGTCTGCGATTTGTTCTTTATGCATGTGTGAGCAAAAATAGATCCAAATGGCAGCGCTGATGGCACTGAGGGCGCCCCCTGCTGTTTGAGAGGCTGCGGGACGTGTGTGTTTACACACAGGGCTGATACACGTTTGGAAATGCTCTCATTAAATGGGAAAGGCTGTTGATTAGTGACATGAATTGGGTAACTTCATGACTGGTAACGGGAGAGTTTATATATATATAGAGGTGTGTAAAGAAAATATTACTGTGTAAAGAAATCTGTGCTTCAAATCCTAACCTAAGGCAAACAGCAAAATCTGAAGCTGTCCATCATACTTGTTATCACTGAGGCCCAGGTGAGCTGCGGTTCCTCCGGAGCTGGGGGAGGAGCTCCCAGCCCCAAGCCCCGCCCACACCACGGCAGCAAACCCTGCTGGGCTTGTTGGGCAGCAGAGCAAGGAACATTGACTCCTTTATCCAGCACTTCATTATAGCAGCCCAGCTCCAGCGGTACCACTGTCCTTCAGTGCAGCCCAGACGGAGAGCATGGAGCAACCTCCACCCCCCACCCCCACCTTTTTGAGTGTTTGAGATGGTGTCTCTTTTTCTCGAATGAGAGACAGGAACTGAGGGGGGGTGAAAATGAGCCGGCTGTACAGTGAGGAGGGTTTGATCAGTGGAGCCAGACGTGTGTGTAAGTGAGCAGAGACCCCCAGCCTGGCCTGCTGCATGGTGGGAGTGAGAGGCGGGGCCAAGCTGGGATGAAGAGATGCATAAATAGCTGGTGTGACAGCCTAAAGGGGAGGGGCTGGGGCCAGACTGAGGGGGCGGGGCAGGGCTTGGAAGGGGCGGGGCTGGGAGGGACACTGGAGTCTTGTTCATACTCTACTCTGTTGGGGGTGAGTTGTTTAGCAGAGAGGGTTCTAGGGGAAAGTAGACCACTGAATTTCAATCACGGCCTCCTAAACTTCAAAGCCTCCTGGTCAAGGGCCGTCTCAGTGAGCACCCCTCCGTGTCCCAGAATCGTTTGCTGGGGTAAAGTTGGAGGAGGAGCTTGGAGGACAGACAGTTTGTTTGTTTGTTTGTTTGTTTTACATTCCTCATACACATAATGAATAAAAGGCCTAATTTGCATTTAAAGTGTTTAGGGTGAACACCACCTGGGTTTCACATTTTTCTTAGTTTAGTCATTTTGTAGCTCATTACAGCCACTGCGTGTTGGTCTGTCTGATCTGCTGTGAGCGGCGTCATCAGACCGTGTTGCCGCGTCACCTGAGGAGCAGGAGGGAAGCCCCACGCTGCCCAGATATCCTCCCTGGACACGCAGAGGAGTCGCTGTTGCGTCTTTGACGTCTCCAGGACTTTTCTGATCACAGCTCGGCGAAGCCGCAGCAGTGAAGCTGGGAGAGGCGGAGGAGGCTGTTCTCACAGTGGCTGCTGTGGCACAACAACGTCCTGATGGCCCTTTTTGTTTCCCCGTTTAACACGGTGTGAAGTCGTATCACGGAAATCTCACATCGCTACATGTACACCCCCACACACACCGTATCCCAGCCTGCCAGCTTTAGACCTGCCCCGCACACACACACACGCTGGGCCAGCTAAGCTTCTACCATATGACACAATTACAGGGAGAACTTGGCGGCTGTGCCTGGAGAGCCCCATGTGAGGTTGGATCATAACTCTCGCCGTCTCCCAGTGGGAGATAATGTGGCTACGCAGAAGCGGAACGGATCGTGTGCCTTTCACGGGCCTCCCGTATGGCCCGCTGCCGTTGGCTCACACACAGCTGGCCCGGTCGCTGGCCCGGTTGCTGGCCCAGTCGTGGAGCTTGGCTCCGGGCTGGCTGGGGGGGCGTTTGGAGCAGCCCTGCGGCCTATGAACGGGGACTGTGCTTTACGAAGTGATGAGGTGTGAGCTGCTGATTGGCTGGTGGGTCGTGTCCCCCCCACCCCAATGCCCCACTCTCCCCCTTCCACAGGCAGACTCGACTGCTGCCCACAGCACATTTGCATGAACTTGCCCCGGGGGCCTGGACATACCCCTGCGGGGCAGCTGTTCTCTGTCACATGGCCATGTTCAGTGCAGGCGTGTAGCAGCCTCCTGGTGTGCTGTATCTACAGTGCCAGTCGGGCAGCGTCTCCTTATTAACTCCTGATGTGTCTGGTGCAGCTGTCGGCTCCGTGCAGCTGTCGGCTCCGTGCAGGCAGCCCGCGGCCCTCAAGCTCTCCTGCCGTGTGTGCGAACTCCTTGGCTGATGCTAATGGAACAGCTAATGATTATCTTTAACGAGCATAATCTGATTAAGGTTGCCCTGATTTCTGGAGTGGCTAGACACGTTGTCTGCAGCGCGCGCGCGCGCGCGTGTGTGTGTGTGTGTGTAGAAGCCTCTGTCTCCAAGCCTGACCACAGAGGCCCAGGTACAATGACCAACGGATTTTAACACCTCCGGTCCACTTTCAGCAAGTGTTTCTTTGTGATTGGTTGCCTGTATGATATAGCAGTATACAGGCAGCACGTTTACTCTTTAGAGATCACGCATCCTTGTCCAGATGAACCTGAGGGACCAGCTTGTGTGTCAGGAATGTATCGCTCGTAGCTCTTAATGGATGTAAGGAATCCTAAGCTGGGTGTGTTGGTGTGTGTTAACCTCTGGGAGGAGAAGGAGATGGATGATGTCATTGCTCAGAAGGCCTCTCTTCCTCCTGACTACTCCACGTGCTCCAATTTGGAAGATAAGAGTCAACCTAGCTGAGTAAACAGTGGAGAAAAGCGGGTCCTTCTGGGCAAAAACAAATAATGCTCCTATATAACTGGGAGTCGTTTGCAACATCCAGCAAGAACCGTATGTTATCCGTATGTTATTTCTAGCTGTTGAGGTTTTCCCCCACCCACACGCACGCAAGTGAATTATTTGCAAACGGTGCTCATCATCTGCTGTGTGTAAGGTGTGGTTGTGTGTGTGTGTGTGTGTGTGTGCATTGTGAACTACCAGTTGTTGAGCTGTTTGGACTGTGGGGAGAGGAAGGCAGCGTAGCATCCCGAAAGCATCCCGAGACGTGTCTGAACGTGTCCGTCCTGCTGCCTGCGAGTCCCGCCAGCTCCTCTCCTGGAGCCACACGTGTACGTTATCGTCTGGGCGACGTCACGCGTGGCTTAGCCTCCCCAGCTCCCTGCGCTGCTGTGTTGACGCTGGAGTTGAGCGTTCGCTCAGCGGGAGGGACTCGCCGTACACACCAAAGAGCTCCGTGGTATTAGACTGTAGGCGGTAGCTGCTGTATACTGCAGCAAAGATGAAGAGGTAATGAAATTCCTGTGTAGTACGCACTACGCTAGTAGTACGCACTACGCTAGAAGCAGGATGTTTGACATCCCTCAGCTGATGTGTGTGTGACATGGTTGTTTTGGTCTGTAATATTTTGATAACTTCATGTTCGTTCCATACAGTCAATGCAGTAAGTCATCAAACCAATAGGAGGTTTACCTGCGATACTTGTAGTGCACGATAGAAAAATTTGCTTTGAATTGCTAGAAGGCTCATTTGCAGATCACCACCACCTGGAATTGAAAGGGCCTGTTCTGTGGTGATGAGCAAACAGTTCGCATGGTGTCCAGGTGAGCAGTACAAGCCTTCCTGACCTTCCTAGGTTCTCAGTGATTCCCAAGCTAGTGGGGCATCAGCTCTGTACCACCCCAGTGGAGCACCTCCCCACCTGTCTGCTCCACCCCAAAGCAGGAGCAGGCAACATGGAGTCTGATGAACTCCCTCTCCACCCTCACACTCGTGTGCGGGTCACGGTCACTGCACAGCTAAATGCGAAGGGGAAAATCAGCTGCTGTTAGCTACAAGTGAAAGGGCTGCCATCACCTCTGGGGGTCTGGCTTAGCACCAGCTAGCATGAAACGGAATGGCGGACATCTCGATTAGTTGTGGTGATGACGTGGCTGGTGTAAAGTCGGTTGTGGCTGTGTTGGTTTTTACAGCAGTACTGTATTTTCTAAAGGCTAACGATCTGAGAAGTGTGATTCATTCCTCAGGCATTTCCTCCTGCTTTTACGTCATTGTTATACATGGTTGGTTTTTTTTTTTTTAACAAAACTTCCGAAATGGGCTTTGCAGCATATTCGTTATTTAAGGATTTTTCCAGAATTCCAGAATAGTGTTTTTTTTAATGTACTTTTATGTAGCCAAGAGTTTAAATGCTAAAGACGCTGTAGTTGGTGTTCAGGATTTAAAGGAGCTGAGTGCATGTAAATGGTAATGTAAATGGTACTTGGGTTCCTTAGCAACACCACTAGGCATGGTAATGGCATGGTAATGCCCTGCTTCCTAAGTGGCTTTTGGTTATTCGCGGAGCGACGGAGAAAAGACTCTTCATCTGTTTAATGCTTAAAACGCTCAGTTAAACGTTCCTGGAACTGAACTGCAGTCATGCGTGCATGTATGTGTGCATTGAATTACATCGGGGTTCTTTACAGGATGCGTCCAGTCGATGGGCAGGGCAGAAGGAAACCGTTTGGGGGGGGCAGTTGCCTGCCCAGCTTGGCACACAGCTGAACCTCCCCGAGACAGCTGTGTGCTCCACTGGGGATGGAGGTGAGCCGTACACTTGCCTTGGTCCTGTAGTCCGGTGTTGCCGCGGTCCCGCGGTTCCAGAGTCTGTCCAGCGAAGCTTCTGCAGACATCAAGCTGTTTAAATGACCCTTTAAACTTTCTCAGGGCTGTTTGTGAGTCGGAAGGGGTTTCCTGCAGAGATGGCCTCCCGCCTGTAGGGGTCACACTCACTGTGACACGCCTTGTTTTGTCTGCAAGCAGTTCAACCCCAGGCCAGGTTGTGTTCGCTGTATCCATGTTCTGTCCTCACTGGGTGTTGCGGGTGTAGGGGAGATGGAGAGTGATGTGGAGATGGGGGTGTCCTGTATTTTGTTCCGTTTACACTGCTCGGCCATTACCACGTTTACACTGTTGTGGGAGGAGCTATGATCTGTCTTCTGTTCCCTTTTTTCTTAGGAACAGATAAATACTGAATTAGCTAACGAGGAAGTTTTTTTTTTAATTTTGACATGTTGAGAGAAGTTTAAATTGGGTAACTAATGCGCACATCTGATCTGTGTCCCTCGGGTGCTCTTTGCTCCAGCTTAGGTGAAGGGTTACTTTGCATTTCTAATGTGCAGAAGAATTTGGCTTTTTAACCCAAGACAGAAAGCAGTTAGCTCGTAAGTAGTTGCTTTGGTTGCTTTGGTCACTTAAAAGAAAGTCTACCCTGCCCATGTCAATTAGAACCACTTTTTAAGGTTTTAAAAATATATTTGACATCACTAACAGATGTCTGCCATATCATTTTCTCAGAGTTGCTGAGCAGCATCCAAAACCCCAAGCCCTGCATGTTCTCAGTACCTAGCAATTAGCCCTTCATCCTGTTGAAACAAACCCCGCAGATTTTCAAACTGGAAAAAGAATCCTTTCCTTTTGCTGAAAACTGACCTGATTCTGGTTCAAAGAACCTCTGTTGAGCTTTTCACAGCTACCTGTTTGCGAGCACCGTGTGTGTAGGGTCGTTGGGCCTGGCACAGGCCGTTGTTGCGTTGCTATCTGGTGTCTGCTTGGAGCAGGGCCTCTCTGACAGGTGGTATAGTGCAGCTGTCACCTCTCCAAAACCTGTCACCAGCACATAACCCAACACCCTCACACACAGGCCTGGAGCGTTTACACACGATAGGGTTTATATTGCTTCCAGAATGACACGTGATATACACCTAGGAAAAACATTCATAAGAATGCTCAAATATGACTTCAGGTCTTTTTTATATTGTCTCACTCTCTGCAGTCAAAGGCAGATGGACAGACTCTCTCTTCTGAAGTGTTCCAGAGGATCAATCTCATCGAGAGCGATTATTTTGGTCTGGAGTTCCAGAACCTGCAGATGAACTGGGTAAGTGTCCACTCATCCGTCCCTGTGTTGTCCCAGTCGCATTTCTGAAAGCCCTCCAGTTAAAAAGAGATTCGTTTTTATGATCGTGTCCTTTCTCACTGGAGATCAGGTGTTTTCTGCTCTCAGCTGATTCTAGTTTTTAAACTATCTGGAAGAGAGAAGATTTAGAGCTGATGTTCTTTTAAAAAATAAATAAATAAAATTGGACTGGTCATTGTCGAAGAAGTGAAGGGTCTTGGTATTAGCAAAGGACTTGTTCCAAGAAAACCAGAGAAGCAGAGAAATATATTTCAGGTACTTGAAAGGTTTGTGATCCATGAAGGTTTAAAAGTGAAATTGGTACAGTTACAGGAAACCGACCAGGTTATATATAACTAAAACAAAACCAAATGGCCCATTGATGGTAGATTTAATGAGGTCGATATTAAGTGCTATGTAGATACCCTTTGAGAAAGAACACATTTACGTTTGTAATGTTGCATTACGGTTGTTCCTTGCCAAACTGGAACCTGGTCAGACAGCTCTGTACCCGAGTGGGAGTTTGAGTAGCTGCAGTCTAAGGTGGAGTTGGAGCCCTCTGAGTTTTGTGTGTGCCACTAGAAATCTGGACCTAGCCAAGAGTAGTAGATCCTGTCAGCGAGATTTTACTGCCCGGGAAGTTTGTGCATGCTGGTCTGGTGCAAATACACAATCGCCACATTTAATCTGGCAAGTGTGAGGGCAGGATATAATCACGTCACCAGATACTGGTGTAATCCAGAATGTTAACCATGAGAGCTGCAATGTAGAAGGATGTAGATTATTCACAGAGCTGGAGGATCTCGTAGAAAAACCAGTTTCAAAAAGGGAGGCTATGTATTAAATGTACTGGGGGGGGGGGGGGGCTTCTGTTATTCGAATCATGTTTGACTACTGCCATGTTCAGTCTGCTTAACTGTTTAGTGTGGTGGGTGTGTATGCTCATGACAGGAAGGTGTGGTGATGAAAGGTGCATTCCTTCCACAATCAGTCCCAGATGTGCCTCACAGAGGAGAGACATCGTCCACTGTGTAGTCTCTCTCTCTCTCTCTCTCGATCTCTCTCCATCTCTCGTGTTGTGGTCGCCCACTCATAAGACCCCTGCGAGTGGAACACAGCCCTTCTGCAAACATTCAGTGCTTTGTTTGCTTTGCCTTAATCTGTACAGTAGGCAGTCCTGCTTTTTACAAATGGTGTACTTAAAATAAGTAGTGTTGTTTCAGTAGTGTAACATGGACATGCTTTCAGACCGCTCGATCTGAAACGTGCGCTCTTCACCAGTGGTGCCTGTGTACACTTCAAATATCTGGATTTGTCCAGAAAGAGCGAATATGTTCTGGCGCTTCCTGAGGGGAGAGATTCGGGTCGGTTCTGGTGCTAATGCTGTTGCTCTGCTTTCTGTTGTAGGTTTGGCTGGAACCCACCAAGCTCGTGGTCAAACAAGTGCGACGTAAGTGTGTGTGCAGGTTTGGTGTGCGACGTAAGTGTGTGTGCAGGTTTGGTGTGCGACGTAAGTGTGTGTGCAGGTTTGGTGTGCGACGTAAGTGTGTGTGCAGGTTTGGTGTGCGACGTAAGTGTGTGTGCAGGTTTGGTGTTTGCGGTGATTCCCGCCCTGTGTTTGAAGGGCGCTCTCGCTGTGATGGCATCTGTGTGTGAGCGCACACGTGTGTCTGTTTGTGGTTCACTACAGGACCTATGAACACGCTGTTTCGGTTGTCGGTAAAGTTCTTCCCTCCTGATCCAGGTCAGCTTCAGGAAGAGTTCACCAGGTATGTGTCCATGGCGATACAAACTGTTATACCTGATGGCGATGCTGCAGTAGTTATATAACGCTCTGCCACCATTAAGTGTGTGTGTGTGTGTGTGTGTGTGTGTGTGTGTGTGTGTGTGTGTGTGTGTGTGTGTGTGTGTGTGTGTGTGTGTGTGTGTGTGTGTGTGTGTGTGTGTGTGTGTGTGTGTGTGTCTGCAGATACCTGTTCTCTCTGCAGATAAAGAGAGACCTGATGGACAGCAGCCTCCACTGCACAGACAACACTGCTGCTCTTCTGGCTTCTCACCTGCTCCAGTGTAAGTACACCATCCAGGTGGAGCAGCAGAAGATGGCCACACCCACTCCACCTCCATCATACTGAAGACACGCCCTCACCTGATACCTGCCTCAGCTCTTTCCTCATTATTGCTCATGGACATTGAACAGGCTGAACCTCCTATCGTTCCACACAGAAATAACCTTCATGTGTTGGAGGTTTGGGCCACTAAATAAGTTTGATATACCATCTCTCCTACGTAAGGCCACTTCCAGTCATAACCAAGGGGAATTCAGGCAACATGTAGTGTTACTGAAGGACTGGTTTGTCTGTCTAATATATTCGAGGGGGGAGGCGGGGTATTTGAGATTCCCTCAACAGCCGTTTTGAGGCACACCTTACTTCACAACTGCCTTAATCCTTCATGATCATAATCTCCTGTTCTTAAACGTGACTGGCCACTGAGTACAGTGAACTCATTACCATATTCAGGAAACCAGATTGAGAAGCGTTGAGCTTTGTGGCTTTACTCTGCTGGGAATAGCCGACAGAAGATGGGAACGCTGTGGTCTTGGAGGGATGGAACATGGTCTCTCTTCAGTGGAGGCATCTGCGTTTAGCCCGTCTGCACACAGTCCTTGCACATGCAGGGTGCAGAAGGTTCTGCCACCTTGTACTCTGTGGTACTGCACTGCTGGAATCAAAATGATGCAGTGCAGTAATGGGAGCATGCAGGCCTGTGTCAGAAATGTCATGGTGACCTCTTGGGTGCCGTTACATCAACCAGATGCTCTTTCTCTTTGGTGCTGGTTCTTCATATAAAGGCTTCCAGGTGGCCCTGTACAGACATCTAACTGATGACTGTTGCCATTCTGATCTAACTGATGACCGTTCGGGGGTTGGTAGCTGCACACCAGTGTGGGGCATTTGCGTACTCCAAGCTCCTGGGACAGTTGTGTGTTCACTCATGTATGGGGATTAAAAAATGCATCATGCATAGTGAGTGATAATTGTCACTGAATGATTTACTGATGACATTTTAATCCATTTTATCCCATATTCACTTTTGCTTTGGGACTGTAAAGCTAATTCTTAATTGTACGTGTGTATAATCTTTCTCCTCTCTCTCTCTCAGGTGAGATTGGGGATTATGATGACATGGCAGACAGGGAATTTATGAAGCTGAAAATGTTGGTTCCTCAGCAAGATCACATGCAGGAGAAGATCATGGAGTATCATCAACAACACCTGTAAGACCTTCATCATCCTTAGTCTTCCTCTCTGCACTCATGAGCAGCTACAGGAACGCTGTGTTCGTATTTGCGGACTGCAGCCTGTTGAGGTTTCCAAACCTCAGTCAGCAAACGCACCTGTGGCCGTTCGGCGTGTTGGAAGGGGCCTGCGTGTGTGCAACCCATAACAGCCTAAGAAAAGATTTGGATCTTATTTAATACCAGGGCTTTCTGGAATTTTCCATTAGTTCATTAGCCGTGTGCCGCTTCTGAGCGAAACAAGAATGTTGAAGTTCTAAATATTGCTCGGAATTTGACATACATGGCAAGAAACTTGTTTTCCCCCATTGGCTTCGCTTTTTCGGGCCTGAGTTATTGCGTCACGAGAGGAAGAGGAGGAGGAAGAGGCGACTCACACCAGCTCCAGCGTGCATGCTCAGTGGGCGTGGCATTGAGCGTTTCTGTGCGTAAGATTGAGGGTAGAGGAGACTGCCGTTCCCCTCGCCCTGACCTTTGGAGATGCACGAAAAGCTGTTTGAAAAGCTCGCTGAGGAGGATTAGACATGGCAGTAATATCGGGCAGCTGTTCATGCGCACGCCTCCGACTAACCAGCCTTCTGCCAGCATGCCTGCACTTCTGATCCGAAAATAAGAGATAAGAGAAATGTGGTAATATTGGAGAGGAGAAACCGACAGAGATGAAACGCCGCCTTTATTGTTTCAGATAAATCCTTTGATACTAGTGTCCCTTTTGAGGATTTGTGGTGCAAATGTTTTCACCTGTTAATAATGCTCCCCTGCGGGATTCGCATACTTTTCCAATGAGAAGTGATATAGTGAAGTGTGTGTGACCATTAGGAGAGAAATTCACTGTTTTGTATTGGTTAATGTTTGTAGGGGTAATTTATTTCAGTATTTTAACATTAAAATTACCCCCGTCCAACAGGACTGTGTTATCTGTCTACCATCTGTCTCCCTGCATTCCCTTTCATTCCATCATCTCTCCCTCTCTCCCTCTCTCCACCCCTTCCCCTCCCATTCTTTGACATTGCAGCTCTTGTTTGTGTGTAATTGGGCTGTTTGGCTCCGAGAGAGGTGGTTGAGGTTCAGATCGGCTCTGTTACACCAAGGCCCCCTAATCCGGCACCTAAAGCCCGTTTATTACCAGCGCAGCGACTGGGCTGGGGGGAGGGGCCTGGGCTGGGGGGAGGGGCCTGAGGGGATTTCCCAGCTTAAAGGATGAGCAAATCTCTGACTCCCCACAGCTTGCGAGTAACCAGAAGGTTTAGTTCTTGGCCCGCGTGGCATTCGGATGTAATCGTGCACTTCAGGACGTTTCCTGGATGCTTTGAACAAGGAAGGCGAAGGTTAAATCTGACTAATCAGCTTTGTAGGGTTGGCGTGATGCGGGCTGAGGCCTGCCGGGCTGAGGCCTGCCGGGCTGCAGAGGGCAGAGGGCCCTGGGCGGCTTCACCCAGACCTCCCCCTGTTCTTGTTCTTTCCATGAAATTAAATCCCAAACGGAAAGACTCTGCATGTGACATTTTGGTTTCTGCAGACTGTATAAAACTCTTATGTACAGTAGTCTTAGACTGTTATCACCGAGACGTTGCTTTCATAAAAACGGCGTGTGAAGCACCGAAGTTACAATATCCAAAAGTAAATAAAATCTTCACCCGAGTAGCTCCTCTGTTTACGACCTTTGGCCCGCTGTGGTTCCTCCTACAGAGGTCAGACGCCAGCAGAGTCAGACTTCCAGGTCCTTGAGATCGCCCGCAAGCTGGAGTTGTACGGCGTGCGGTTCCATCCTGCAGCAGACCGTGAGGGGTCAAAGATCAACCTGGCTGTGGCTCACATGGGCCTTCAGGTCTTTCAGGTGAGCGGCGTATCCATCCCAGGTTAACCTGGACCTGGAGGTGGAGGGGGATGATGGGTGAGCGTAAACGTGACTTTCTCAATCTCCTCCTCAGGGCAACACCAAGATCAACACCTTCAACTGGTCCAAGATTCGCAAGTTGAGCTTCAAAAGGAAAAGATTTCTGATTAAGCTGCACTCCGAGGTCCATGTGGGTATTGATGCTGGGGTGGTAATTACAACACAGTTGCGGACATTAGAGTCTAGGGTGCCAAATTGCACCCCATGTTTCTTCATGAGGGCTTCCACCAGATCTCCACCCTTCCCACAAATGTCTATTCTGCTCTCTGCTTCTGGGTGTGGTCCAGGGTCCTCATCAGGACACGCTGGAGTTCATGATGGCCAGTCGGGACCAGTGTAAGGTCTTCTGGAAGAGCTGCGTGGAACACCACTCATTCTTCCGCCTGCACGATCAGCCCCAGCCCCAGCCAAAAGCCATGCTCTTCACGCGAGGATCCTCCTTCAGATACAGGTACTGCGCTGTGGGTACGGCATTCATAGCGGCTATACAAGTCTGTGTTTTGGGAATTTTCTTAAGGCGCTCCACTTTATCCAGCGAGTTAATGAACGTGCATAGCCTATTTGTTTATTTATTGTTTGAGGTTGTGTCCATTTTTAGCATGACTTTAATTAGCCTCGTTATGTTTAAGTAGCATTTAAACTGTGTGTCCTTTACTCCCGTGTTGGTGATGAGCAGGTTTGATCAGGTGGTTGTATGGTTGGTTCTGCTTTGTTACAGTGGCAGGACCCAGAAACAGCTGGTGGAGTATGTAAGAGAAAGCGGACTGAAAAGAACACCCTACCAGAGGTGAGGACGTTCTGATGTTCTGCTGTCCTTCAGCCATAACGGAGGCAGCTCTCGGGAAGCCTGTTGCTTCTGTTTGATTCTCTCTGTCCATGTGGTCTGTTGCAGGAGGAACAGTAAGATCCGCATGTCCACTCGCTCACTGGCCACCGATGTGCCCAAGCAGGTCAGTAAAGGGCTCAAAACTCTTCCACTTTTTTTTTTTAATGGCCGAGTTGAAGTACCGATGTTTGTACGTCTCTTCATTGCTTGTTCTGACTCCTCTTCTCTCTCAGAGTCTGTCCTTTAATGACAGTCTGAAGCTGGCTCCTCCACCCTCCGCCTCCGCGTCCTTCCACTCCCTGCATGGCCCCGGCGCCCCCTTGCGGATGGAAGCCCTGACTCCATCTCCACCCCAGCAGATCCTGCCTCTCCAGCAGCCGGCCAGACCGCCCAGCCCTGTGAAGGAGTCCAGCAAGGCCAACCCCCCACCAAACTCCACCTTCCCAGGTGCCCCTGATAACCCGGCGGCAGGAGACTGCAGCCCCTCGTTTGTGTGTGTAGAGAGTAGTTTCTCCCGTCCGTGGCCCCCCCAAAATGGCAATGAGGATGGTGAGCGCGCGGGTGATTGTGGGCGGGGCAGGCTGAGTAGCTATGAGGGAGGCGGGGCTTGTAGGAAGGGCTTCCTCACCCCTGAGGCCTTTGAGGCAGAGCTGATGCGCGGCAGGCCGATTCCCATGTTCCCATTGGCCGGCGGCCATCTGCAGGTCAGCGAGGAATTCATAGACGACGACCCCACCGAAATGTCCTTCTACGCAGGAGGGGCGGAGGCCTACTCGTACGGCTTCGACGACAAAGCCGAGCGCTTTGACTACGGCGACGGGGAGCCCTCGCGAACGCCGCCGTTCGTGCTCGCGCTGGGGGACCTGAAGGGGAGCGCGCGAGCGTTCCCAGAGAGCGCCTTCGGCCGCTCCGAGACCAGCTCCCTGGTCAACAACCGCTCGGAGTGCAGCTCCCTTGACAACGTGGCGCTGGGCGACGCGCTCTCGCTCGACTTCGGCTGCCCCGACTCCTCCTCCTCGCTCCGCCTCCCAAGCTCGGAGAACCTATCAGAGGCCAGCTCCATGGTCAACTTCCCTGCATATTCAGTGCGCTCGGACGCCAGCTCAGCCATGCAGTTCAATGACCTGGTGGAGCAGCTGGAGCAGCTGAGCTACCCGCCCACAGCCACGGAGGGATCCGCGGACGGCTCCTCCGACTCGGACTCGGACTGGGGCTCCGACGCGGGCCTGCCCCCGGAGCAGAACCTGTTCTACAGCAACCCGCTGGTCGGGGGCACCGGGTTGGAGGGCTTCCTCTTGGATTGCCACAACCCCCGAGGGCTGGTCCTCACGGACCCGTCTAGCTCCGCCCACCTTAAGATGTAGCGTCGGCGTGCTCCTATCAGACACCCCCACAGTTGCAGCACTTTAACATGCTAGACAGAGACCGCACGACCCCGAGCCCAAGGGAGGCGAGTCGTCGTCTCCGATCCCGACCGTCACTCCGCACTTCTCTCTCCAGCTTGCGATGACCATAATTGCTGATATTGCAGTGGGCTTTTTCTTTTGAAGCACGTAGTCTTTTTCTCTCGGATTCTCTCCAAGTGCGCTTGGCCACTAGCTCTTCCTCGCACTCCGATTTCAGATTCACTGAATGTCTGCTTTGTTCAAGCTGAAGGCTTGTCCCACTCTGGCTCTACACGCTTGGATGCTGACGTTGGGAGTTTCTCTTCTTCTGCTGATTTACGTCTTGATTGACATGTTTCCCTCGGCTTTGAGGCTGTTTTTAATCTGTTTTCTACTCGAGCGGGCGGGTCCTCAGTACCCTCAGTGCCGTAAGCATCGGTAGTCGATTGTCGAATACCACTGTTGTGTTGGAGACTTTGAAGGATATTAAAATAGTTAACCAGTATGACTGTCATCATCATACTTGGTGCCAGAATGTATCATTTCAGTCATGAAATATGAAATCTGTCGGTTTGTGAATATTTCTCAAGTGCCCAGTCTCGTCCTATGGCAGTGTTGAATTAACCCCGTTATTGCTGTGGAGTTCAGGGACGTGAACGTTACCATACAGTAATATAGCAGATCCTCTGGCAGCAAGTCAAATATCACCACCATGTTGGAGAACATGAAATCCAAAACAGATTTTTGCTCTGTTGCCTTAAACACACCAATACAAAGATTTAGACCAGGAAGTAAATGCAGCAGACTTGTGTTTTTGTCAGATGGACGTGTGCGTTCATGTTAGTACTTGTAGACCAACACTGTGGGGTCTGGCACATAGGAAACGAGCGTCCCAGAAGCTCTCTGGGCCCTGCAGCCTGACGTCGGTGGGCGACTCCACCACCAGCGGTTGGGCTGATTTGGAGGCTCATTTTCCTCGTACCCGTGTTTTGTTGTTGTTGATTAACTCCACATCGCCCTCTGCTGTTCAATAATGTCCCATGCTGTGCCTTATTGATGCGTTTCTGTGATGCCAATCACTGTCAGGCTTGACTTTCTTTACTGCACGTTTACTGTTTCTAGTCGTTCATTCATTTGCATCGATGCACGTCGGTGAGCATCTGTAGCAGACGATGACTGCACCGGAGTGTAATCCGAGTGCTGTAGCTCTGAGGATCACTGCGAATTCAACGTGCCCGCTGCTAGCTTGCACGCAAGAGCCAAGATTCACAAAGCATTCAGATAGATGAGTGTGTTTGTGTATTTATACACACACACTGCAGGAACGCTTTTAACCAGGTTTGTTGGACCTGCCCATCCAGGCGCGTTTCCTAATAGCAGGTTTCGGGTTTTGATGGTCTTGTCCAGCGAGCCATTTTTCTCCGTCAGCTTCATTTTTGGCGTTTTGCCCGCACTTCCCCCACGCGATGGCGGGACCCTTTCGGCTCACCGCGGTCTTAGTTTGGTTTCCTACAGAAATGAGTCGGCTCTGTAGTGTTCGGAGTGACGCTGTGCCTTTAGGGGCGAAGTTGTCTGAGCACCATCATGCTCCTGTTCAGGCAGGTTAGGGTCTTTCTGGTTTCTCTGTTGGTTTCTGGCCTGGGGTGCATTCCGAGTCATGTGACTGGGCATTGTGGGTATAGCTTCCCCTCCTGGCGCGATGTCATTTCCTTTTCCTTTCTTCTATAAAATCCCTGTTGTAGTTTCCTGCCATCCTGCTCCCATCATGCACTGGTTCATCTTGCCGGAGGGCGATACGATCAGACTCTCTGGAAAGCTCTTCACCCTTGTTCAGCTCTTTGGCACTTTTTAATGGTGGTTTACTACATTAACCGCTTGTAATATTAGATTTTCCAAATGACATGGGCATAAATTTAGGAGAAATAAAGATGTTAATTCTGAGCCAATTCCAGAGCTCCCTCTGTTTACAAACTAAGCAAACCACTGTAAAGAGAAGGCAGACCACCCCACACACCCCCAGGACACTGCAGCATTTCTACTTTCCGCTGTATTTACAACTTCATTCTCATTGTCATTTTGTGAGCAGACAAACGTCCTTTCAGTTCCCAGCATGTCCTATTGGTCTCTACATTAAAGCCTCTCTACTCTCACAAGCGAGGGCACGCGGTGGCCACTGGTCCCGGGCAGGGCACAGAGTAGACTCAGTGCCCTCTAGCAGGGCAGAGCGCCCCCTCCTGGACAGACATCCCATATCCCCAACCCTTCATCATTTTATGCCAATGTGGCATCGCTTGCGTTTAATGCATGCTGAGTGTTTATGTAAATGGTCTTGAGAAAGCAGTTTTTACATTTGTTTTTGGTCTTTAGGGCCAAGCAACTCTTATTGTTCATCTGACATTTTAATCCTGAATTCATTTGTCCTTGAAGGTCTAAAGACGTAAAACGTTTACAGTGCGAGATGCGTTCGTCATGCATCTGGTTTGGGTTTTAATGTGTCTCTGAAGCTACGACTGCAGCATTAGCTTTGCCATTAACAGTCAAAGGTTTGTGGGTGAGGTGCTGCCCTTCACAGGGACTCCCACTCCTTTCTTGACAAGTAATTGCAGTACCTCCTCTCCAAACTTTCCCCAAACTCGTACTCCGATGGTAAGCTCAAAGCACGATGACATTTTCTGACACGGTTTGATCATTACCAGGCTAGCGTAACCTTAGTTATTATTGATGAACCCTGTAGCAGTTATAACAGTTCTTATAAAGCACTTATGAAGCTAATAAGCTGGCGAATAGCTGGTGAAAACCGTTTGTAGAGGGCAGTCTGCAGTAAACCGAAACCTGAGCTGGGGCCTTTTACTCTTTAATCAGCAAATTCCAGCCCAGAGCCCCTCCTTGTGCTCCCCTCTGCCCCCTGCTGGACGCACGCCAGGTTGTAATGATCCCTGTGACTGGGCCCACGCTGCCCCCTAGTTTCACCCTGTGTAAGCACATCAGCCTGGTGCTCAGCGCCAAGCACACCTGACTCATGGGAAGCTTTCTTAAAGGAGACCAGATCCTGCTTGCTGTGTCTTACCTGCACATGCTTCTACCCTCTCCCTGGGATCTGTTGATTTTGGTTTTTTTTGTTGTTGTTGTGAAACAAAGACCACTTAATTTCACTTAATATATCCTAATCTCATAATGAATGCCAAGTACTTAATCTGAGTATTAATGTGAAAGTGTACTTATGAGTGTATGTTAATTATTATTTTTTTTTTTTAAATAAAATATTTACTTTTGGGTACCTTTTTTTAAGACTTAACATTTTTTCAGTCCTTGTCTGTATTATCTATGAAGTGCATACAAGCAGACCAGTTATAGTGGATTAAAGAGGCTTTAAATGCTGCTTGCTACATCTACGTAACCAACTAATACCTTCACCCATAGAGCAGACTGCAGGCGTTGGTTCAGATCTTCTCCCTGAGCTGGACTACTGTCCAAGAGAATTGAAAAAACATTTGCTGAAGTTGCTGAAATGCCTCTTACTTTAGAGCATTGACTTAAAAACGTACGAGTCAGAAGTATGAGCTCCTGGACTTCAGATTACACACTTGATTTATGTGCTGTGTTATGGCTAGATTTTGGATCTGTGCTGTGTTCATTTGTGCCTTGGTTAAGAAGCTGGAGATGCAGGTTAAACCCCGTAGAGCTGTTCTGGAACTCACTTTCACGCGTGTCCCTTAGTTTGGATTCTCTCACCCCCACGTACTTCAGGATTCAGCATTTTGCACTGCTGCTCATTTTTGGCTGTGTCAGAAGAATCTAACCCCACGGCTAATGGAAAAGAACAGTGAATGTTGCAGGTAAAAAGTGCAAACGTCAAAGGAGACACGAGACAACAAGCTTCCATGAAATGAAGGATTGGAGAGTGTTGGAATGGTCATAACGGCTGAGATGGGTATACGAGCTCAGAGTCCTGTTCTAGAGGCAGCCATATCAGAACCATCTTCTGGTCCAAACCAATGTCTTCCACGTCTCTGTCTCGAGAAGGTCACAGTCACTGGTATTTGAAGGGTCTGGTGGTACAGTTTATTACGCTGCTCGGGATCGGGGGGGGCGGGGGGGTTCTCCTTGTATCCCAGAGGAAAAGCATGTCCTGTTTGTCTCTGTGCTGTGCTCATTGTAAGGGGGGGGGGAATGGCCTTCCACTTCCGAACTCCACCAGACTCCCAACACGCAGAGGAATGAGAGTGCAATAAATACAGCAGTTTCCTCCTCGGAGTGGGAAGGGAGTGTGTCTCCTGTGGTGAATACCACAGCCTAGTCCCAACGAGGAGCGCTGCTTTTCTTGTTTATTCAGGCCATCAGCCAAGCGGCTGTAATGCAGAACCCTCCCCCCCCCCTCTCTCTGTCATACCTCAGGGGACTCTGCTGTTAAACTTTAAACTGCTGCTGTTTCGCTAGCATGACCACATTCCCGATAAGCCTCCTCTCCAGGAATTGCTTCCGGGTCACGCGACGCGACGGCCCTGTCCTGTCCTCGTGTTCTGAGGTTGTTCTTTCCACTGTTATTGTTTTTCCAAAAAGCTGCTTGTGTGTGATGTCTGTGCATTGAAAACTCTCAAGTTTTTAATTAAAGACAGAGATTCCAGTGTTGGAAATCCCTGCGTCTGATATCTTCATCTGTCGTTTGTCCAGTGCATTCTCTGCTTTGAGAAGTGAGCAGCAGGCAACGAACAAAATGGTGGCATCACCACATTGCATGTGCTCAAAACATCATGAGGTTCATTTATTTTTCCTTCAGAATATGTCCAACAGGCTGACGTCAAACGTGCTTCATCACGGAGGCTTTTTGGAGGTTTTTAGCCATAAAAACAAAGTCAGCATGTTGAGCAGAAGTCATGTTGTAGAAAAAATTCTAATCTACATTTTTAAAATGTCAAAAAATAAAGATCTCTTCATATTGCTCTAATCTCTCTCCCCCCCCCCCCACACTGGGTCATGCCAAAGCAGGCCTGTGCTAACACTCTTCTCCTGTCTGTCTCTTCTCCTGTCTGTCTCTCCTCTCAGGTCCTGTGGTCGACAGTCCCTCGCTGTCTGTCTCGGGCCCCAAGAGTCCTCTGTGTCTGTCTCCTTCCTTCCAGATGTCCACGCTCAGCCTGCCTGGTCAGCCTCCCTCACCCCAGCAGAACCCTAACGAGACGGGCACGTCCAGGCTGGAGGAGGAGGAAGAGCTCCGGAGGAAGGTGCCCTGGGGTTACTGCCGACTTTGTTACTGCCATGTTCTCTGTGGTGGGGCGTAGTGGCTTTACTGCTGCTCATGGCGCTTTATGTATCTGGAGTTCAGTGGTCTTTTTAAAGAAACGTTTGATGCATTTATATATACGTATATATAATATGTAATCTCAGTATTTACGTGCCATATTTTGATGTTGGGTATTGCTTGAATAACTGTACACAGTCATTTTAACGACTTCATTTCAATCATGCCTACAACATGTTTTTATATCATAAAGAAGGAGACAAGATGGCGGTGTTTTGTGCTGAGTGTGGTGTACATGTCTGTTTCTCAGAGGTATCCCACTGATAAGGCCTACTTCATTGCCAAAGAGATTCTTATGACCGAGAGAACCTACCTTAAGGACCTGGAGGTCCTCACAGTGGTGAGCACAGGCACCGGCTGGCTGGTGGTGTGTGTTTGAGAGGATAGTGAACATCAGAGGGTGCATGTGCATATCTGAAACACTAGTGCGTGTTGTACCTGCGTGGGAGTGAGGGTCTGTATCGATGCTGCAGCATTTCATGTGGAAGAAGTGTGTGTGTGTGTGTGTGTGTGGCATCCTGTGTGATTCAGTGCGAGAGAGTCTGACTGTGTGTGTGTGTGTGTGTGTGTGTGTGTGTGTCCTCTCCAGTGGTTCCGCAGTGCTGTGATTAAGGAGAATGCAATGCCCAGTGGCCTCATGACGCTGCTCTTCTCCAACATTGACCCTATTTATGAGTTCCACAGAGGTTTCCTCAAAGAGCTGGACCAGCGCCTGGCTCTCTGGTACACAACCCGTTCAGCGTGGCTAAAACGATGCTTCACACCACACGGACCTCACCAGCAAAATAGATAACGGCCTCAAAGACTTCTTTTTTTTTTTTCTCTCTCTCTCTCTCTCTCTCTCCCCCCCACCCCACGTGGCCAGGGAGGGACGTTCAAACGCTCATGTGAAAGGAGATTACCAGAGGATCGGAGACGTTATGCTGAGGAACATGTGTGCCCTGAAGGTGAGTCACGTGCACGATTCGTTGACGTGAAGGATAAATGTGTGAATGTTCGAGGATTAGAGATCGAGTACAGCGTGTGGGGCCCATAGAATCTTTGTAGTAATGTCTCCATGGTACCAGTAATGTCTCTGGTACCTTATAAAAGGAGTAAAGTATGGGGGGGGGGGGGGGGTATAAATCCAACCTGTAAAGAGATGTCAGATGTCTGTGAAGAACACTATATTGCCAAAAGTATTCGCTCACCTTCCTTGACTCACATATGAGCTTAAGTGACATCACATTCCTAATCCATAGGGTTCAATATGACGTTGGTCCACCCTTTGCAGCTAGAACAGCGTCAGCTCTTCTGGGAAGGCTGTCCAGAAGGTTTAGGAGTGTGGGGATTTTTAGGGATTTTTAACTATTCTTGGTCACATACTGATGTTTGACGAGAAGGCCTGGCTCTCAGTCTCCGCTCTAATTCATCCCAAAGGTGTTCTATCGGGTTGAGGTCAGGACTCTTTGCAGGCCAGTCAAGATCATTCACACCAGATTCTGCCATCCATGTCTTTATGGACCTTGCTTTGTGCACTGGTGCACAGTCATGTTGGAAGAGGAAGGGGCCAGCTCCAAACTGTTCCCACAAAGTTGGGAGCATGGAATTGTCCAAAATGTCTTGGTATGCTGAAGCATTCAGAGTTCCTTTCACTGGAACTAAGGGGCCAAGCCCAGCTCCTGAAAAACAACCCCACACCATAATCCCCCCACTCCACCAAACTTTAAACTTGGCACAATGCAGTGAGACAAGTACCGTTCTCCTGGCAACCGCCAAACCCAGACTCGTCCATCAGCTTGCCAGAGAACGCGCCTCCCCTGCTCTAGAGTCCAGTGGCGGCGTGCTTTACACCACTGCATCCCACACTTTGCGTTGCACTTGATGTATGGCTTGGATGCAGCTGCTCAACCATCAAAACCCATTCCATGAAGTTCTTGAGCTAATCTGAAGCCCCATTTTCTTATAATACAGCTGACAGTTGACTGTGGAATATCTAGGAGCGAGGAAATTTCACGACTGTATTTGTTGCAGAGGTGTCATCCTATCACAGTTACCCGCTGGAATTCACTGAGCTCCTGAGAGCGACCCATTCTTTCACAACAGTCTGCATGCCTAGGTGCTTAATTTTATACACCCGTGGCCATGGAAGTGATTGGAACACCTGATTCTGATCATTTGGATGGGTGAGCGAATACTTTTACAATATAGTGTGTGTCCGCGTGTGTGTGATGTCTTGCTTGTCTGGCGTTCAGGAGTTCACGGGCTACCTGCAGCAACACGACGAGGTATTGACGGAGCTGGAGAAGGCCACGAAGCGTGTGAAGAAGCTGGAGGCGGTCTACAAAGAGTTTGAGCTTCAGAAGGTGTGCTACCTGCCCCTCAACACCTTCCTGCTCAAACCCATCCAGAGGCTGATGCACTACAGGCTGATCCTGGATCGCCTGTGCAAACACTACTCCACCCAGCACAGCGACCAGCACCACTGCGAAGGTGACGCCTACACACAGGGGGTGGTGGTGGTTGGGTGGGGGTGGCTGATGGTGGTTGGGCGGGTTTGGTAATGCTGGCAGGTCTGAGCATAATCATGGAAGAGTGTTGGTCTGCGTGCGTCTTGCATGTATGCGCTGGGTGTGCCTCACCTGCAGAGGCGCTGAAGGAGGTGACCGAGATCGCCGCTCAGCTACAGAGCAGCCTCATTCGCCTGGAGAACTTCCAGAAGCTGACGGAGCTCCAGCGAGACCTTCTCGGCATAGAGAACCTCAGTGCTCCAGGCAGGGTGAGCGCTGGGTCCGCCTCCCTCCGTGTTAGCCCAGATAAGCCCTGCCCAGCTCCGTGGTCTCCTCCCTGTCGTCTGATTCATGTCTGGTTCATTAGGAGTTCGTCAGGGAAGGCTGCCTCTACAAGCTCACCAAGAAAGGCCTGCAGCAGAGGATGTTCTTCTTGGTGAGGTTCTCCAGAAATGTTCTTGGTGAGGTTCTCCTCCTCTACCTGTCCTCCTCCTGCTCTGCTGACCTGGTCTTCTCCTGCTTCAGTTTTCAGACATGCTCCTGTACACCAGCAAAGGTGTCACGGCCACCAACCAGTTCAAAGTTCACGGGCAGCTTCCCCTACACGGCATGATCGTGAGTACACGCTTCCGCCTCCACCCTGGGCCTCCACCCATCCCGCACATGTAGCTTCAAGCGCCGTGTCATTTTTGGGTGTGTTGTGACCCGATGTGGTTCGGCCCTGTTTGGGTGGGCCGAGTCCACTGCGTGGGCTCCCACGACCTCAAGAACCATCTAGTAGTCAAGAGTGGCTGTGGGAAGATTCTGTGAGATGATCGAGTGGATGTGGAATGCCACGCCACCCCAGCGGTGAAGAGATGTTCTCCAGCACGGGGAGGAGCTCTGGGTGCAGGGCGGGGCACGGGGAGGAGCTCTGGGTGCAGGGCGGGGCACGGGGAGGAGCTCTGGGTGCAGGGCGGGGCACGGGGAGGAGCTCTGGGTGCAGGGCGGGGCACGGGGAGGAGCTCTGGGTGCAGGGCGGGGCACGGGAGCTTCACTTCCTCTGTCTCACTCACCAGGGGTTCAGGTTTCTTGTGCATTAAAAGCAAAGCGCATACACCTCCACACAGTGATTTATAGTCGCCTTCACTTAACCTGTTCTGGGCCGCGTCTGTCCAGCATCCGAAAACTTGTACTGTTGGGAGACGTCTGCACAGACTAATTGGGAAAGTCATCTAGATTTATGAGCGGGGGGGGTGGGGGTTCATGTTCACGGCACAGTGCCCTACAGTTATGAAAGCCTACGTGGCGCTTTGGCTGAGGTTCGAGGACTTTGTGGGGTTGTGAGGTTTTGGGGTTTCTACGTGGCTATGCCACATTGAACAGCTTGGAGCTTTGCATCAATGGGAGCCTTTCGAAAGCATTGGTTCAGACTAACGGGTCTGGGGTGTGGTGAGGAGGTGTGGGGGGCTGGGCTGTGTAGGGCTCTCCTCAGTGCCGTGTGAGTCGCTATGGCAGTAACACAAGTCTCACTCTTTCACTCGCCTAACTTGCATGTCTTTGCTTCCTGCAGCTCATTGTACTTGATGCTCCGGTGAGTATGAGGAAACTCAAAGTCCCACAATCCTTCACTCCCAGTCACCTCCAGTGCAGCACCAGAGCTTCCATGCTCCTCCCACCGTAGAACCCTCCGTCCTTGTGCTTAGTGCTTCAGTATGCGACCTGGAACCATGAGACGAATATGAAGACCTGATTGGTGTGTGTGTGCACACACACTTAAAGTTCTGCGTGCATGTGTTTGATCATCTGATTGTGTTTCAGGTGGAGGAGAGTGAGAATGAGTGGTCAGTGCCCCACTGTTTCACCATCTACTCTGCACAGAGGACCATAGTGGTGGCTGCCAGGTGAGGTCTTGCGCGCACACACCTGCTGGCTGTACACTCCCCACCGCTGCAACACGTGCATGTTTGCTTCCTGCAGCTCGAAGGTGGAGATGACTAAGTGGATTGAAGACCTTAACGCGGCGATCGACATGGCGAAGAAGTCCCAAGAGAAGTCCGACCTTTTCCTGGAGCCCAGCCTGTGCGACCGCTCCAACAGTAAGGACGTCTGGCTTCCAGAATATCTCCGCTCCCGCGTGATGCTCCATGTAGTGTGCTTCCCTGTCAGCGCCTCCTCCTTAGCCTCATGACCTCTGACCTTGAGTGAACCAGACCCCAGCCCTTCCGATCACTCTGTCTCCCCTCTCCTCCCCTCTCCTCCTCTTGCCCACCTCCGCCTCCTGCGCTCCGGCAGGGTCCTCCGACGAGGTGTCTCTGGAGCAGGAGTCTGAGGATGACCTGAACACCTCCCGATGTTCCCTGGACAAGCAGAGCCATCACCGTGCCAACACAACCATGCACGTGTGCTGGCACCGTAACACCAGTGTCTCCATGTCTGACCACAGCCTAGCCGTGGAGGTAGTGCACACACACACACACACACACACACACCCCCAGTAGAGGCTTCTGAGGGCAGATCTAACCCTCTCCTGCGCTGATGGTCTCCACCTCTCGTCCCCTGCCCAGTCGTCCCTCCCATCAGCCCGTTGTCTTCTCACTCTCTCTTGAGCTGTTGTAGCTGTTGGACTTGGCTAACCACCTTCATTTTATCCTTTGTTCTGTCTGTATCTTACATCTTTGTATTTGTCATTCACCTTCTCTGGACAATTTTTGTGGACTTTGCTAACCATAACCTCTTTTGAAATTTTATTTACTGAATAAACTCTTTCTTCACCAGATCACGTGTTCTTTGGTTAACCGTGTTATTCCTGCTGCACTGGAGAATTTCTTCTGGATTTTCTAGACCTTTCTGTCCTGTCTCGAGTGCAAATAAGCAAACACACTCCTATTCTCTCTTCCCGTGTCATGCCTGCTTGTCTCCTCCTGTCTCACCACATTTCACTGTCTGTCTCTCTTCCCCTGTCTGCATGCCTGTGTGTGTGCCCTCAGTACTCTTCTCTCCAGCTGCATCTCCAGAACTGCCCCCTCGCTATCTGCTTGGTCAGGGCCAGAGACCCAACACCATCACACACGTGTGCTGGTACAGGAACCACAGTCTCTCTCTTACCGATTACCTGCACATGAATCAGGTACCCATGTAGCAGTGAGACTAGAGAGTCCGTTATCATTCAGCACAGCCCGTCTCCCTCCAGCTTGTGTGGGTTAGTGGTAAAGTGTGAGGCAGACAGACCTGCAAACCAAACAGACCTACAGGACAGTGTAACACAAAGACTGAGTCTGTGACCTTGGGTCAAACATCCAGGATTCATTTATGGGTCTAAAGTTTTTTGTTTGTTCTGTGACCTGGGAGGAATCTGTGAAGATCTTCTACCTCCTGAGTCCCTGTAATAGTTCATTAGATCTTCTACGTCCTGAGTCCCAGTAATTGAGCGGATCTGGCTCAAAAGCTCTCTGAGAGGCAGCAGGAGAACCCAAGCAGGAACCCATCATAGATCATCTCCTGTATCACTCCTAAAACACGTTTTTGCGTGGGATGTTTGAATGTTCCTCTAGATCAACAGGGTGCTCCTCCTCTCTCTCCACAGAACCAGCTGTCGGGCTACCTCCTGAGGAAGTTCAAAAACAGCAATGGCTGGCAGAAGCTATGGGTGGTCTTCACCAACTTCTGTCTGTTCTTCTACAAAACACACCAGGTACTGGGCAACACCTCTCTGGAGGTCCAGACTAGTCATAATCATGGTGGATTGGTGGAATTTCCCTGATTCGGCTTTAGAGCGATGGCAAAATCAGTGGCTGTTTCACTGCATGCTGACACCTGGACCTCCTACAGGTGTGGCCTCCACAGCGTGTGGTCATTCATGCATGAGACATGATTGTAAGGCCCATGACGACTGCCAAAAGCAGTTTTTATTGTTATTATTTTAAGGTTTTTCTCATCTTCCAGACTTCTAATGTGCTGTGTTAATAATGCTTCCAAATACGGATACGTCAACAGTTGTAAAGACGTCCATTGAGCTGCTGCGTCGGTGTGGTGGAGGTCATGGTGCTTCTGTTCTGCGTTCAGGATGATTTCCCTCTGGCCAGCCTCCCTCTGCTGGGCTACAGCGTCAGCAGCCCTGGGGAAGCCGACGGCATCCACAAAGAGTACGTGTTCAAGCTGCAGTTCAAGTCCCACGTTTACTTCTTCAGGGCTGAAAGCGAGTACACCTTCGACAGGTGAGGCCCGTGTGCAGATGTTACATATACAAGTGTGAAACAAAGGTGAAATGTGACGAATCATGGTGTGTGTGTGTGTGTGTGTGTAGATGGATGGAGGTGATCTTGAGTGCTGCCAGTGCAGCTGGCCGGGTCGCCCTCCTCATACCCAAAGGCCCCAGCGAGATGAACGGGAACTGATCTGGGGACTGTGGAGGACTGATCTGGGGACTGTGGAGGACTGATCTGGGGACTGTGCTCCTGGGGCTGGGGGCTGGGCCTCACAGCCTGCCAGGACTCCACCACTTTATTTTATTTAATCTTCTGTTTCTGCCACTGCCGTCCGCGTTACGTACGACTGTTACATTTCCAGGAGATCTCGGGTCAGCGGGGGGGGGGGGGGGATCTGAACTGACCGAGCTGATGGAAACGGGTTGAAAAGTTGGGACTCAAGATGGTTCCTGGCGGTGCCATACCGCACGTTTGGCTAACGCTACAGCGACCTCTGCATTCTTCTCCGCTACAGTAATACAACCACAAATGGGTGGTTTTTGGAACAGAGTTACTGTATTTTGTCCTGTGATTTCCGCAGTTCCCGTTTCAGAGAAATCACCCATCCTTCCATCGCCGAACGTGGAGCTGCTCCGACTTCACCGACACCGCAGTCACACATTGTTAAACGAGTATGAATTTCCTGAATGGGGGACAGCTGTTGACATCAAGCAGTGTGTTTTTGGAGGCTCAGTCTGGTATTGATGAGAGGGTGGAGTCTGGGGCGGTTCGGGGGCGGAGTCTGGAGGGCTGCAGTATGTGACGGTCTCTGCATGTGCCTGCCTGAGGTGGTACACGTGTCCCCATGGTAACGTAGGCTAGAAGACATGTAGGCGGGAGCTCGGCACGTTGGAGTTGGGGAGAGGACGAGGTGGTAGGTGGCTACCGCTTAACCTGTGTGTGTGTGTGTGTGTGTGTGTGTGTGTGTGTGTGTGTGTGTGTGTACACACGCGCTCTGAAGAGCATTGTGTATATGCAGACTCCTCTTCCGTGCCCTGGTGATCTCTGCTTCAGTGTAATGAAGACAGTAAACCTTCAGTTATATTATCATGACTGTTCTTCTATAGATTTTAATTAGTTGATTTAATAGCTGCATATCACACTGCTTTGACTTGCGTAAATTGGAGACGTATTGAATATTTTGTTCTGAATTATGAAACATTGTGCAGAGAATATTTAACAATCTTGTTTGGAAAAATGTTACTGATGCATTAACGCATGACTGGTCACCACGCTTCCTCTTTTCTGCCACAAGGGGGAGCCAGCATCTATGGTACAAGTGCAGTTTATTTATCTCTAATGTTTAATCACCCTTCAGATGATTTGTCCGTCCCCCCCCCCACTAGGTGAAGGGCCTTTATGATTTTGTTTGGTGCATTTCAGCATTTGTATACTGCCCCTCCCAAAAGGTCAAGCACTCCCATTTATTCACTTTTAACAGGTTGGAGTAAAATGTATATGCCTGTATGTCCTGTAACCTGCTAAATAACTTGCTCATGGCCAGGGAACTTCTGAATAGTTGCTGTTCCTCATGGTTAGTCATATGTTTACTTATGGGTTTAACTTGTATTTGGGAGATTTGATCTGTCTCAATGCCACATGGATCATAGTCTGTACTAGACTGAATATGCTGTACTAGGTCCAAGCAAAGACCTGAAACTCTCACACACGACTGAATTGCGTAGCCGAGTTCGTGATTGGTGTTAATCCGCACTGCCGACTACGTGTCTGCTCACTAACGCAAGACAGCAGGGATTTTTCCCATCTTCCTGGGTGTTTGGTTAGGGACTGGTACGGACATGCCCGCACCAGTGTCTCCGCACGTGATCCCATTACTCTGCTTGGTACTCTTACAGACTGGAATTTGTGTTCATTTGTCTGTGTGTGTCCGTCCACCATGTGAAGCGAATCACAGAGGGCCTTATAGCTCTGGGGTTCCCTCTGACGTTGCAGAGATCAGACTGACATCCACTCCTGTTTTGTTTCATCTGTCTTCCATAATTAGTCGCTCCTGTTTCTTTTTGTAGCGTGTTGCTGGAACTACACTCCTGTATGACATTCATATAGTCACCTCCATGACCTTTATGTTGAAATGATAACCAATAAAGTGCAAATGGTATTAATAGCGTTCTGAACTCTGCATTTTTGTGTGCGGGGCCGAGGATCTTCCTGTATCTTCAGAGGACCCTGTATCTTCATATGTGCACGCTACCGAATATGAAGCATCATAATGTCACTACGAAATACACAGTACTTAAAAAAAAATCCTATTTACAATCGATAAATAGTCTGTAAAGTATACAAAAACGATGGAGGACCTTGATTTTATGGAAGGTCCGAGTCTCTTGCGTATGCGGTGTAGATTGACTATGGAGGTGGGCGGGGCTTGCAGGCCACCCAACAGCCTATTGGAGCTCATCGCTTGGGGGGTGTGGTGTTCCCATTGAGGCTAAACCTGCAGGAAGAAGAGCAGACGGACGGTGCAGATGAGATGGCCCACCTGCCTGCGAAGAACGGATACGTTTATACCAACCACCCTGTCCGTACTTTAGTAAGTCCTTTCATAGCAGGATATTAATCAATGTAACAACACGCTCATGCCATAACCATCCTGTCAGAACCCAGATCCCTTGACCTGCAGGGCTGTTTCTAACAGCAGCCTGTGTGATTCAGCCTCACTCTGCCTGGAAGAATGAACAGTAGTGGCTGGACACTTGCCCCACAGGCTAAGGAGACTCGGCCCTGTTGGGCCTCCCAGTGACCACACCACCACCTGGATCTGGCGCGCTGACGGGGCCTGAGGGCTTCGTTCCTGACTCCACACAGAGCAACTCTCACCAGATGTGCGGATGATCAGATAAGACACTTTCAAGCCTGTTCGACATTCTGCTCGTTACATTTCAAGACGCGCTAAAATGTGATTGGCTTTCGCAGAAGTCCTACAGAGCCCGATCCTACAACACCTGTGTGTGTTGATACAAGCTCTGCCATAGTAGATTCTCTCTCACAGCAGGAGAACACAGCAGGTGGGACACGTCTGGGCCAAAGAGACTGGGAAAGGTGCTCGCACCTGCATACTCTCTCCATCACATGAGTGAGTAGACGGTCCGAGATCCCTGGGCTGGACTCCTCGGCCAGGTTGAAGGCGTTCTCCAGCTCCTCCAGGGCACGCACGCCACCCCAACTCGCACATCTCTTCTCCTTCACCTACACGCATGGCAGACGGGATCAGTGAACCGCGAGGTGCTAAAGCGCTCGGTGCTTTGTGTTGCAGCTGCTGGCCACACACTACTACTGCCGCTGAGCGAAATGGTTAACGGACGAGAAAACGGCCTTCACCGATCCATCGGTGTCTGCTGAAACTATTTATATACATTCCATGTCTAAATTAAGCAAGACCAACTCGAATTACTGAAGACATGACGTCGACGTACCTCTCTGAAGATGGGGATGAGCAGCGTGGTTAGCGATGGCGACTTTGGCTGCCTCTTCAACACTTCTGTCTGTGATCAACAGCAAAATGACAGCAGAAAGCACACGGGCTGGGTGAGTTTGGTCAGAGTTCAAACAGGACTGAGGATGGTGATGTCTGAAGACCGAAGGGGGACTCACCTCGTCTGTGTGGTTAAGACCTTGCTGCTGTTTGTTCAGAGAACTGGACCTTATGGTGCGGGGAAACGTCCACACGGGGCACTGGTCTCCACTGTCCTCTTCGCTGTCTCTGAGACACAAACGCACGCGCACGGTGACTTTGGGCATAGCACAGCGCTAGCTGCTCGTGTGAAGGTGTGTGTGCAGGCATGCGTGCGTGTGTGTTTGTGTGTGTGTGGTGGCTCACGTGTCAGAATCGTCGGAGCTGGATTCGTCTCCATGACCCTCGGACTTCCAGCGGCGGAGCCGGTCGATCAGCTCGACCAGGTAGGACGTTTTCTTGGTGTAGCGACTGATGAATTTGTGCTTTAGCAGTTCCTTAGCTGTGGGTCTCTGTAGACGACACCAATCGGTGAAATACCGCTGGTGAATACACAAAAACACCACCTGTCCCCACATTCCCCTTAGTGCTAGCAATAGAATATTTTTTAAGCACTGACTTTATTTTAAGCATTGAGGCCTAATTTCATGCTTTCAACAGTTTTGTAGTTTGTCTCTGAGGCTTTTTCCCAGGGACACTCACAAACCGTGGGTCTTTGTTGAGACATGCTTCTACAAACTCTTTGAAGGCCTTGCTGTGGGAGCCCTCCAGGGTAGGGGGGTTGTTCTTGGGTATGAGGAACAGGACCCGCATGGGGTGCAGGTCTGCGTTCGGCGGTTCTCCTTTGGCCAGCTCGATGGCGGTGATACCCAGGGACCAGATGTCAGCCTGGGGACGCAGGAAAGGGAGGAGAAGCTGTGAAGTAAAGGCTGTCCGTGTCGTCTGTCTGAAGGGAAAGTGTTCAGGTGTTAAGCAGCACGCAACAGCTTTTGTCACGTGACCTGTAGACGTGAACACGTGAACACGACACGAACGACGCCCGAGTGGTGGAGGAGAGGGGGGCGAGGCAGACGAGGACGCGGTACCTTGAAGTCGTACGAGGACTGCTTGATGACCTCAGGCGCCATCCAGAACGGCGTCCCCACAAACGTGTTCCTCTTGATCTGCGTGTCCGTCAGCTGGCCCGCCACACCGAAGTCCGCCAGCTTCACGTCGCCGTGCTCTGACAGCAACACGTTGGCAGCTGCAAGGTGATCAAACGGAGACGTGAAAGGTGTGTGATGTTTCGGACGGATGAGGATCCATCCAGCATCGTTGGGCAGCGTGCGTATACAGTTGGAATCGAGAACAGGCGTCAGTCCAGTGATCTTTAGATCGGTTCAGTGTTTTAGAATTGTGATGTGCCAAGTTCAGCCAAACTGTAACGCGTACACCACATTTCAAGCTAATATATACAATGCAATGTATATGCCTGTATATGCCTGCAGTGCCTGCAGGGTGAACTACTGAACGCATTCCAGATCGTTTCAAACATGAACTGGACGGTTTTCACCAACATGACTCAGGCTTTTGACAGTAGCGATGCAGACTGCTGGGGTCATGACCTTTGATGTCTCTGTGGATCTTCCTCTCCGAGTGTAGGTAGTCCAGTCCTTTTAGAATCTCTCTGAGGATGGTAGCAATGTAGACCTCCTCCAGGGGCCCCGCCTTCAGCTAACCACACACACACACACACACACACCACACAAAGATTCTCAACCTGTTGTTTTCATCCCATTTTGACAGGACACTTTGAACAGTAGCCCAATTTATCCCCAAAACTTAAACAAATGTGCACTGAATCAGTTTGTACTGCTTTGGTATTGTGTGATGTTCTGCACAGTATGGACAGGCAGTACTCACCATGTCTACAACGGAGCCCCCGCCCAGATACTCCATGATGATCCACAACTTTGTACCCTGCATTGCATATCCCAAATATCCCTCTAAGTCAGCAAACTCTAAATCGCGTATGTAGCAACCAGAAAATAACAAATGACCGTCTGATGGCTAACAGGCTAATAGAGATATTTTAAAGAGACTCCAGAAAATGATAGGAAGAGACAAACATTGCAGAAAAATGGATTAGGGTGACACTGATCTTATTGCAATCTGAGATTTCGGCTCACACCTTCAGGTAGGAGCCAAAGTATCTGGTGACAAAGGGACTATCACACTGGCTGAGGACTGTGATCTCCTGCTGGATGTCCTCAATCTCATCTTCTGCTTCCTCCAGGTCGATGATCTTTATAGCCACCACCTCCTTCGTGCAGTTGTTGATTCCCTTGTAGACTTCACCAAACGACCCTTTGCCAATGCGCTCTAGTTTGGTGAAGTACTGCTCAGGATCCAGACGAGTGTTCTGCACAAACACAGACTTTCATTAGCATTTGTGCCCAAGTATGCAAATCTGTTTATTTCATTAGCATTTGTGCCCAAGTATGCAAATCTGTTCATAAGAAAAAAAAGCTCAAATACTTCAAGTGATGCAGCAACAAAGCCTGCAAGAAACTGTGGCGTAACCTTGATGGTCCAGGAGAGGATGTCACACCATGCAATGGTCCCAGATTCAAGATTTAAATGAGCAGTTACCAAGCAACAAGTTCACCAAGTGCTTTCAGTGTCTTTACACTAATTTAGGGCTAAGGGGAATTCTTACCCCTTTCTTAGCATTAGCGTTTCTTAGCATTCCAGTCTTGTTGCATTACAAGGCTTGTAATAGGGATGTCACCTCTTGTGGTGAAGATCTTTTAATGTCAAAGAACTAATTACTTGGTTAACCCAATAAAATAATAATTCAAACTAAGATTGAAAAAAATATTCAAAATTGTTGGACTGTTGGAGGTTGATGAATGACAAGCTAGAGAACGTGACAAAATAATGGAAAACATGAGGCAGTAAGTCTGTGTTGAGGAATCACAGAAAAACAATGAGAATGACATTACTTTATCCAGTGATGTAAGTAATAAATCTGGATTTGATTTGAGGTTTGTTCAATAGTCAATAGCGATGCACAGATTTACATGAAATATTGTCAAGATGGACTAAATAAGGGGTTTGACCCAGACAGCTGTTCAGTGATTTCATTAGGTATTCTAGATGTCTTTGATTAGGGGTCCAAGCACCATCGCCTTTGTTTTATGAGGATTCTTCCTCTTCTTCATCCTCCTCCTCAAACCACATGTCCAGACAAAATTGTTAATCATCCAAAACGACAACAATCCAAACCTCGCTTTCCTTGACTTACAATGTAACGCACACTGGCGTAACTTTGCTGATGGGTACATGCTCAGTATTGCCAGGTTTCTGGCTGACTGTGTTCACACCATTCACGGACACGGTCACTGGTCTGAAGATGTGTGGGTGCTAAACTACAACATCACGCTCTTCTCACGCTCAGAACGTGCATGTCCTGCAGATGTGACGTGTAGGAAGCCACAGCGTGACGCTCTTCTCACGCTCAGAAAGCGCACGTGCTGCAGAAGTTATCTGGTCCGCAACATCTTTGCTAGAGGAAAAGATGTGCGTTTATCAGTTGTTTCTGATTGAACAATGGAAGACAAAAAATATCTTGACCATCGCACGGAACAAGATGTGAAAACGTTTTTGTAAATGTATTTAGTTAATGTAACTGTCTACATTAACATAAATGTACGTATTAGCTATTTCTTTTCCAGGTAGATCAGAAATAACATCTACATTTTATTTTGGTTCCAATACATTGTTTATCCTCTGAATTCACTAGGACCGGTAGATAAGATCAATGATAACTGATTATTCTCAAAATAGGTTTGTCATGACATTACGGAGGGAAAATGAGTTACGTTACAGGTCAACGCTTCTGTCCTCTGTCAAAACTCAGCTCTTTCTCCAAGTATCTGTCAAGCCCCATTGAAGGACTTCGGATAGACGATTTTTGGCACAAGCTGTCATTTTTTCCCAAATGGAAATCTATGAACACAAAGTTTTATACTCTTGTGTTGTGCCGCGAACCAAAGTGGCTGTGTTGAGGCGGTAGCGGATCGAGCGCTTACACTGTCTTCACTGTATCCGTCCGTGACAGACGTGTCTGTCAGCAAAGACGGCCAGGATTACCTGGTTCCGAATGTCCCGTAGATGTGCCATGGCGGCTGGGTACACCAAGCTGGACTACAGCCGCCCTTCTCGTCTGGTTTGAGGATTGTCTTCCTTTTCGCTGATATTTTTCCGTTTTGTTTTTTTTGGACCTTGCCCCCCGACAGAAACACTGGCTAACGCCTGTCTGGTCTCTCAATCACACCTTTTCCTAGTTGTCTATTCGCGAAGTAGTTGCTGCAAGGCCCCTGTGGATTTCAAAAGATTATGATCTGTACTCCGGTCCATGCAAGACGCCGGTCACTGAGCTCTATTCTGAATGTTTATACTTTAATTTCTTAAGAAGGAGACTCTCTTTCCTAAGCTTCTTCAGCCACTTTGTGAAAGGGGATGATGTAATACGCATGCGTGAGGTACTCCCGTGCATCGACAGATTTGGGTACTGTAGTTTTATTTGCTGTTTGTTTTATACACTATTTTTAGATTAGGGGAAGAATAGCAGTGAAGAAATGCAGTGTTTCCAGTTGCCAATTTATTGATGTATTATGCTTAATTTAAATCAGTGATAATGGTACACAAATATATACCAGATGGTGCAGATATTCTTTTTTTGTTTTTAGGACAGAAGTAAAACAACAATTAACAGGCTACACACGTAAGGAACACTTCAGACGTGTTAAATCCACAGATATTGGTCGAATGGTGAGTGCAGTCAGCACTCGTTTATGTCTGAAACGCTATGTTTATATGTTTATAGCATTCCAACCGATATACAAAATTCCCATGAAGGAATACGAAGATAAGAAACAAATCTGTTTCCTGTCTTCATCGTTTAGATTTTTTTAACAACAAACATATTGAGTAGTGAGTAGTGATTCATCGAACGTGTCTATATAATTTTCGACATCCTTTTTACAGTAATTTTAGTTTGTATGTCAGTTTGGGCAATGATTGATGATTTCATATACCTGCGACTCTTCGATAACGTCGCCAAGGGGTTGAATATACTTGTAATCACGGTAGGCGGTTCTACAAACACGAGGGTTTTGTCCCCGAGTCTTAATAAGCGCATTGCATTTTATTCCACCGTTGCTCAAGGTCTTTACTCCGTTCCTTCTTTGTACACATTCACAAAGCACTTTTCCCTCTAGGGTGCAGTATTGTACATAAAATAATAAAATGCCATTGAGTGAATATAGTACCGTATATGTCCAAAGACTCGGCCGTGGTCTGCTGTCTGGTATGCAGTTTTTGCTCAGTATTTGAATATACAGTGGACTCCAGAGCACCCTGTAAATGTGACTGTAGACGGGTGTAGCCTACTGAAATACTCTGAGGGGCTCCCAGAGCCAAAGTAAGCTAAACCCGTATTCACGTAGGCACACCAGCAACAAGGCAACAGCTCACGCAGAATAGTTTGGACTACCTGAGAAGTAGGTGTGTTTATATAAGATGCTCTTATATATTTTTAGCATTTATATTCAGATTCTTTTGTCTCAGCATAGGCGCAATATTGCCTACGCCTCGTGGAAGGCTGCCCTGGTTACCAAGGTAACAGTCTGGAAAGTTCAGATTGTAAACTCGGCTCTAGTAATGTTGCACTGATCCTTTAAAAACGAAAAACGTTCAGATCTGCAGATCTGTTTATCAGATTAAATGTACTATATAGCAAAGGCATGATCCATTATCTAATATCGGTATGTGTTTATAACTAAACAGAAGCTTCAGGTCTATAGGCATTTTGCCAGTGCAATCAATCCTGAAATAAACACTTTTGGGTTGTTTTCCAATTAATTGGTCCACTCTACTACTTCAATTGAAATACCATTCAGCGCTACCCGGGAAATAAAGCAAATTCCCTCTGTGTTTTGGACAATCATCAGTCATTACAAATCTTTGCAGGCCTCGAGTGATTCTTCAGATCTTCAGACACATTCCGTTGAGAACAGTTTGTGCAGTCACCAAAGAGGAACCTGTTGCGGTTCGTTTAGTTCTCGTTCTCACACAGGCAAATTCTCGCCTACGTTTTTAACAAAAACGGCATCGGTCTTCTTGTAGTTTCTGTTCAGGTTTTGTTTCGTGTGTGTCCAATTCATGCTGTTCCAGTGATCTCGTCTGTCAGGCCAGATCTGCCAGGTTCTTTGATTTGTAAAAGAAACGTGGGCGTTCTTCGTCATCAGTAATGGACTGGTAATTAGAGAGCGTGTCAAAGCAAATCCTAGGAAGGATTTCTGTAACTCTTATTCAGTAGTGAGGTAATGACTGAGGACATTTTGTTTTAACACAGGGCGGGTATGGCTAATTAATTTTAAACCGTAAAGACTTCTGATGAAAAAGCTTGGAGCAACCCAACCAACGTTATCAAGTTATAACCTGTACATTTTCACGTTGATGTTACAAAATGTAATTACTTTACCTTCATCTTAAATTCGTGCATTGATAACGTTGGTAGTTACAGCCATAAGGGAAAACTGTTACTTTAGGAACTCTGCTAAATAACGTCTTTTTAAGAAGTTTCATAATTAGGGTGGTTCATAACTACACCCAGTTTGCTTTGAGCAAAAGGCCTTAGTTATAATTGGGAGCATATAAAACTCAGTACTGCTCCAATAACGACACGTGCAATACCAGTTAATAGGCTAAATGTAGTACTAGAAATTAATTGCTAAAAATTGATACAGAATGTTGGTTGGTTCTTTGCCAAAGCCTTTCCGCTGTAGTCTCAGCGGCCGTTCGCGCTGCGAGGGGCCGGGCACCGCGCGCCACAGCGCTCCGCCTCTGTCTTCCGAGCGAACGGATTGATTGTCCAAAGAAGGAAACTCAGCCTCAGATTCGGTTTATAGTGACTGCATATCTGAAAACTGACACCAACGGCATTCTGGAGAAAGTCATAATATACCCGCAAATCTGCCAGCCGAAAGCGAGTAGATTGGCACATGACGTCGAAGTTTTTAAAATACCGGAGATAGTTACCGGGCGGTGAAATTTTACAAATAACTGACTTCGAGCAATTTTGTAGCTACTTTTATCTGTTGCGCGTCGCAATTTACTTGGGCATCAGCCTCTGGTGAACACCTAAATCCAAATCAGATGTAGGCTAATCCAGAGTGGCAAGCGCCACTGAAGAAGGTAAGGAGAGGTGAGTGGTTGCTATCTTAAGAAAAAAAATGGAGTATTTCAATGTAAGTGATCAAAGAACGCGCGCGGCATCGCGTGAGACGTGACACCCGACCCTGCAGGCGTCCTGTAGGTCTGGTCCATTAGAGCAGACAGCAGACGCTACGATCCTTTCGCACGTGCGTGACAACTTTTTACCAAAATGTGAAAATCGGTTACAAGAACGTTGCTCTCTCAACAGGACAGGAAGCTTGTGTGGCGGCGGACCATAAACGGCGTGGGAGGTGGACGTTTGTTTGTAAATAACGGCCTCTCATGAATGGTATGGATATGTTGCGCCGTTCGTCGGTGTTCGCAGCAGAAGTGATGGAAGCGTTCGACCGCTCTCCTACAGACAAAGAGCTCGTCTCTCAGTCCAAAGTGCTGTGTCGAGACTACATCCACTCGAGGCTTAGTCGCGTTGGATTTGGATGGTCTAAGCCTGACCACGGACTGTCTTCTGGAGGAACACTCGGAGAAGTCTCATCTGTCCTTCTCTGGTTAGGTACAGTTGGTTTTACATGTTTTCTTGCCTTTGTCTTTTTTTCTTATCTTCTGATTTTTGTGTCTTATTCTGACATTTTGGAAATACTGTGTTTTTTATTATACGCAAAATCAAATTATAGTTAGTACTGTTGAAAACCTTTAGATTTTTTCCAGATGTAGCATTATAATTGAGATGGACACATTCACAGCAGCTAATAAAAGCAGGATAATTAGTTTTATTATTATTTTTTATTATTATATTAGTATTATTATAACATAGCCTGCTGCACCTGTTGGTATGTTGCGAAAAGCTGGTGAGTTGTTGCAGTGAATAAGTCTGTCTGTTATGTACTTATGTGTTGTGTGTTCATGCGCTGGATGAAGGGCTTCTGAGCTATAGACCATTAGTCAGTAATTTTTGGGGTAATGCTTTGGCTTTTGCGTCTATGCAAATGCACAGGAGAGCAATGCTCAGACAGGATTATGCAATAACCACCCCTGCATTCCTCTCCTCCTTTTCCCTCATGGAAGTTCCTTTATACCCGTCAATTTCATACTGCCTTATGGCACAGTTTAGTAGCCGTATCAGTGCCTCACCCACTGGTGCTGGTGGGTGTTTACTAGTATGTGATGTTTTTTTAATTTTAACCCAAAATAGCATAACGAATCGTTGCACTCACTTTATTCTCTATGTTCCCAATAACATTTAAGTTACAGAAAAATCTGTCACAGTCAAGTATACATTACATGAATCTAAACAGAGTGGTGAGGTAGTCTAATGTGCTTTCCCTAAAAAGGCAAGTTCTTTTAATGGACAGGGTTGGATATATTTGACCTAATTTCCTAAAAGAGCTTTGTATGGACAAAGCATGTAACAATGTGGATCATTCCATCTGTTATCAGCAAGCAGATCTGTGTTGGCTGGGAGTAGTTGGGGGGGGGTTTCCACCCTCAGATTACCCTGCTTAACCCTTTCAGACAGACTCAGATTTAATCACACACTTCTGAGAAACAGAAGTCAACGACCTTAATTCTTAAGTTTATTTATTTGCATAGAAAATACAATGATGAAATATTAGTAAGGAGAGAAAGACTGCATGATTGTACACACATGCACATACACACATTGCCATGTCATGATGCTGCAATAATTCTCTTCCTACATTGATGCCGTTATGTGTCTCCTAGGTGACGAGCTGGAATACTTACGCCCCAATGTGTATCGCAACGTGGCTCGTCAGCTGAATATCACTGTTACGTCGGAGAGTGTGGTTTCTGACGCCTTCCTTGCTGTAGCTGCGGAAATATTCTCCACAGGTTGGTCAGAAAACCTGCATGCACTTTTTCAGGAGGGATTTTTAATAATGGAAAAGCAATCAGTGGTGTTCAGTATCAGTATAAATATGCAGTATCAGTTTGCTGTGCGTATTCTGAATATTGTTTTTCCGCTCGTTAGACCAGCACATATTTAGTGGGGTCACATAACGTGGAACACATGGGTGCTGTGTGTGATCACGATTCCGACTATCAAAAGAATTGGTCGTTTTACGAAGAAACCACAGCTTAGCTGGGAATCTACAGCACTGGGCATTTACTGGGCCTCATCGAGGGTTAGAGGTGGTTGATCTCCACATTCCCACCGTTACTCCTTTTAGGGGATGTTAAAATGGATGCTTTTTAACATTTACGTACACATGCTGAAAGCACTGCTCTCTTCTAGAGAACTTTGAGAACACCAAAGGATCTTTTAGCATAAACAAAGTCGAGGCAGAGAGAAAAAAAAATCACATCCCCTCAGGGTCTGAGCGCACAGGCTGGATGGACATCTGAGAAGTGCTCCGTGACACTGCCAGGCCTAGCGAGGATAACTTCATCTGAAATCCCAATTTCACCGTTCACAACAGGGAACTTGAGGGGCTAAACCCTAGTCTATTTTCAGAACTCTTTTTCCAGTGTGAAGGATCAAATTTCATGACGGATCCCTCCCCATTTTTTCTTCCCTAAATCATTTTGTCATCTTCTTAAACCAGAACGCATCCTTAAAAGGACTGCAGTGCTAATGTGTGGTTTCTCAGTGCCAGTGGTTTCTCAGGTTGGGTAAAGCTGACCGTTGTACGGGTACAGACAGGCACTCCTATGCCATGAACCATTGCTTGTACCACTCCAGGTGTTCTGTGGGTGTCTGGAGTGAAAAGACTTTGGCTTCTCTCTAAAAATGATTCAGTGTTGACTCATCGTAGATCTGTTGTTCACATGAGAAGCCTTTGCGAGCCTCAGAACAGAAGGCGTTTTGTTATGTGGATGTTTTAGCAGGAAACTTCACAGTCACAAGTGCAGTGCAGTGTACCTTGGGCAAGGTCATTTTGTCACCTATGATTGAAGAGGCTAACTGTTATAACTTAAGTATGTCAAAGTGCATACTTACCTTATCACCACACTTAACCCGTAAAAAAGTCCAATGTACCAGTGTGTATGTTGTGTGTTTAGTTTGGAGCTAGTTTAGGTTTGTGACATGGTGAAAGTGTTTTCCTGAACTGCACATCAGACCATACATGTCGAACACAGACAGCGTGGAGTTTTCATCTGCTTATCAGGCCTGAATTGGTTCTTTTTTCTGCTCACTAGAAGAGGAAATTGAGGGTATTTTCTGGTTGCCAAACCACACGTTATCTTGTTCTCCCATGCTGCATGGTAACCTCCTCACACTCCGTCTGTCCAGTGCTGCTTCCCCTCCACACGTCTCTCTCTTGTGTGAAGATGGAATACCATATTTGTATGCTTTTATTATCTGCCAGGGTTGAAGTTCTGTTAGGAATCCTGACATTTTTCGTACTGCCAAAACTACAGTTTTCTGATGTTCACATCACTCGCCACATCACGGCTGTACAAAAAATCTGTATTAAATAGTTGCATTTCTGTGCACGCATTAAAGGTCCTCCATGTGCTGTGAACTTCATGGAGCCGATGTACCCACCCGCGTTACCGTCTCATCCAGTCATCTTCCGATAGCAGTAGAACATGTTTTAAAGGTTTACAAAAACATTCCTCCCATGAGTACTGTAGTAAAGAGTAAAGCAGAAGTGAACAGCTTACACTTCTCCATCTTAAACCTGCCTGTACTGCTTGTGCAGGCCTGGCGCCTCGTGCGCAGTGTGAGAGCGTGTGATGCATCTCACTGGTACTGAGTCACACAGCGAAGGAGCCGCGAGCTCGGTGGAGGAAACGGCTGCTGCTTCTCTTCTGAGCTGCTTCACAGCCCTTTTGACTGTTATCTAACACACACACACACACCCTCACACACACACATACACACACACAAGCCATCACTTCCATGGTGTGACAGTTTAGCAGCTGAAGGCTGAACGCAGCGTGGGCGTGGGGCTGCTGCAGTGTAAGGTGTTTACCTGCCCTCCGCTGGTACGGACCCTGTAGCAGTAGCTGTGCCACGCCCTCTCCAAGCCCACGTACACACCTGTGTGCGGATTAGCGGTAGCTGTGCCACGCCCTCTCCAAACCCACGTACACACCTGTGTGCGGATTAGCGGTAGCTGTGCCACGCCCTCTCCAAGCCCACGTACACACCTGTGTGCGGATTAGCGGTAGCTGTGCCACGCCCTCTCCAAGCCCACGTACACACCTGTGTGCGGATTAGCGGTAGCTGTGCCACGCCCTCTCAAGCCCACGTACACACCTGTGTGCGGATTAGCGGTAGCTGTGCCACGCCCTCTCCAAGCCCACGTACACACCTGTGTGCGGATTAGCGGTAGCTGTGCCACGCCCTCTCCAAGCCCACGTACACACCTGTGTGCGGATTAGCGGTAGCTGTGCCACGCCCTCTCCAAGCCCACGTACACACCTGTGTGCGGATTAGCGGTAGCTGTGCCACGCCCTCTCCAAGCCCACGTACACACCTGTGTGCGGATTAGCGGTAGCTGTGCCACGCCCTCTCCAAGCCCACGTACACACCTGTGTGCGGATTAGCGGTAGCTGTGCCACACCCTCTCCAAGCCCACGTACACACCTGTGTGCGGATTAGCGGCTTTCTACATCACAGAGGAGCATTCTGTACATGCTTGGATGTCAAAATGTGTGATTTGTTGGTTTTGTGATTGAGCTATGCTTCTCTCTCTCCCTCCCTCCCTCCCTCCCTCTCTCTCTCTCTCCTCCCCTCTCTCTCTCTCTCTCTCTCCCTCCCTCCCTCTCTCCCTCTCTCCCTCCCTCCCTCAGGGGTCACATGGGGTAAGGTTGTGTCTCTCTATGCGGTGGCTGGAGCGTTAGCGGTGGACTGTGTTCGCCATGGTAACCCAGCCATGGTGCACACCATCGTTGACTGCATGGGCGAGTTCGTCCGCAAGAGCCTCGTGTCGTGGTTGAAGAAACGAGGGGGTTGGGTGAGGACCGATTCTGCTCCAGTTAATAAACCAAATGTGTGTTTTTATCCCGTGGTACATTCAGGAATCATTCAGGTCCCCTTGTGAATTTATGGAGAGCGGAGAAGATAAAGAAAAACATACAGTATATCTTCTGGAACAGTTATTATCATGTTATGATTATTATTATCATTAGTCTCTCACTGAGATCTGTTGAAAATCAATTCGAAGAGTGTGTGTGTGTGTGTGTGTGTGTGTGTGTGTGTGAGAGAGAGAGAGAGAGAGAGAGACAGTGTATGAGTGAGTGTAGCTGATTTAGCTGGAAATTGCACTGTGGGATGTGGGAATGTTTATCTAGGTTGTATTGAGTGTACAGCTACCCTGCTGAGTTGTATGTGCTGTATGTTTCTTTGGGGGGTGGAGCTCACAACATGAAAAAATCATACACAAAACCTCCACTGTTGTGCCTCTGTTTCTGTAACTAAACCCTGGTCAGGAGAGCAGATTGTTGTCTATACTTTTACACAGTGCTTATGTTGAAATCTACAGTTGCTCCTCTGAGATGACACACCCAAGTGTGTGTGTGTGTGTGTGTGTATAGTATCCCCTGCTAAACAACAGGCTGTGTCTGCACATGCTAGAGTGCTACTGAACTTGTCAATCTGTCTCCATGCAGACTGCACACGTCCCAGGAACTGTGGTGTCCTGGTTGCCAGTCAGTTAGTCTTTACTCCTCCTTCTCTAAGGCCTGCTAGACAGGTCTGTTTTCTGTGTAAACCTTTCTTCCCCTGGAGCACTGTTGTGGATTCAGTATTGGGGTTTCCTCATAATGATTCATAAAGGACATAAGGCTGAGATAACTGACTCCAGATCTATTTCAGTTGCAGTATTGCAAAATTCCAGATAGGTTCAAAGGTAATGAGAAAAGAAACAGATCAGTTTTGTAGTAGCTTCAATTTTGTAGCTTCTGAAGTGTGTTGTAGTGGCTCATCTTTGGATTGTAAAGACTCTTTGGTCTCGGTATCAGTAGGTAAAATGGACTTTAATCAGAGAGGAGGTAAATCTGAAAGGCTTCTGTAGGCTAAGAATCATTGTCTACACTGACAATGTCTACATTTTTCAAGGTTTCCCACTAGGGACTATGGATAAAGCAGGCACACCCACAAACCTGCTTGACAATCACCTCTGGATGTAGATGTTCATGAAATTAATACATACAAAAATACATACTGTGTGTTATGTGAATAAAGAGAGCACGTGTGTGTGTGTGTGTGTTGGTGAGCTTTTCTGCTTACATGCTTGTTTGTATGTTCTGCTTTGCAGATAATGCCTGTGAGATTAATAAAGGATCGCGCGCACACACATCGCCAAATTCCATTATGTCATTGTGATAACGGATATCTTAACAGTGTTTACACATCCCCCAGAGGCTTGTGTCATCTTACTTTGGACTTCCTGGGAGTTACCCTCAGCTTATCAGACCATGTTATGCTGTGATGCTATTACGTAAGCAGCCACTAGGTGGCAGCTACAAAGGAATTCTCATATCATGTCTGGTTATTGGCAGAGTGAAAAACCATGAGCCATTGCTTATTAAAGTCTGTGCTGTCCTACTAGCGGGAGTGCAGTTTGCCCCTGATAAAGGTGCACATCCGTGCGTGTGTGTTTGCATCAATGGCGTTTGGTCTACTAATGAATGTTGTGTAAACAAAGCTTGTTTTTGTGGGTAGAGAAGCAGCGAACCAGACTAATGCACCTCAGTGTTTTCTTGCTCTAATGCAAGTCCATCTCTTTTGTTTTTTTTCTTTTCAGGCGGACATCACAAAGTGTGTAGTCAACATGAACCCCAGCTTCCATTCCCATTGGCTGGTGGTGGTGGCCTGCTCGTGTGTGCACTACATGAAAGCTGTGGTCTTCTATCTGCTGAGGGAGAAGTGAATCATGGGACAGAGAGGCGGCAGCATTATGCTCCTGTTGTTGTTTTTTTTGGGGGGGGGGGTCCTGTGCCTTTAACAGAGTGCGTCATTCTCTACGAAGCTTTGTGTTTTCAGGCTGGTTTGGCCACAGGTACCGTCATATATCTCGACACTGATTGGAGAGAATACATAGAGCATAAGTACACAATATGGGTAACAGAATATAGTTATCTGTCCATCAAGCCTATATGAACATGGAGAGGGGGTGTCTCTATGGCTGCGGTAGTCTCCACTCTCCTGGGAATACTTTGCACAAGATTTTGCAGTATGAATATGAATGTGCCATTTAGACATCTAATCCATGTTCGATAAGAAGCTATGGCTCGCAATCAACTTTCAGGCTGAGGTCAGAGCTCTATGCAGGTCACTAGAGATCCTCCAAACCAAACCAAACTCTGTGTTTATGGATGTCTGTTTGTTTGGTGGAACAGGAAAGGGTCTTCCAAATCTGCTTCCACAAAGTTAACATTATGCCACTTTCCACAATGTCTTTGTATGTTGGAGTATTAACATTCATTTCGAGTGGAAGTACGAGTCGTAAGCCATGTAGAAGGACCTCAAGCCGGCCTCCCTCCACATCCAGACAGCAGAGTGGCAGAAACACCTTCACTCGGTGGGAAGGGGAGATGTCAAGATACTTCTGATCAACAGAGTGAGATATTTTAAAAGGACTTAACAGTGGCAGCAAAGGCCTTGTTTAATGTGGATCTCAAATAATACAACCCTTGGACATAAACAGGATATCTGCATTCTTCATTTTTCTCAGTTTCAAATGTGCAGCCTACCAACATAGTATGTGCCCAGTCCCGTGCCTTCCGCAAAGGTGAAGGGTCAGTTGTTTTCCTTTGCCGTTATGACCGTGCAGTAATATTTATGTTGCTTCATGAACTTTGTATATTGATTGCAAACCCATATTGGTGTCAGTCACACTGTGTTATAACATTGTTTTATTTTATTCTCTTTTAGATTTCATATTTTATTCTGTGAATAACCACACAATTGCTATTGTGTGTATTGGAATGTCACACTGAATGTTCTAAATAAATGCTGATAAATACATATGTATATATATATATATATATTGTGTGTGTGTGCATGTGCACGCTACAACATAGACTATAATGTATAAGAATGCAAATTTTAACCAAACGCCATCACATGATTACACGGGTGCTTTACTTGTTATGCTTCTTACTCGTGATGTAACAGTCGCCTCATGCAGTCGTATATGCTGCAGTCACAGCACAGGTTTCATTCTCTCTGCCAACACTGCATGCAATGGCCACAGAAAACAACAGACTGCTTACGTTCTGTTCATTGTTACTGTGGGGATCACAGTCAGTACAGTAGGACTGTTTGCTCCCTGTGAAAAACAACACAGGTACATTACAGGGTTGATTATTTAGTACATACACGTGGGACAGTTGTTCACTTAAATTTCACAGAGTGCTATCAGTTAATGGAGTATTGGTTTCCCAATCATCAATGACTTTGCAAAAACCCTTTTACTGGGTCCGACAGAATAATAGAACAAGCCCTATGGGACATGTTCAATATCACGTTGTTTAACAGTGGAACTGTGTCAACCTGACATGTCTTTAAATAACTACTGGAAAAAATAGCTATTCTTCCATCAGTTTGATACACTGTCTACGTATCCACATGTAATCTAATATTTAGAGTTTCAGAGTACAGCGTTATAACTTAAGCATGAAGGTTTTTATTACTCCATAAATGACAATTCACTGCCACCAAGTGGCCAATGATGGTATTGTTAACCGGGTAACATCTCACCTGCCTGTATAACTGAAAGACAGTAAAACCTGACCTACTTTGGGTTTTTAGTGCCATCACTGACGTGCCATTTTCCTCTATAAAAGTACACACGCTAAACGACAGAGACCATGACTTTTGTGTGTTTGTGTTTGTCCCTAAAGTTATCTTGTAAAATCAAGATATTCAAGGCGATGATGGTAGTAGCTAAGAGTGTCATGCTACCAGTTTTTTGCGTAATATTCCCAGCATGCTAGCTAGCAACTAGCTACATGACTCAGTAACGACTGCGGCCTTCCTACAGTAACTAGGTAACCGGCCCAGCTGGACAAGAGGTTTGGTATGAGGCGATATGTTTTGTAAATTGTTATTTTTCTTTTTTTAGACATTGTACGTTGTAAACAAACGTACTGTAACGTACTGTACGTTGTCATCGGTGGAATAATTATTAAATGTAGTCCACGAACAAAGAAACGTTGAAGTGCTCATCTTCTTCCTGTTTACATTGTTTTTTTTGTTTTTTTTAATCTTTTTGTGACAGTGGGGGGAAATGAGCACAGTGTGCACAATGCACGCAATTTTCTTTTTAGTATATGTCACAACTGAAATCACGAATAATCGTGCAATAATCGAAAACAACACAAGGAAAACATGTAGGTTCATATCTCAAAGAAAAAGACAACTTCTCATACTCGACACTGTCATGTTTTTAGCATTGTCCATGCTAGCTGGAGTTGACGTCACCATTTTGGAGGAATTGTATTGGCTACAAAAATCAGGTCCCCGCCTATGTAGGCGATTATATGTAGGCTATGTTCACCCACGACACAATGAACTTATTCGCTATTGGTTAATAACGTTTCACGACGGAATCAGCGATCATGTTAGGGTGAGTCACTGTCGGGATGGACGCAGGTAAGGATACCCGAAGCAAACAATTACTTTGCATTTTGTTTTTTAATTCTGCCGATATTTCGTCAAATTAACATTAACCAGTGTATATTATCGGCGGTGTCTAGGCTTTTCGGATCTGATGGGCTGGATGTCATATCTAGGAATGAGAGATTTTATTTTTAAGATTGTGTTTCGACCCAGCTGATTGTAATTCGGTGTCCGCTGTCACAGTCTGCGCCCAAACACACTCATGCGGCTGTGATGGAGCGACTGTAGGCCGCACAGCCACTCGGAGTCTGACTAGGATGGCGGTTTTGGGGACAATTTAGAGACCATAGCAAATGTTTTGCTTCATGCAGCAGGCTAGATGTTCTAATGAGTGATATCCGACAGTTAACCTGAGTCACTGAGCTGATTGGCTACGTTAACCTAGTTAACTAAGTGAATTGGCTGTTGTCATTTTATTGCGAATTAACCATGAAGTGTTACTGCATATCACAACAAAATGTGTAGCTCATGTAGGCAAGAAACCTTTGTGTCCTGTTGGGTGTCAAAACTCATTAGGTGCTTGTCAGAATGGTAATCTAGGAACCTTAGTAACTCAGCTCCCCTATCTGATGACAGTTGAATTGGCATGCTATAAAGATGGGTCAGTGTGCTTATTGTTTCTGGATGTCTGTAAGATCCTTTCCGACACTATAAAACCTCTCTCTCCTGATCCTGGAACAGCCACGCTTACATATGACACACTGCGCTTCGGGGAGTTTGAGGATTTCCCGGAGACATCTGACCCCGTCTGGATCCTGGGGAAACAGTTTAACGCACTAACGGGTAGCTAATACGGATTTGGAATAAGGATGTGGAATTGTAATGCCTCTTAACAGGCTAAAGTATGCTTCAGATATATTCTTTGTTTCACAGAGAAGGATGATATTCTGTCTGACATTACCTCACGTTTGTGGTTCACCTACAGAAAGAACTTCCAGCCAATTGGTGAGAGTCACGCGTGAGATTATACTAACCACGAAGCAGATGTAGTGATTGGTCAAGCTGAAGGTGGACTGACTATTGGCTACCCTATTGTTACAGGAGGCACAGGGCCTACATCTGACACTGGCTGGGGTTGCATGCTGCGATGTGGGCAGATGATCCTTGCGGAAGCCTTGATACGCAGACACTTAACTCGAGGTAGGGCCATCCAGGACACTGTGGTTTCTTAGGTAATTGTTGCATTTATTTCAGCTGAAATATTTTCCCCGTCACATTGAGATCCATATCCCACACAGACATTAAATTATCACCTAATTTTTTTTTGTTTTTTGAAATCAGACTGGAGGTGGGTAAGAGGTGAACAGAATAAAGAGGAATACTCCAGTATCCTCAGTGCATTCATAGACAAGAAGGACAGCTACTATTCCATCCACCAGATAGGTAGAACATCAGCCTTATACTTGAATGGCTTAATTTGTGATTACATTGACCCCCAGCCATGCTGTGGTGGTGGCTATGATGCAGGCTGGTGATGGCATGTGATACAACTTACTTTCCACTGTTTTCCTCCAGCTCAGATGGGGGTGGGAGAAGGCAAGTCTATAGGCCAGTGGTATGGACCTAACACCGTGGCACAAGTGCTCAAGTAAGCCGAGAATCCTACACACATCTGTTCTGAAGGATCATGTAATGGAGAACAGGACTGATGTCTCAGTGATGCTGTCCCAGCCAAATATAGGACATATATAGTGTATTTACTGTAAGGTTCTGTTTTATGAGTGAGCCTTTGTGTATTTTGAGTGTGTTTGTACATGTGGCTTAAGTTGTTCTTACCACGATGTTTTAACATCGTGTAGGAAACTGGCTGTGTTTGACACATGGAGCCGGCTGGCTGTTCACGTCGCCATGGATAACACTGTGGTCATTGAGGAAATCAGTGAGCTGGCATTCATTTAAAAAAAAAAAAAAAAAAAAATATGAACTAACTAAGAAAGCAATGTCAACCCATATATCATATAACCCAGCCAATTAGGTTGATATTCAAAAATGTCCACTTTGCAGAATTTTAATCAGTCCAGTCTGTTGAAAGAATAGCCATAACACACAGGAGCCCTGTGTGTTCGGAGGAAAATCACGTGTGCTCGTGTGTGTATACGCCCCGCAGAGCGGCTGTGCATGCCGTGGCTGGACTTCGAGGGGGGGGCGTGTGCCCCCCGAGAGATGAACGGCTGTGCGGAGGGGGCGTGTGCGCTGGCCGAGGACAGCAGTGTGCTGTGGAAGCCACTGGTGCTACTCATTCCCCTGCGACTAGGACTCAGTGACATCAACGAGGCGTACATCGAAACCCTAAAGGTGAGTGAGTGAGTCACCCACGAAAAAGAGAGCACACTGGGAAGTTTTTTTCTTATTTACACGTTTTGCAACGTGACGGGCTGCAGATCTGGGATTCTTGTTTGTCGTCCGCAGCAGTGCTTCACGATGCCTCAGTCTTTAGGAGTGATCGGCGGGAAGCCGAACAGCGCGCATTACTTCATCGGCTTTGTCGGTAAGCGCCGCCCACCGGCTGGAGCTGTTCGTTGCCGGCGCCAGAACGGTTGCCCACAGACTGCTGCATGACTGCGCCTCACTTGCACTGCCACCTACAGGCGAGGAGCTGATTTACCTGGACCCCCACACCACTCAGCCGGCGGTGGAGCCGTGCGAAAGCGGCCAGGTGCAGGACGACTCCTACCACTGCCAGCACCCACCCTGCCGCATGCACATCTGCGAACTCGACCCCTCCATAGCTGCTGTGAGTAGCTCCCGGCCCACGTGTCCGGAGGGGCCGGCGGAACAGGGGTGCAGCTGCTTTGGAGCATCTCAAACAGCAGTTTGGTTTAGATTCGTTCATTTATATTGATTTATCTGTTTAGCTTGTTTACAAACCTATAAATGTTTTCCCCTCCCCTGAGAGGCATTAAAAGGTAAATAACCACAGCAAACTTTTGCATCACCCAACACTGATTCGTCCCCCAGGGCTTCTTCTGTCCGACGGAAGACGACTTTGATGACTGGTGTGTGCATATTCGCAAAGTGAGTCTACCCACTGGCTCTTTCTCAGACTGTGAATTATTCCTATCGGTTTTGCCGTTATTGACACTGTTCTCTGGCAGCTGTCTAGCTGTAGAGGAGGGCTTCCCATGTTTGAGCTGGTAGACAGTCAGCCATCACATCTAATCAATACTGAAGTCCTTAATCTCACGCCAGGTAATCCCATATATTCCCATGGGTTCTGATGTCTTTGAAAATATATTAATTTTGTATTTATTGTATGGTCTAAGCATTTTTTTTACTCCAAATGAAATTGTTTGATACCGGTTCATCTCCCTGCAGATTTTTCCGACTCCGACCGGCTTGAACGCTTTTTTGACTCTGAAGATGAGGAGTTTGAGATCCTGTCTTTGTGAGGACAAAGAACAGAATGGCTGTTCAACTGCCCCCCCCGGAGCGACAGCAGTAGTAGCAGTGCCATGAGGCCTCCCTGCCACACGGTGGCGTAGTTACGCCAGCCCAAGCTTTCTGCTCTGCAGCCACAATGACTGCTCTTCTCATTTTGCGTGAGCCCTGAGGTCAGAGGTCACCAACACGGGCCCCTGGGATTCTAATTGCGCGCATATTCACATTGCATTGTATCCATTCTGAGTCTTAACACTTTATTTTCAAGTGATCTGGTGCCTTTTATTCTCCAACCATAATGCAGACTTGCCATAATTCACTTTTTGGTGGATGTTGGGAGCACAGGAGTCTCTGCTCTCGATACTGCTTATATTTGATGTCTGTAGCAAGATCTGAATGAAAGCAAAGATGAAAAGGTTACAGACCGTTAGCTTGTGTAATACGGTATGTTTTTTCATGTTCAAAGTACATGTACACAGGTTTATTTTAAAATTATTTATTTACTCAATTGTGCATTTTAAGGAAAAGAAATAATAAAATATGTGTAAAACGGAATGTTGCTCTACATCAGGGTAAAAGCTGTAATGGAAACCAATGCTGCACTGGGAATTTGTTCTTTTCGACACATTTCTTGATTTACGTTCATTTCCAGAGCTCTCCAAGCGGCAGATTCTTAGCCGAGTTGACAACATCTTCACACAACATTTTAATATTTGTGTGTACTTCTTCAATGCTTCCATCCGCGTCGATGACCTGGGACAAGTGAGTCAGCAGAAGCGCATTTACACGACAACATGGCCACACAAGTAACGAGAGGAGGAACAAAAAGGCACTTACCTTCCAGTTGACGGAGGGATCTTCTCTGAGCTGTTCAAAGTTCTGTTGGACTTTAAGCTGGAAAGCACTTGTTTCGTAGCGCTCGGCGCCAAACTCTGCTCGCTGGGCCGCAGAGGTAGGATTGACCTGCAAGAAGATCACCAGGTCTGGCTTGGGGAGTCCTACGTCTGGCTGCATACACCAATCCAGGGAGAAGCCCTAAACACACGTCACACACACTTGGGGTTTTCTTCTGCTCATGGGGTTCAAACTGAAACTGCACCTTTTGGCACTTACGGGTTTGGCACTGGAGAAAGCTACACCAGAAAACGCATAGCGATCCACCACCAGGGTGACTCCCTGGTCCAGCTTTTGTTTCATCAACGGCCTGAAAGGATATTTTAGACAGATATACAAATGTTGCCTCTATAAACAATTTTAGGTTACAGAATTACTAAACGTTGTCAACAATAACATGGCCTGAATTAATATACAGACTAAAGAGATTTGCTGCCCTCCAGTGCAATGCTACGCTCCAATTCATGCCCGTTAAGGAACTTCTAGGTTCTTATTGGTGAGCTGAACCAATTGATAACTGGTTCCAGTAAACTATGTGTGCTGGAACACCTCCAAATGAGAGCGGTGGAGAGAGGTTTAATTATAAATGTTTTTAGTAGTTATCTTGTGTGCAGTCACTAAATTGAGAAAACATACAGGATGATATCTAATTTTTTAAGAATTTTAAAATAGCTGTGACTGGTCCATGGAGGGAGCTACAGTCCTGTCCGACCGCCCCACAGACCTCGTGTCGGCAGCCGCTCCACCAGGGTGAGTGTTTTCTTTGCACTATCCTTTTACTTTTCTTAACTCACATCTTTTTTAATTGTATGATCATATTAAAGAAGGGAAAAAAACAAAATGTCTAAAAAAATGGATCTGGAACATTTCTGCTTATCAAAAGGCATGACGGATGTCAACAACTCCTTATACTTTTGTCAGTGACAAAAAAGCCTTTGGGAACTTTAGTCAAGGTGCCTAATGAGGGACTGGAGGCTTCTAAATTCAGATGTCTGCCCAGCACAGTTTTGGTCTTTGGAGTTACATCCACCCTATTTGGACTTGGTCCAACATATAGGAATACATACGTGTTAAGTTTTGTTCTGACAAGTGCAACCTGTGTTAGCAAAACGTTCCACATAATATTTGATGTTGCATTTACTATTTTGCTTATTATTCAGTTAAAGTGATGTTGGTGACCATATAGAGTTCTTATAACTCCGCCAGTTAAAGGCAGAAAAAGACACCTAACTACTTTTGTCCCCCACTGTGCTAACTGCAAAGCGTGATGTCTGATTTTCCTGTGATGTAGCTATGCAAAGTGTCTGGAGTTGTCGGCTAGTCCAAGAAAAGTGGTAGAAGAGGTCACGGGAAGATTGTTTATCTGTGAACTCGGACTTACACCAACTCCCAACGGTTTGCAGAAAACAGCAGATGTACGGTATGATCCTCCAGGTCGCGCTTTTTTCTCAAGGTACGAACTTATAAGCAGGCCTATTTTGGTTGTTCTATCTATTTGCACAAAATAAGACATGGTAATCCTGACTACAAGGGCAAACAAAGGTTACTGCAATTTTGAAAGTTTTCATTAAGTACAGTCTGAAATATGACGCGAAGCTACTTAATTTGGTTCATTTCTGGACGGAGATGTAACTCTAATGTTTGCTAAAGCTAAATCATGTACCTGGAAACCTTAGCATTTCAGCATGGCGCCCGCTCTGTTGCAACGCTTGGACAAGCTTCTGACATTGCGTCGTTTTTCCAGCCTTATCTACGCCCTCTAGTACGATTAACGCACCTCTTCTGCAGGCCATGACCGTTATAAAATGCTATTTTTAAACTCACAGATTGAAATAATACGGGTGCTAAAATTCCAAGGCGTATTACTCCTAACGCCGTAAGAGCACCCCGACATTACATGTTAAAACCTCTTCCTGTTGTGGATAGGCAGATAGGCGAGATTGCAAATTAAGGGTCGTTTGAGTAGTGTCCATCTGCCTAACGCGCACAACCACACACACACAACTATTTGCATGTAGGATTCATAGAAAAATGCACTAGATACATATGCATACAGAAAAATGCACTAGATTCATATGCATACAGAAAAATGCACTAGATACATATGCATACAGAAAGATGCACTAGATTATACAGCAAAGACATTTTGGCTTTAGTAAAATATTTGTTTATTTAAATATAGTACAGATTTGCCATCTTATATATATCAAATCCATTGTGAAGATAGTCTTATGAAAGCTGTTTGAGTAAGTCATTGTAATTCACTGCAGTGTTCACACTTTACTCTTGTGGCAATGTTTTAGGGCATCAGTGAGCGCCTCTAAAATCATGTCCACATAAGTCTTGTTGCTGTTACAACCCATAAGCCCCACACGTAGAACCTGCAATCAAGCACATGAATCAGTACTACACACACACACACACAAACTGCCAATAGAATGTAATGTACATAGAGCTGTATCGATAAAGTGGAAGTTTTAACATGTTTTATTATTATCCAGATTATTTCACTAATGAAATCTTTCCCATCCATGGCTTAAGATAACCAGAGGGTAAACAGATAATACTCTCTGAATCTGAACTATCCTCCCTGTGTTTTGGAGTGATGAACCACCATTGAGCAACTCCTTACCATGCCCACAGAGGGCCCAAGACCTCCGGAGACTTCTATGTTGTGATTTTTCATTATGTAGCCTGTGATCTCTCTCCAGTCATACCCTGCAGGAGCTACTATTGTAGTAACCGTGGGCAATCTTGCTTTCTGTCACACAAGACAACAAAACCTGGAAATAAACCTGTAACATCGCCAGTTTGGCAGTCCATGTGTAATTGTGGTTTTTCTGTGATATTTGTTCACTCGACACAATGCTACCTTCTCTTCCACAAAGAGTTTCAGGCCTATCTTCTCTAGGCTTTCGTGAAAGTACTCTGCCACGTCTTTATGTCGTTCCCATGAGTTTTCAAGGCCCTGTAAAAATGAAGAAATGGACAACATCCATATTTAAATTCACATTAGTTAGATTATGTAAATATTATAAGATATAATTATAATATTAGAAGTCCTTCTTAATTATAGGGATTATTATAAGATGGAGGAAGCTCTCACTGTCTCTGCAAGGATGGCCAGACCCTCTCTCAGACTGTACAACGAAGACACAGGTCCAGTGTGGTGATAGCTACAGAGAAGGCAACAGTTATTTGTGATGCGTTTGCAGAGTGTGCAGCTTGGCTCCCAGGATATAGCAGGTCTCTTTTATTGGGCTGTATGCAGGCGACTGCTGCGTCTCACCAGTGCGTTGTTGACTGGAATGTTAAAGCTGTGTGACTGTAATGTGTCATTTGGGTTCTCAGAAAGGCAAAATATAAGTGTAACTTCATTCGTTCCTTCACATACTTACACACGGGCAGGTTTTCCATCACAACCCCAATAATTAAGCCAGCCAGCTCAGATCCAGAAAGTAAGACACTGGCTTTGTCTTCCTGCTGAAGATTTTGTTGCTGGTTTGACCGAGAGAGGTACAGAGAGAAGTTACCTGTTTGGAGATGAGTCTGAACATCAGGTCTCATCTGGAAGTCTCGTGTTCTCTCACCATGCTCTCTCGCTGAAAGAGATAGGTGCGGTTCCTGGAGGGACGTTCAGTACCTTCTGTCAAGTCCAAGAAAAGTGGTAGAAGAGGTCACGGGAAGATTGTTTATCTGTGAACTCGGACTTACACCAACTCCCAACGGTTTGCAGAAAACAGCAGATGTACGGTATGATCCTCCAGGTCGCGCTTTTTCTCAAGGTACGAACTTATAAGCAGGCCTATTTTGGTTGTTCTATCTATTTGCACAAAATAAGACATGGTAATCCTGACTACAAGGGCAAACAAAGGTTACTGCAATTTTGAAAGTTTTCATTAAGTACAGTCTGAAATATGACGCGAAGCTACTTAATTTGGTTCATTTCTGGACGGAGATGTAACTCTAATGTTTGCTAAAGCTAAATCATGTACCTGGAAACCTTAGCATTTCAGCATGGCGCCCGCTCTGTTGCAACGCTTGGACAAGCTTCTGACATTGCGTCGTTTTTCCAGCCTTATCTACGCCCTCTAGTACGATTAACGCACCTCTTCTGCAGGCCATGACCGTTATAAAATGCTATTTTTAAACTCACAGATTGAAATAATACGGGTGCTAAAATTCCAAGGCGTATTACTCCTAACGCCGTAAGAGAACCCCGACATTACATGTTAAAAGCTCTTCCTGTTGTGGATAGGCAGATAGGCGAGATTGCAAATTAAGGGTCGTTTGAGTAGTGTCCATCTGCCTAACGCGCACAACCACACACACACAACTATTTGCATGTAGGATTCATAGAAAAATGCACTAGATACATATGCATACAGAAAAATGCACTAGATACATATGCATACAGAAAAATGCACTAGATTCATATGCATACAGAAAAATGCACTAGATACATATGCATACAGAAAGATGCACTAGATTATACAGCAAAGACATTTTGGCTTTAGTAAAATATTTGTTTATTTAAATATAGTACAGATTTGCCATCTTATATATATCAAATCCATTGTGAAGATAGTCTTATGAAAGCTGTTTGAGTAAGTCATTGTAATTCACTGCAGTGTTCACACTTTACTCTTGTGGCAATGTTTTAGGGCATCAGTGAGCCTCTAAAATCATGTCCACATAAGTCTTGTTGCTGTTACAACCCATAAGCCCCACACGTAGAACCTGCAATCAAGCACATGAATCAGTACTACACACACACACACACAAACTGCCAATAGAATGTAATGTACATAGAGCTGTATCGATAAAGTGGAAGTTTTAACATGTTTTATTATTATCCAGATTATTTCACTAATGAAATCTTTCCCATCCATGGCTTAAGATAACCAGAGGGTAAACAGATAATACTCTCTGAATCTGAACTATCCTCCCTGTGTTTTGGAGTGATGAACCACCATTGAGCAACTCCTTACCATGCCCACAGAGGGCCCAAGACCTCCGGAGACTTCTATGTTGTGATTTTTCATTATGTAGCCTGTGATCTCTCTCCAGTCATACCCTGCAGGAGCTACTATTGTAGTAACCGTGGGCAATCTTGCTTTCTGTCACACAAGACAACAAAACCTGGAAATAAACCTGTAACATCGCCAGTTTGGCAGTCCATGTGTAATTGTGGTTTTTCTGTGATATTTGTTCACTCGACACAATGCTACCTTCTCTTCCACAAAGAGTTTCAGGCCTATCTTCTCTAGGCTTTCGTGAAAGTACTCTGCCACGTCTTTATGTCGTTCCCATGAGTTTTCAAGGCCCTGTAAAAATGAAGAAATGGACAACATCCATATTTAAATTCACATTAGTTAGATTATGTAAATATTATAAGATATAATTATAATATTAGAAGTCCTTCTTAATTATAGGGATTATTATAAGATGGAGGAAGCTCTCACTGTCTCTGCAAGGATGGCCAGACCCTCTCTCAGACTGTACAACGAAGACACAGGTCCAGTGTGGTGATAGCTACAGAGAAGGCAACAGTTATTTGTGATGCGTTTGCAGAGTGTGCAGCTTGGCTCCCAGGATATAGCAGGTCTCTTTTATTGGGCTGTATGCAGGCGACTGCTGCGTCTCACCAGTGCGTTGTTGACTGGAATGTTAAAGCTGTGTGACTGTAATGTGTCATTTGGGTTCTCAGAAAGGCAAAATATAAGTGTAACTTCATTCGTTCCTTCACATACTTACACACGGGCAGGTTTTCCATCACAACCCCAATAATTCGCCAGCCAGCTCAGATCCAGAAAGTAAGACACTGGCTTTGTCTTCCTGCTGAAGATTTTGTTGCTGGTTTGACCGAGAGAGGTACAGAGAGAAGTTACCTGTTTGGAGATGAGTCTGAACATCAGGTCTCATCTGGAAGTCTCGTGTTCTCTCACCATGCTCTCTCGCTGAAAGAGATAGGTGCGGTTCCTGGAGGGACGTTCAGTACCTTCTGAGATCCAGTGTACATAATGTCAATATCTGCAGAATCCATCATGGATTTTTTTTTTTAATTCAGTGTCTCAAGTTGTGTAAACTTTATAAGTAATATGTCAGTACATACATGGCACTTCCATGTATACCAAAGTACCAAAGTTATTTACGTTGGCTTTGCTAACATGGGTGTGTGTGTTGCTTTTGAAATAAAATATGAATGCCTTGCTTGTCCATGTAGATGGGAGAACCTCCCAGGGCCGCGACAGAGTCGACCAGGAACAAGCAGTCGTACCTGAACCAAACAGGGAGAAGTTAGGAAATGTCAGATAGAATTTGCAGATATTCTGCTTTCATACCGCAGGGTAAATGTTCTCACTTGTGACAGAGTTTGCCAATGCCATCTATGGGGTGCACCACTCCTGTGGAAGACTCTCCATGTGTAAGGAAGAACAGAACTGGCTTATACTTGGATAATGCCTATGGATGTAATAATGACACATGAGGTATTAGTGCAGCAAATGCTCAAACATCTAGCTAGTGTTCTGATATGGTACCTGCCCACCACTGCCACAGTACCTGTTCAATTTCGTCATTTCCGAAGTACCTCCCTGCAGTTGTCCAAATCGTGTTCACCTTGGCACCTTGTCACAAAAAAAAAATCACAAATGCATTTAAAAAAATTACAAACGTTGAACATCTACAAATTGTGATTGAATCGCGCGCAGTCCGTTACCTATCCTTCCCGCCATCTCTGCCGCTCTCTCCCCCCAGATGCCGTTGACTGCAATCAGCACACAGTCTCCGGGCTCCACCGAGTTAAAGATGGCACACTCCATCGCAGCGTGACCAGGGCCACTCACGGCCAGAGTCATACGGTTCTGCGTCTGAAACGCATACTGGACCCCACTCTTGATATGATCCATAATCTAGTTGAATTAAGACAGAATTAAAATAAATTCGGGACTCGATCTCGGAAGTATTTGTATTTAAGTTTTCTCCAGTGATGTATTCATACAAAATATAATGATATTTTGCCACTGAAGATTAACGTATGTCTATTCCAAAGTACTTTGTCTCATTGTAATGAACACCTTGTCATGGGCCAGGTTGTGTGACTACACGTGAAAGAGCACAGAAACACCCTATTACTATCAATGTTATGTATTGTTTTAGAATAATTCCCAAATGTACATTTACCCTCTGTACCCTCTGTTTTTGGATATGCTATGTCAAATTTTACTATATCGGATACTTTATTTTACAATACGGCGATTTAAATATATCCTGTCTAATTTTCTCGTGATACTTTACCTCAATAGTTTCTGCATGTAGATGACCTAACATCGGTTGTGACCCAGCTGTCAAGATTCGTGGAGGCACGTTTGAAGGTCCTGGTCCAAACAAATAGCGATGCGGGACCGTAAAAGACTTTAACAGACATTGTGGCGGTGGAACGGAGAGAGACGACATGCTGGTGGCAAACGTGGAAAACTCTGGCATGCAGTACGTAATCTACCCTTTCTCAATCAGGTCAGTCCTCCCAACTCTAATCGCCTCCCAGTCCCTGGACAACAAAGACGTACACGCCATACAATAAGGGTTTTTTCTTTTATATAAGATTACGCTACATTGCCACTTTTAAAGAATGTAAAAAAATGAAGGCTTGACATGAATGCATAGCAGTGTTTTTTTTTTAATCCTAAACTATGGTCTGCTGCTGGCGGAGTGGCAATCATTAACCTGTGTCCCCTCAGCAGATGGTTTGGCCAGGATGAGAAACACTGCGAAACTTTTTTTGTGATCTTTTGACTGTGTAATTTACAATCTTCAATTTTGTAAAGAGCATAAGGGATCTTATATCAACACTTTCACGGACCCTTGACCCGTAGCTTGGCTCTGAAGTAGACTCAGCTGTATTTAGGGTACATAATTCTTAAAGTGCTATTTGGGGTTACAGCAAGGTACAGTAATTATGGGCAGTCATGGTCTAGTGGTTAGGGAACCAGTCTTGTGACCGGAGGGTTGTGGGTTCGATTCCCAGGCCTGAGGCCATGACTGAGGTGCCCTTGAGCAAGGCACCTAACCCCAACTGCTCCCCCGGGCGCCGGGCTAGGGCTGCCCACCGCTCTGGGCACGTGTGCACCACAGCCCCCTAGTTATCACTAGTGTGTGTGTGTGTGTGTGTTCTGACTGCACAGATGGGTAAATGCGGAGGACAAATTTCGATTGGGGTGAAAATCACAATTGACAATGTGGCTTGACTTAACTTAACTTAATTTAAATACTGTAATGTCACCTAGGGATTTTTTTAAATTGTAATATATGCAGAGGTGGACATTCCAGGTTCAGAAAGTAAAACTCCTTCACAGGATTTTACTCCAGCTTGCTGGGTTTTGTAATTAGTGCAAGGCAGTTAAAATTAGAAGCCTGAGCAAAATCTTGGTGAGGACGTTTACTTTGTGAACCTGGGATGTCCACCGCTGAACATACGTGGCATTATGAAACCTTAATGAACTGCAACATGGCTGCATGATCGTGGTCATATTCATTTAATACAGATACCAAAGTACTGAATTACTGAAAAATATATATGGCCATTTGGTTGAAATGACCAAAATCAGCTGTGTATGTTCACAGAGCGGCATGGACAGGGGTCTGGTTGATGAATAAGGGCTGTCCTACAGGCCTTGGGCAGAGGGAGCCGTCGAAATACACGAGCTTTCCCCGAACTAGGGTAGCCTTAACCTCGCCTTGTAGAGTCAAGCCAAGGTATGGAGTCAACTGAAGAGAGAGGGAGGAAGAGAACGAGAGAGGATTAATGCATGCTAATATTATGCAAAAAGTAAGAATGCATAAATAACTCACTTTATTTTTATGATGGATGTTTTGCTCTTTCACCTAGAAAAGGAAAAGTGAAGAAATTTACGTGTTAATGCTTAAAGCCTCAAAAACACAAACGTTACAAGCTCTAGAATGATTAGTACTGTGTTGCAGAACTGTTAAAACATGTCACTCTGTGAAATACAAAATTCTCTGTTATTCACCGTAAATTCTTTCTCAGGATCCCAGATGACTAAATCTGCGTCGTAACCTGGCAAGAGCCTGCCTTTTTGGTTGTCAAGGCAACAGAGTTGTGCAGGTTCTTTACACAAGAGTCTTACTACGTCAGGAAGTAAAAAACCCCTCTTAGAAGCTGAGGTCCAGAACAGAGACAGGCCTAATGATCAAACCCAGAGACACGAGAGAGATTACAAATCACACGCAGACAAAAACAATCAACTGTCAAGTACAGTTTAAACATTTCCCAGAAGTATCACATGGTCATATCTGTGCAAAGTCAGTACAGTTTACATTATTTGAACTTTATTTTATTACATATGTAACTATATTTTAATCTAAAAAAGGTAACAGTTAATATATTAATATAAATATATGAATATATTTGAGGCGACGTTCTGTTGTTACTGTGCTAACAATGTTGATGAACATGGTTGTGGACAGACTTTGACAGACTTTGACCTGCTCTTTAAACCTGCGGTGTCTGTAGTGTCAATTATTAGTCAAACTGGTAAACAGCTCTTGAGTCGCTGCTGAGTCATTCTTTTGGCCTTCATGAGACTTGCAGCACAACCTACCAAACTGCAGTGAGGAGATTCCTCCCCAAGCCTGAGTGAAGTCGCCAGTGTGCAGCTGCTTCAGGTCCGGCGTGCAGGGTGAATGGTCGGACACGACCATGTCTATGTCTCCGGCTCTCAGCGCCGACCACAGCTGCTCCTGAAAGCACCGACACAGATGGACACGGACGTCCAGCTTTAGACGAGGGCTCACCGGCCCTGAACACACAGGTGCTCCTGCCACTCTGTGCACTGTATCGATTTCCCTGCTCCCGTCTGACTGATCTGATCTGATCTGATTTGGTCTGTCGGTTAAAAAAAAGGCGTGTTACTTCAGGGAAAGCGCTAAGCTTTGCTGTGGTCCCCAAGGGCATGAGATAAAGAACACAGTCTTGGATACAATACAGAGAGGCTGCTAGTCCAAACACCTTTTTCACCACGTGCTTTTATACTATGTGCTTTAGTGAGGGTATATTTATTATCCCCCATCAGTTCAACCTACGGTATGATAAGCTATTGTGCTCTAATATCTGATCCTGGCAGTAATGTCTGCTGTAGTGAGAGACTCTTGCTCGGGAAACGAGCTACCTGGTTGGCTATGCCACGGATGGGGGGGCAGCACTTGAACTGGGTGGCCCCGGATGGGATGCCCTCTGCTGACAGAGTGAGGTAGTGGTGTGTTGTCTCCGCCGTTAAGGGGGCACCAGCCTGTCTGGCTGCCCTAATTAGCTTCAAAGACTGGGCTGAAGACAGGTGCACGATATGGCATCGTACTCTATAGGACAAAATACACTTACTATTAATACACTTACTATCACTTTTACTATTGTTCTTTTGATGATCACAGAATACGATATTAAATATTAATCCATAAATAGAGCATCGTGAATGGAAGGAATCTGTGTATATTAATCTCCCTATATGTCACTCACTGTATGTCCACAAGTATGTGGACACTTCCCGACTACTGAGTTCAGGTGTTACCCACTGCTAACAGGTGTATAAGATCTAACACACGGTCATACAGTACCCATGGTCAAATGCTGGCATACTGCAGAGGTCAGCGACTTTAACTACGGCACTGTCACAGGATGCTGGGTTTGTCCAAACTACCCTGGTCAGCAGTAATTGCTGTTACTGTGAACTGGAAGTGTCTAGGATCAAGGACAGCGCAGTCAAGTCGTGGTACACAACACCAACACGGAGGCTGCCGCGTGTAGTGCGGAGCGTGTAAATGTGACCCGTCCACTGTTGTCACTCACTACAGAGTCCCAAGCTGTTTCTGGAAGCAAAACCAGCACAGGAACTAAGCTGGTAAGCCTGAAATCACTGGGCCCAGTGGCAGGTGTGCACTGGAGCGGTGTGAAGCACACCACCGCCATCTTCCAGAGCACCAGCCACGTGGTGTGGAGTGATCTGGAGTGATCTGGAGTGATCCACTTCTTTATCTGGCTGCGTCGGGATGAATCTGGATTTGGTTCAAGGTGAGGGAGCCTACTAGAGTGAACAGTATAGTGGAGGCGGGACAAAGGAGCAGGGTAGCTAGTCGCTATATATATTTAATGACTTATCTTTTTACATTGCTGGATGTTGCTATGGTAGCACTGAAGTGAGGAAACGTAAGGAGAAAGACCTGACTCTGAACTTTAGAACTCTGTGTAATCACATGACCTGATTCAAACATCTTCTATTTTGAATGCTATGAACATAAACTGTCCCAGAAGCCCTTGGCGTGATTAAAAACCTTGGTGTGAAGGACCTTGGACCTGTTTCTCAGGAAACCTTGTGTACTACACTGTCATTTGTGCGTACTGTGTATATAGTACATATGGTTGAGTTTTTCTTTTTTTAATCTCACATTAGCATCACTGAAGTCCAAAACATTGGAGGATGCTTAACAAAAACTGTGTATGGCAACAGATGGGCCACAGACCGTCACTGTACACAAACATGGTGTGTGTAGTTAATGAATACGGTTAAAATGTTTGTATATGCAGTGAATATTAGGACAGTGCCGGACTGACTGACTGGTCTCATGTCCATGCTGATGTACTACTAGCATTAATGCAGCAGTCGTGTTAGTTCAGCTCACTGGTACTGCAGGCAGAGTTCAGTGACTGTCCGCACGGCCTCCATCTCCATGTTGTCAGGTCTTGACCTCAGGAAGGTGGAGTACTCGCATGGATCTGAGGAACAGGGTAACGAGTCCATCTGCTACGGCGAGGTTATCATTTTTATTACAGTGAAATGAAAAAAATTCACGAGGGAGTGAATCTAAGGAACACAGCAATGATTACCTCCGCCCTCCGCCAACGACTGCTGGACCTCCTTCTCTGCATGAAACTAAGCGCATCACACGGCCATGTTATTACAGTTAACACACATTGTGCTATAGCATTATAGGCTATTTAAAGTGGCCCATAGAGTGCTATTAATTACCACCCAGTTATGTCCTTTACAAGGTTTGTAAATGCAATATAAATATATAGCCGTTCATTAAAGGCGAATTAAATTCACTGCATCTCCTCAGAGCGCGTTGGTGCGGCTGCAACACCTGCACTCATTCTAGCGCGTGCAGGGATCTCAGAGGAGCACTGGTACCTGCACGAGGGCGTGTTTGTGCAGCTGGTCAGACACGGAGGCAGCAGTGTGGAGGAAGTGAGAGAGGGAGCAGTGTAGAGGAGGTGAGAGTGGCAACAGTGTGGAGGAGGTGAGAGAGGGAGCAGTGTGGAGGAGGTGAGAGTGGCAACAGTGTGGAGGAGGTGAGAGTGGCAACAGTGTGGAGGAGGTGAGAGAGGCAGCAGTGTGGAGGAGGTGAGAGAGGCAGCAGTGTGGAGGAGGTGAGAGTGGCAACAGTGTGGAGGAGGTGAGAGTGGCAACAGTGTGGAGGAGGTGAGAGAGGGAGCAGTGTGGAGGAGGTGAGAGAGGCAGCAGTGTGGAGGAGGTGAGAGAGGGAGCAGTGTGGAGGAGGTGAGGTGTGGGAGGAGGTGAGAGAGGGCAGTGTGGAGGAGGTGAGAGTGGCAACAGTGTGGAGGAGGTGAGAGAAGGAGCAGTGTGGAGGAGGTGAGAGTGGCAACAGTGTGGAGGAGGTGAGAGAGGCAGCAGTGTGGAGGAGGTGAGAGTGGCAACAGTGTGGAGGAGGTGAGAGAGGCAGCAGTGTGGAGGAGGTGAGAGAGGGAGCAGTGTGGAGGAGGTGAGAGAGGCAGCAGTGTGGAGGAGGTGAGAGTGGCAACAGTGTTGAGGAGGTGAGAGAGGGAGCAGTGTGGAGGAGGTGAGAGTGGCAACAGTGTGGAGGAGGTGAGAGGGCAGCAGTGTGGAGGAGGTGAGAGGGGAGCAGTGTGGAGGAGGTGAGAGAGGCAGCAGTGTGGAGGAGGTGAGAGAGGCAGCAGTGTGGAGGAGGTGAGAGTGGCAACAGTGTGGAGGAGGTGAGAGAGGCAGCAGTGTGGAGGAGGTGAGAGAGGGCAGCAGTGTGGAGGAGGTGAGAGAGGCAGCAGTGTGGAGGAGGTGAGAGTGGCAACAGTGTTGAGGAGGTGAGAGAGGGAGCAGTGTGGAGGAGGTGAGAGTGGCAACAGTGTGGAGGAGGTGAGAGAGGGAGCAGTGTGGAGGAGGTGAGAGAGGCAGCAGTGTGGAGGAGGTGAGAGAGGGAGCAGTGTGGAGGAGGTGAGAGTGGCAACAGTGTGGAGGAGGTGAGAGAGGGAGCAGTGTGGAGGAGGTGAGAGAGGGAGCAGTGTGGAGGAGGTGAGAGTGGCAACAGTGTTGAGGAGGTGAGAGAGGGAGCAGTGTGGAGGAGGTGAGAGTGGCAACAGTGTGGAGGAGGTGAGAGAGGGAGCAGTGTGGAGGAGGTGAGAGTGGCAACAGTGTTGAGGAGGTGAGAGAGGGAGCAGTGTGGAGGAGGTGAGAGAGGGAGCAGTGTGGAGGAGGTGAGAGAGGGAGCAGTGTGGAGGAGGTGAGAGAGTGAGAGAGTGAGAGAGTGAGAGAGTGGTCTCACCAGCAGAACGCTGCCTGTGCCCTGGAGCTCTCTCAGTGCTGCATGCAGGTCACTCTCCACCACGTGGGGAAACTCCTCCACTCCGCTGTGGATGAGGAAGCACTTGAATCCGACCACCCCGGCCTGCACCATGGGCCTGAGCTCCATCTGGGTGGGTGGAGAGACAGAAGCTACAGACCTGGTCCAGCTCCATTACAGTCTTCAACAGATCAGATGCAAAAAGTAGAAAATATATATAAAATATATAAATGATTAATGCAATGTGTAAGGCATCAGACAGCATCTGTCTTAGTACAGAGTTGCCAGGGACAACCCCTCCCCAGAATGCCGTGTCCACAAAGCACTGGCCGGTAGCAGCTTGTAGCTTGTCATTGAAGCTCTGGACACTCGTGGTTGGAGGAACGCTGTTGCTGTGAAGGTAAGGACATTGTTGGTCATTGGTTTGATTCACTTTGCCTCCACAAAGGAGGAAACCTTTACTGTTATAATGAATGTGTTGATGTGTGTAGGTTCTGCGTGTGTGTGTGTGTGTGTGTGTGTGTGTGCTCACAGGGGCATGTCCACGATGGTGGTCACCCCTCCTGCTGCTGCGGCCCGTGTTGCGGTCCAGTACCCTTCCCAGGTGGTTCGGCCTGGTTCGTTAACGTGAACGTGACAGTCCACTATTCCTGGCATCACTACACTGTTCCCCACGTCCAGCACCTTCACACAGAACACATGCTTAACTATTCGCGCGCCACAGCAGACAAAACTAAAGATTAAACGACAGGTTTCTTAGATCAGATGGATACACACACACACTCTGTGTCTCCAGCAGGGGACATTTGTTATGCTGAGACTCCAGCTCACCTCTCCAGCTGTGTGCAGAGTGGCGCCCACATCAGGCAGGATGTTGTGAATCCTCCCATCCTTTATGGTGATGAGTGCTGGGACAATGTCCTCCCCAATCAAGACTCTCTGGCTCCTCACAGCACTTACGCTCGATCCTGCTTCCATTTCAGTGTCTCTGCCTCTATATGTCACTGTATGAATCACAAAGAATCTCTGCTCTCTCTGGAAAAGCCAATGCTTTTAAGCTCAAGGGTCAAAGCAGATACTCTTTAAGCAAAGGTTCACGCAGGGTGATAAGCGTTCATTGCCCTGTCCTTCTACTGTACAGAACAGGGAACAACACAAAGGTCTATACCAGAGCTTACTGTCTGTGGCTAGACGGGCAGAGAAACACGGGGTCCCAATTGCATACCCAATTGCATACCTAATCACCTACCTATCTTACCTACTAAGGCCAAACACTACAACAGTTAGGCTGATAACTAACTTAAATTAACATGTGTTCCAAACAGATTTATTACTAAAATATTACATTTACATTTACATTTACGGCATTTAGCAGACGCTCTTATCCAGAGCGACTTACAAAAGTACTATGTGTTCAGACAGAATATGCATCTCTATCTAGTATAAACAGGTTTAAGTCCAAACTACTTGAGGTCAAGCACTGCCATAAACCGTTGTTAGTGCTGATGCCTAGAAAGAAGACAACAAAATATAATATTAGAATATAAGATTAGATATATTATTTATGTTTGGTAATTATTGTACTTAAGAAAATAAAAATACACACGTTAAACTGTAATGCGAGTAGCTCCTCCTTTTCTGTGTCACAATGCATTATGGGACAATAGTGTATATTCAAACCAGTTTTTTGTATCTTGAATTTTGAGCATACACAAGTTTGACACTTTGATCTATATTGCATACTATATACTCAAAACAAGTTATTAGTAAATAGTATGCAATTGGGACAGACCGCTGATCCCACTAATTAGAAATGTTTCTTAGTAAAGGAAGTGTGATTAGTGAAGACCTGCTGACAGTAGACCCTCAGTAGAATATCCCTGCACTATAGGGCAGTGGCCTATTAAAGCAGGGAAGAACAGGATAAACAACCTTATTGATTCCATGCACTATAGATTTTAGAAATTAGTTTTGAACAAACTTCTAAGTTCCTGTGTAGCATTTCCTGGGTCAGGGGTGACAGAAGGACATGGGAGGGGCACAGATCAACACTGCATTTACTTTTAACAATATAAACTACAAAAGATGCCACCAGGAAGGGGTTTTCCAAAAGTGTTTAACTGTCCATTTCTCCTCTCCCTTTCCACCATTGTCTCTATACTGCAGCATGGGTGCGTTACTGCGTCTTTGACCCCCACCATCCGGTGGCCTACTGAAAGAGAAGTCAGCGTGGACATAGGCTACCCTTTACAACCCACAAGTGGGACCAGTTTTAATCACCTGCTGGTACCTTCAGCCTGACTACGCCCCCAGATGGTGCTTAGCCACAACAGTTCCACATCTGATCAAGCATGTTTCCAACCTGACCTTTCAAACTAAATAAGGGATGGGTATGCAGGACATACATTGCAGGCAAATGAATAAACATAAAATGTAAGTTAAACTGTTTTAAGTCTTTCAAAAAAAAAAACGGACAAATTTCAAGACAAATCTAGCCTACTAATTAGGCATACGTGCATTTGTTCGTTTTTACCCCCTAAGGCGTAATGGAGTAATATGTAATATTGACATCGAGCTTTTAAAATGGTACTCAAGTCCAAACTGAGAATACTGGAGAGTTGGCTGATGCAGTCCCCTTATCCCCAGACTCAAAAGTCCACGACAGGTTGAGGACGCTGAACTTAAACAAACGAATGTTGTAATGTGATATGTCCGGTATGGTCCACTCGCCAAAAATAAACGAGAGCAGTGGCTAGTTAATCACGCTAAAGGAAGATTGCGTTAATCAAAGTAACGTTAGCGTAACTGGCTAAGGTTAAATTAACTAAGCTAGTTGGCTATGCTCGCCAGCAGTTAACTATACTGACTCCTAGCAAGCTAAGTGTTTAATCGCCAGACATCATAATACAAAAATGTCCATAAAACCAACAAATGTCTTGTGTACTGTTTATGCCTTGACGCCTGAGGAATCTGTATGGTTAAAAATAGCTAATTAAAAGGTTTTTGACCGTTACTTGATACGTGTTTCAACACGCGTTTATACCACCCTGTCTAACAAATCTTGTGAGGCAGTATGTATCTATGTACAGTACCCTGTGTCTCCAGCAGGGGGCGCATTCGCCACGCTGAGACTCCAGCTCACCTCTCCAGCTGTGTGCAGAGTGGCTCCCACATCAGGCAGGATGTAGTGAATCCTCCCATCCTTTATGGTGATGAGTGCTGGGAGAATGTCCTCCCCAATCAAACAGAAACAGACGCTTGCTTCTGGCAGTATTGGTTTACTAAACAGACAGGCAATGGTCAAACTACAGGGAGAGGAAAACCACAAGGGAGTTTCCACAGAGTAAACGGGGACAGGCGGAAATTCATTATCAGGTAGGCAGAAAACCTACAAAAATACACAGGGGCAAATCTAAAAAAGGAGAAATCCACAAAAACATATGCTCCAGCACACAGGGATGAACAGATACGGGTAAAAATGGATTAGTACTCTGGAGAAGCTAATGTCTGGTGTTTTTAACTGGACAGTCTTCATGTGGATCACTTCAGTAGCAAACTCCAAGAAAATTATTCTAGATTATATGCAAGTGCTGAACGGATGTTTTGAATGACGAACATTTCGTACAGGACTTTTATTCTGGTAATAGTTTGTCTCTTTAAATCACCATTTAAGAGACGAAGTCCACAACAACAATTCTTTAGTAATTCTTTTAAATTATTCAGGTCTGTACTCCACTGAGCTGAGACAGAAATAAAGGAAAGAGTAGAGAGAGAGAGAGAGAGAGGAGGAAGATTTCATCCTGAGGGGCTGGTCAGATCAGACTTAAAGTCATATCATACTGAATCTAGTCACACTAACCAAATAACTTGGCCTTAGTCAAATAACTGGGAAATTAACAGTTTTGTCCTCTTACTTTCAAACCTTTGTGGTAATGACCAGAACATGCCACAGTTTTGTCCTCTTACTTTCAAACCTTTGTGGTAATGACCAGAACATGCCACAGTTTTGTCTAGAATCATCCTGAACAGCAGGTGAACAGTGTTGTTTGGGATTGACGGCGTCGACCTTGATAAGCTCTTCGTTATTTAAAGGCACGTTTGAATCATACACTTGTGCCATGTCTGTGTGACAATGCGCTGGATTAGTAAACGCTGTCATTTACAAGACAGAAAAAAGATCAGAGAAGGTGCCAGTCGCCTGTAGTGTAGTGTGACTGGGTTTTATGGTTGTCTACTCTCTATAATGGACGCACTCTAGAAGACCAATGGCATATATTATCACACTGTGCTTAAAGTGCGATTTTATCTTTGTATGAGGAAGACAGGAAATGGCATTTAGACATAATGGAACAAGATAAAGATGGAACAAGAGTCCACATGAGAAACAGGCAGAAGAAGAAGATGAAGATGGGTTGGAAAGCTTTTCGGCCGCCGGCGCGTAAAGCCGGGTGTGTTGTAAAGTGACAATAGTGGACTGCATTGTGTTACAGTGCGGGTGTAACCTGAGTGGCCCCCGCCTGGTGCGCCATAGCCAGTTGTGGCTGCGCTGCCTAGTCATGCCACCCCCCCCCCAACATCCTGCCTGAACAAATCAAACAATAACGCCGTCGTCCAGATCACTGACGCAGCCTCATCATACCACTCACTCACCTGGCGTGTTGGTCTTTTTTAGAGTCCCATATATAGTGTAAAGTTTCCATCTGGTTAAATCCTACATGGTCTGCACTTTTGACATTATGGTCTGGCCATACATAATTGATGCGGTGGGAAATTCTGCTGAGAAGCCTTTGTTTTATCTGTCACAGTTCGACACGGCTCGTCTGGACATTTTCTACTAGTTCACTTTTTCCCTTAGTAGTTGTGTGTTTGCTATATGCCACAATTCCTCTGCCTTCTGGCATGCAAGATGATGACGATGATGAGATTATACACAGCAATTCGTTTTTTGTGAGCCAGTTGCTTCACAGAAACGATCTTTCAGACCCATTTTACAGGACTAGTTCAAAGTGTGTGAAGCTATGCCCTTTGATGCCAGCCATCTAATAATTACATAAATAGATTTCTCCTCTTTGGCAAATACTATGAAAGAAAGATGGAAACAGCACATATTGTATGTTCAGTTTGTAGGTATTTGTATCCTATTTGCTGCACCTTGTGGTAAGTGTTGTAGCATTTAGATAAAGAAGTGTGCTTTGTATTCATGTTGAAAGATAATGTCTCTGTTTGATTAATGCTTTAAAATGTAATTTCTTTTCTCACTCTGTCAGAGATGCAAACATTCCTATTCATTATATTAATTGTAGAGGTCTGTTTTAGATGTATAGTGTACTAATGACTACCCTAACCTTTTTATTTCATTTTTAAACTCTTGAACATTTATTATATGTATGATTTCATTTTAGCATGAAAATATTAAATGAACCTATCTGACATAAACCAAAACATATTATTTTAACATATATCTTGTTTATACATATAGACTAAATAAAAAAGAATCACTCTAAAAAAAGAATAGTTTAAATTAATTACCATTATAGTACTGCATTGATATGTTAAAAGTTAAAGGGTTGTTTTACCAATGTAAATGTAGTAGACACTGAATCTCACATATTATGTAGACCCAGTGATGCGGTGTTATTGTGTGTGCCATATTCCCTGGGGATTCTAATCTCTCTCTCTCTCTCTCTCTCTCTCCCCCACTCTGTCCATTCCCCTGCTCTTCTCCCTCCCCCCTTTTTCCTCCTTCTCTCCCACCTCCGCCCCCTCCCCCTCATGCTCTCTCTCTCTCTCTCTCTTTTCTCTCCCTCTCTTGACCCGTGTTGTATAGATCCTGCTGCCTCCCTCAGTGGTGATGTCACTGGCTCCGCCAGTCTCAGCATCACTGCTCTGAGCTGCCAGTAGAGCCATTTTGGCTTCTGCCTCACACAGTACACAGAGTCCCTCTCCAGCACGGAGAGCCTCCACCCGGACAAGCACAGGGCCTCCCTGAGCATCCACTACCCCTCATGCCCCCCCATGGGGCATCTCTGTCTGGGGAGTTAGGACAAAAGGACATTCTCTGACGAGCCAAGACAGGAGCAACGAAAACCAGACGTAGAGTCACCACTGGGATCAGATCGGCTGAATTGCTGTGAAGTAAACAGCTTGGGAAGCAAGAGGAGCAGCGTTGTAAAAGGTATGAGCTTTTGAGCTTTCTGTCTGACGCTGTGCTGTGCGCATAATGCAGTTTTAATGTGTGGTGCTGGGTCACCAAAGTGAGACTTGCTATGGGGTGCGGCCAACGAGAGGCCATTATCAAACTACATCCCATCATGAGAAATGAGGAAAAATGGCTTAAAGGACCCAGCAGCCAATACTTGGTGTTACACAAGCTTCCTGTGGATTGTATGACATTATTAGTGGTGTATATGATAAATGCACAGTCATCCACAGTGTGGTCTGTACTGGGGAACGCTACTACAAGACCAGAATCTCTCAGCTATTGACGTCATTGGTCTTACACTTCAGGTGCGAAGTGTCAAAGGCATGACGGTTCAAATTTGTACCCGAAGTACTGATTCCAGCTTGTGATTCGCGTTGTGTTTGACTGCACTAAATGAAGGACGAACGGAAATGCAAGTGTTGTGTGGGCTATGCTAAACGTTAATGCGTCATCGACGAAGTCATCTTTTTAAGAACCGGGTCGAAAGAAACTGGAGCTTTTAGATTTTGTTTTTATCCCGGTTGGGGTGGATGTTCGCGGTATTTTAACTTGAACATTATTGAACGTTGTCTTTCTGTTCTAACAGACGGTGTTTTATGTTAGAACATTTAACATTAGTTAAATTTCTGCGCTTTTAATATGTTAATCATTTTCAAATCTGCTATTTATGAAGGCTGTTTTTAACTTTAATAGCTATCTAATTATTTTGTATGATTGCATGAAACTGAAACCAGTTGAGACTAATCGTATCATTATTGAGACAGTTTGCCATGACCATTTCATGGTGGCAGGTCTAGTGTTTCGTTTGTAAATGGAGCCATACACATCACATGACCTTTAACAGCACCGTCAATTCTTTAAACTTGACTGCTATGTCCTGTCCAGCGATTTTGCTCATGCTGTGTGTTGTAGCCTGATCTTGGTGTACACACCACTATTGTTGCAAAAGGCTAGTGCCACCTTCTGTGGTTAGGCAAAAATAGGTAAATTACAAATGAATTATAAAACATTTATTCAAGCTTTTGAATAAAACTTAAAAAAAATAAATAAAAATGCTATCATTGTAGCGTGTAAAATAATGAGGGTGACTTCTTGTTTCAAAACTCATTCCTCTTCAGCAGAATGCAGACCAGTGTGCTGCTTCTTCAGAGAGAAGATCACCCAGGTGGTCTGGGGAGATGGCAGCTTCTCCAGACTGCCTGCTCTCAAAAGATGTTCCATTATCTTACTCACACAAACCTCCAGGCCCCTAACAAGTGTATTGCTAGTGAACAGTCACATGTTTACCAGCTACAGAGCTCACCGAAATGACTCAGTGGCCGAGCCTCTGCTGTAATACGGTGACTGTGCCGCCATTTTGCTCGTCCACTGGCGCGCCACTGATATGTGAGTGTATGGGGTTTTGGGCCTCTGTTGTAATCCTGGAGAGGCCAGTGAATGGTTTTGGCTGTACAGGCAGTTCTTTTGTCATCGATGCGACCAGTCACGACCTCTCAATGCCCGTAGCTGACTCTGCATCTGTGAATGTGAATATCATACATGCTTATGTTGTCTTGCAGCAGTGATGTCATTCATATGTCAGGGCGGGATATCTTACCTCATTCTTTTAAATCTTTTTTGATTACAAATCTGCATTGATTACCCATAGATTATTGTTGGCTATTGATTACCTATAGATTATCATTGACTAAGATGACACAGGCACTCAGGGAAGTGTTCCTGATGACACTTTTTGTAAATTAAATGCTGATGTCATTCTCTGGAGTCTAGGTTGCTACGGAGATGAGGAGCTGTAATCGATATCTTCTTAACCTTAAAACTATATGTAATTTAATTTGCAGTGCGGTAGAAAGGTCAACTGAATCAATATGTACCTTAGATTATCTAGTGTTGGAGACTTTAAAAAGTCTTTTAATTTTGAAAAAGGGACATGTTGATTTGGGTAAATAATGGTAAATCTGTAAACTCGCACAAAACGATGATCACTGATATAACAATGTGTTGACAATTAGTGTTTATCTATCTGAATGGCTAAGATGCCCAAACGCCTATGTTGTTCTGTGTATTATAGGACTGTGTATAGGAAAATAAGAGACTGCTGTCAGTAACGTCTGTTTTCCAACCCCACCCATTCCTGCTCCCCAACCCCACCCATTCCTGCTCCCCAACCCCACCCATTCCTGGCAGGCGTGGACACTGGTGGGACCCAGCAGGTGGTGCCATGGCAGGGGCGTCGGTGAAGGTGGCGGTGCGGGTCCGCCCCTTCAACTCACGAGAGATGAGCAAAGAGAGCAAGTGCATTATTCAGATGTCCGGAAACACAACCAGTGAGTATGGAGGCCCCTTGGGGTCCTGGGGTCCTGGGGTGTCCCCGCAGGTATCCTGCTCCAGCCACACACGCGCACACACACATGCTCAGCCACAGAACCTCACAAGCCTGTACTATCCCAGCCAATCAGCAAGGGGTTCTTTTTTTTCCTTTTTTTTTTTTTTGCTTTTTGGTAAGTTTAATTTCAGATTTTTCACAAATCATGTACTCGACCTCATCGGGGCTGATTTTTTTAAGGGCAGCCATTTTAATGCTGTTATGACAAAGCAGTTTGCAGATCTCTGGCCTGGGGAGGTGTGTGTGTGTGTGTATGGTGTGTGTGGGAGGGTTACAGAACAGCTGATCGTGTGTGTGGGGGGGGGGGGGGGGGGGTTACAGAACAGCTGATCTAATCCCACACTCTCTTCAGACCCATTCATTTAACTAATGGAGTTGCACAGAAACACAGGGTGGAAAATATTCTTTAATCACTGAGACAGAAACAAACACATTAATAAAGATTTCAAAAGGCACTAAAGCTGTTGGCCAAATGATTTACACCCTGAGGTTTAAGGTAATGCTGTTGGTATTGTTGTTACTGTATGCACAGAGAGTCCCTTATGTGCACTTTTATCAAGGCGAAAACAGCTGTAATTGGTCATGAAACTTGGCAATTCGTTTACATTGTGGCTGAGATAAATTAATGTACATCAATGTGTTTTGGGAGTTTTGGATTTCTAAGTAGTTGTAGGTCTTTCAAGTTTGCTGTTGCTACTTTTGTGATGCCTTAGAATTCGAGTGTGTTAGAAGATGAAAAGAACTCAGCCACTAAGACACTGAAGGAGATTTGATTTCTAGTCTGCAAAGCCGTTGGTCAATAATGGATGAGGTCTAGTAAAATATTTACAGTTTGGCCTAATTTAGTTTCTTGCCAATCATGGGTGGCTTAAGAGAAACAGCGTCTGGCCATCTTCTCAACACAAGGACGTGTTGATGTGTGTTGTTTGTGCTCATGAGGGAGGTCAACCTAAACATCAAGATAGATGAACCGTAAACCTGTGGTTACCTTCTCCCCGTTTGCAAGTCTGCAGCAAGTTGGCAGGTGTTTGAAGAAGCAAACGGGGTCTTCATTGTGGCGGATGTAATTATACACCACAGTGGTGTTAGCCAGCGGAAGATCTGGGTTTGCGTCTGAGCGCTGTGTGGAATGGCAGGACGGACAAGATCTGTAGCGTGAGCTTAGCATTCCACTTCAAGTCATAAAATCATCTTCTTATCTTGGAAGATTTTATTTTAATTCGTTTTTTATCATTAGTGTACATCGGATGTATTTTGTTGTATTAACATATATTAATTTTCCATCGTGACCATAAACATACAGATGGTGTCGACAATATTAAACTGCTAAATGATGGCAAATGCTACACTCTGCTAGGTTTCCTAAACAATTTATTCAGAGGAAAAAAACTGTCAATTATAGTTTAACCATGCTAGTAAAGATACATTCACATAAGGATCAGTCTGCCTGGGTGTGTCTGTAGGTCAGAGGTCAGACAGCTTCTCATTGATCACATGCAGTTCTGTACATGGCGTCTATGGTCCTGGTCTGCTAGGTGTGTGGTGAGCTTCTGATGCGGTCTTGCTCACTGCTGCTGTAATGTATGTGTGGAACAGGACAGCTAAGGAATGATTGGACAGAGGTGCCTCTGTTTTAATTCCCGAAAATCCATTGTGAGGAAAACTGAACAGATGGCTCCGCCTTCCCTGTGAGATATTAGGTCAGAGCACTCATGGTGAATACAGTGTACAAAATCTGATTAAAAAACAGAGACATGCCAATGGATATAGAGTATATAGCGTATGGAGTACTCAGTGGGCATAGAGCACACAGTGGAAATAGAGCACAGTGGAAATGGAATAGACTGGATAGAGTGCACAGTGTAAATAGAGTGCATAATGTAAATAGAGAACACAGTGGATATACCAAGACGTCTTCTAATGAACTGTGAACACAAACACCTGCACTCAGTCTCTCTCCCTCTCTCTCTCTCTCTCACTCACACACACACACACACACACACACACACACACACACACACACAGCTGAACCGGTGTTCTCTGGTCCTCTCCGCTGTCCTTTGGAGTGAAGCCAGCGACAGCACCCATGTGTAAACGCCCGGTTGGTAGCAGCTCCCTGGAGCCTGTGGAGCTCCTTTGTCCTCCAAGGCTGGCTGCTTTGTCCAGGCTGTCGGCTAGAGATGGGTCAATAGCCCGGTTCCCACACGGCTCCAGAATGGTACCGAGCTGAGTGATTGACGGTTCTGGCTGCGCTGGGCCGTCCTGCTATCATGGCAGGCCTGATTGGGCAGCTCGCACGGCCCTTTGAGCCTCTACAAAGACATTTAGCCTTTGGAAAAGAGTCTCAGGACTGCAGAACTGCAGTGTTCGAAGAGTCCAGCTCCTCTTCCACTGAGAATGCTAATGTATTACACAGAAGGGCTGTATGCTCCCAGATGAGGGTGAGGAGGAAATTGCCGTGGCGATGGGAAGAGATGCTACCAGCCTGTTTAAGTCTGCCATTCTAATGAGAATCTGCTGACACTACTAGAACTGCTCCTAGCGACGGTGTCAGGAGGCGTGTGAGAGGGACAGCTAGGTGGAGTCTCTCCTGCCATGCGTAGACCGGAGACACACAGCAGAGGGACGGTGCGTCTGAAGACACTCTGCTGTCACCTCAGTACACACCAGGCTGAAGGACTTCGCAAAGCTCGTCAAGCCGGATATAAATAACATTTTTACTTTTATTACTATTATAAATGTTGTTGTGTTGTCTTGCCGTTGCTGATATCCGGTGGAAGTGTTACTGCAGCTGCTGGTCTCCCCTGCCGGACGATATCCTGCGCCGTGTGACGTGTTTGCACCGCTCTGAGCAGACCTGTCTGATCTCATTGTCTGATTTAATTGTGTGAGTCTGTTGCAGACTCATCTGTGTTTGTCCCCGTCAGCACTCGGCTATTATGAGGTTGTCTGTCAGCGGCTGATAAAACCCTGCAGTCTCCAGGCCCTTTGGCCTTTTACAAGATTGCTGTGGGAAATTAAGGGTGTGTATGAGTGGGGAAAGTATTTGTAATATTCCTTGACCCATCTAGCACACAGCTCACACACACACACACACACACACACACACACACACATGCACACGCACTCATCAGCAGGCTCTACTGCTGTCAGTCAAAGGTGATTAAAAACGCCCCTTCTACATCACTCCTGATGGCCTTAGAGGTGCAGATCCCCACTAATACAATATATTGACATGTGGGGTGGTGTGTGTGTGTGTGGGGGGGGGTGGGGGTATGGACAGAAGAAAGCAAGTGACGGAGAGAAGTGTGTGTGAGTGAGTGAGTCCTGGTCTGTCTGAGAGGAGCCGTGCTGGCTGCTGGGAGGTTTACAGGATGCTCTGTGATGTAAGGATCCTGTTAGCTTTGCAATAAAAGCAAATCAGGGTTCTGAGATCAGCTGGAAAGCAAACACTTCCATGGCTATGAAAAATTCAGGCTGTATTGCCACTCTGCATCATTGACTGGGCCTTGATTGGCTAGCCAGTAGAAGCCCAACCCATCACAGTTTGGACTTGATTGGCTAGCCAGTTGAAGCCCAACCCATCACAGTTTCCACCACCAGAAGGAAGCCGTAAGTTGTCGGGCTCCTAGCAACGGGTCTTTGGCAGGAGTTGTATGCTGCAGTGCATGTGGCTTGGAGCCCCTCTACCCTCTACCGGTCTCTGTCACTCTTTCCTTCATGTATTTGTCAGTGTTCTTAGTCATTTTTGATATTTTTATATTTAAAATTTTTGTAATATTTGATACCCCACTTTGAATATTTGTTGATTGTTATATTAATAAAATATCCAGTCCTGGGTTTGAAAATTGTGTGTTTATGGCTGCAAATAGAAATGCTAAAGATGCAAAGTAGCAACTAACTGAGTTGTGATGTGGGGACACAAGACGTGTTTCTGTAGACGTGTTTACCTAGACGTGTTTCTGTAGACGTGCCTATCTAGACGTGTTTCTCTAGACATGTTTCTCTAGAAGTGCTTCTCTAGGTGGGATTCACCTAACCCTCCCTTGTAGACCTAAATTATCATCATTATCAAAAGGATCATTAGCTGGGGATCCTTTTGTAGACCTATATGTTTTGTAGACATACGGATCATTAGCTGGGGATCCTTTTGTAGACCTATATGTTTTGTAGACATACGAATCATTAGCTGGGATCCTTTTGTAGACCTATATGGTTTGTAGACATACGGATCATTAGCTGGGGATTGTTTGTAGACGTAGACGTTTTATAAATGAATGGATGATTAGCTGGGAATCCTTTTGGATCCTGCCAGCCCATTGTGTGGTGTGTGCTTACTGAGACGTAGCCGAGTGTGCGCAGTGACGTAGCCGATTGTGCGCAGTGCTGTGGCCTCTGCTTCAGTGCCCTCCTACGCTGACACTCACAGGTTTGTCTTAGGCGTCGACAGCCACTGCTGCCTTTCAGGAGGGAAGGACTGCAGAGATGGGCTGTATCTGGGGCCAGGCTGTATCTGGGGCCAGGCTGTATCTGGGGCCAGGCTGTATCTGCACTGTTAGAAGTGAAAGAACTGAAAAAATCCTTGAATGGTGTGAAGAATGCCCCAAATGTTCTCCCTCTGCAGATGATTAAACTGGTTTCCTAGTTTTTGGTCTTGTGTTCTAGCTATTCTTAAGCTAAACCTTCTGAGTCTGAGTGTGTGTGTGTGGGGTGGGGGGGGGGGGGGGTAGTGATCTTCTCTGAGTTTGGTCAGTTATGTTCCAAGAAGTGTAAGAATGTGTTTCTGTGTCATTAGAACTAAGGAAGTGCACATTATTTATTAAGAACACTGAAGGAAACAAGAGTCACTGTAGCTGAAAGCAGAAGATCCTGTGATCCTGTGATCCTGTATCACACCACCATCCAAGGTCATTCATGCTGCTCCTTTATCGTCTTTTGAGGTGAAAATTTGATGTGGGAATATTGGTAGGAACCCAATGTGTGAAAGGTGCTTGTGCTACGTGTCTGCTTATAAAATTAGAAAACTAAATTTCCACGTCACTGGCTGTGCTGGCATGGATGTCTGTGAATAACCCTCCATATCAGACGGGGGAGAGCGTGACCGACAGGACCCGCACACACCCTGGACTCACCCCTGCTATGATGTGCAGGACACGCTGGCCTAGAGCAGTCCAGCACCAGGGTGTCTGAGGACGTGAAATCTGTTAACCAACCGAGACCAACATTTCAAAGTGCTTCACACTGAAAGCTTTTATAAGGTTATGTGATGGTAAGCTGATGAAGTGGTCACTACATATTATTAAACATAAAATATCCAATAAATTATGCATAGGCTAGTATTAACCAGCCAGTTTTAATCTGCATGTACATAACCTGCATGTAAAATTTCTTTTCTAGATATCAATCAATATTTTAATATATATTTCCCTGGTTTGCAAGCAGTTATATAAGGATTCAAACATTGTTTCTTAATAACATTCAGTGCAGTGACTTCACTGGGTGTGTCTCATCTGATGTGCCAGGTTAGGCTGTAGGTTGCACGCTCTGGATCAGCCAGTGTTAGGGTACTTCTAAAGCAACTGTTCCCAACAACTGTTCTGTGATCAGTGCAGCTTTTCCTACACTTTCTAAGAGTGAAGGTTGCAGTTTGATAAAGCGGGACCATGTGTTGCATTTGCATTACATTTAGACAGTTGGCAGATGTGCATATCCAGAGCATTTTACAACAACATGCACAAACGAGAAGGACCAATATTAAACAGTACATTGAAAGTCTGAAAAGCACTGATTAGGTAAAGTGATCGGTGGTTAGGGCGGATGGAACTCAGTGCTTCACTGAGCTTTTACAAGTGCATGTGCGGTGTGTGTGGCCCAGGTCTCCCTGCACAGGGAGACTCAGGTTGTGGGTTCGGCATGCTCAGCGTTAGCGGAGATTTTGTCTGTTGGTCTCTGTCACGAAGTGCCTGCGTGTCACAACCACGTAGGCAGCCGAAAAATGACTCACTCGTGTCATCGTGGAGATTTTGGCACCGGCAGTGGTGACTGAGCAAAGTGGAAGAGAGGGAGGGAGGGAGGGAGGGAGGGAGGGAGGGCCGGTTTTAGTGTTGGCCAGAGTGTGTGGATCAGAATGGATTCTGGGTAATCAGTGTCAGCTCAAAGGGCATTAGTGCTATCTGAAATATACATGACTGACACGGCCTCATCGAAGACTCAATGAGTCGCACTTCTGGCAGTGCAAAACAGAACTATGTCACACATAATACATATTCTACATATTCTACGTGTTCTAGTGGTTCATATGGCAGAAATGCACACGTGTTATGGACGTGTGTTTTTGTGTTGGGCTGTTGAAGGACTCTGGGATTTCCAGGTGTTCACGTGTGCTGTGTGTCACATAGTAGCTTTCTAGCTAAACGTGCTGGTCTGCAAATTCTTTTCTAGCATGAGGTACCACTGACCTTGGGATTTCCTGTACACACACATACACACACACACACACTTGATTTGTTTTGTTTGCTTATGGTCAATGATAAAAACAAGCCAGTTAGTGGCTGTTTAGTGCAGATAGGAAGAGTTTTTTATCTGACACCAACTTGATCATGGTGCTTCCTGCCCAAGCACAGCTGACCATGACTGTTCGCCAGTGAAGGGCACTTTGTAAAAAGGCCCTTGTTCAGTTCCCTCTGTAGGCAGACTACAGTGACTCAGCACTACCTGCAGCAACCATTTCCCACAAAGAGGCTGTTAGGCTCTTCAGGAAGTGAGCTGAAGAACTACTTCCTCTTAAACTCAGGTTTCCTGTCCTGTCTTACAGCAATCATCAACCCTAAAGTACCCAAAGAGACCAAGAGCTTCAGTTTTGACTACTCATACTGGTCCCACACCTCGGTGAGTTCAACCTAGACGACGATTTCACACCTTCACCCAGACCTTGTGTCCTTCATCCTGTCAGAGGGGTTAACTGCACACGACATTTTCTCTGACATTATAATGCATCAGTTCATCAGTAATTTCTATGCACGTGTCATTTACCATTTGCTCAGTGAATGATTATGGTTTGTGCTGACTGACCTGTACCTGTCCTGGTCGTTATCCTTGCAGCCCGAGGACATCAACTATGCGTCACAGACGCAGGTGTACAGGGACATCGGGGAGGAGATGCTCCTCCATGCCTTCGAGGGCTACAACGTCTGCATCTTTGCATACGGCCAGACTGGGGCTGGGAAATCATACACCATGATGGGCAAACAGGAAACGGACCAGCAAGGAATCATCCCACAGGTAACGCCAGTGGACACACACGCTCATTTATACACACAGATATGTAGGCATGCTAAGTGTTAAATGTCTCTAATACAAAGGTCAAGTGTCAAATGACATCACAAGGATTAGGGACTGTAACTAATCACAACACATGTGGCACATGACTGGGATGGATCGGCAGTAGACAATCCACACACACACACACACACACACACACATGGGCATATTGTCTCAACAACAACAAACAACCGACTGTTTATAGCCATATCTAGCAGTGTGATGAACAGTGCACTCCTGAATGATACAGTGCCCTGTGTTTGCACTGGCCAACAGAGGCACAGGCTCTGATGGGGCCCTATCTATGGCTTTCCAGCCAATTCTCTGTAAACAGTGAACCCTGCACACACGGCCGGCACGAACAATGTGACGCAGTGGTGCTAAAGCCAAAGGCACACAGCGCACTGAAGCACATGTGTAAACATCCACCCAGCTGCCTGATGAGGAGCGAGTGTTGAACGAGTCTGACCCTCAACCACTAATCGCTCTCTCTCGCTCTCTGTCTTTCTGTGCCTGTCTCTCCCGCTCCCCCCTCTCTCTCTCTCTCTCTCTCTCTCTCTCTCTCTCTCCGTCATCTCCTTCTCATCCACAGCTGTGTGAGGACCTCTTCACCAAGATTAATGACAGTAACACTGACAACAGCATGTCCTACTCTGTAGAGGTAAAATCATGCACCACGCGTCTCTCTCATCTTAAAGTGTCTGTGTTGTAGTGACATGTTCCCATTGGCCCCTAAACAAACCATGTTTTAAGTTTAGGTGATATGTAAATTGGCTCTGGTGATTATGAACACACCTGCATGTTATGCTCATAATCTGTTTGGGATTTCAGGTGAGCTACATGGAGATTTATTGTGAGCGTGTGCGCGACCTCCTGAACCCCAAGAACAAGGGGAACCTGCGGGTACGAGAGCACCCCCTACTGGGCCCATATGTGGAAGACCTGTCCAAACTGGCAGTCATGTCATACAATGACATTCAAGACCTGATGGACTCAGGAAATAAGGCCAGGTTATTATTCTGTTCTATTCAATTTTATTCTAGTTTTTTTGCTGAGTTTATATCACTGTACCATAAAACATTTATGAGGACTCTTCTATCATAAATGCTCCTGAGTGCCTGGAGCAGTGGGGAAGATGGAGGTTTGATTAGGAAACATCGCCCAGTTCATCCCAGTTCATCCCAGTTCATCTCAGTTCAAGACGTCTTGTTTCTTCCCAGTAGTGGAGCATGTGTGTGGTGACTTGTAAACATTGTTTACAAACACCTCAGCACCAAGGCGATTAACAAATAGATTAATTAAACAAAGCATCGTTCTTATTGTAGTCTGGGGAAGATTCCTACTGTGATATAAAACAACTGTTCATTTCTGATAAGTTCAGGTAATCTCAGATTCAGAGAGATGCACAGTGAATTCATCAGCAGCGCACGCACACATGCAGCGTGTGTGGGGTGACCGGAGACGGCACTCCAAACGGGTGCAGGGGTGAACGGAGACGGCACTCCAAACGGGTGCAGGGGTGAACGACGACACCCTGCATGTGTCACTCTTCAGTATTAACCCTTAAATATTCATCATTCACCTCATACAAATGAGCTGAAAATGGATTAAAAGCTTCATTTCTGAGGTGCACTGTGTTGGTGACATTTGTTCCATTGGTGTAGTGAAAGTACCCAAAGGCCAAGCTGGTGTGAAAGAGGACAGACACCTCTGGCCTTCCTCCAAACTCCTGCTTCGTCACGCACGCACGCTGAGTGGTGGCCATGTTACTAGCTGGAACAGCACTCGGGTGTTAAGATACACGTGTATTTTTACACGTGAATGTTCTTGTTTCTAGGAGACGTGAATGGTCTCGTAATGTTCTCGTCAGGAGGCTGTAGAGATGAAGTGTGCGTTTGGACAGCAGCCCGGAGCTTCTCACGCTCAGAGTTTTACACATTACACTTCTCCACTTGCTCACAGTTTTCACCACTAATTGGTGCCTCCGATCTTCTCACACAAACACATGCGCTTTCCCCCACCGTCATCCACCAAATTAGACTGTTCTGCTACACGTCAGTGGCAGGAGATGTTAACTAGTGGTTAATTGAGCACAGTGCATAATTAGGCTGCCTCTAATTTGTGTTCGTTTTGCAAGAAGCAATTGTTAAAAATTAGCTTCAATTGAGTTTTATTTTATGCAATGAATTCTGTGCCCAGCCTAATTACTACAAAGACAGAAGTCTCCTTTGAATAATATTTGAGCTATCAGCATTGGGTGAAGAGTGCGAGGACAGATTAATGAGTTAGAGTCCTTCGTGTGTGAGAAAGACTGGTTTCCATTTGTTGGTCATTAGGGAGCTGCTTCGCTGTGTCAGAGACAGGCGGCCTGCAGGAAAGCTAACTGGCTAAGTGACACGATGAGAGACTTAGTGTTGTCGTAATTCCAGTAATCATCTCTGATGTGTTACAAAGACTTGATTAAACCCAAGTCAGACTGGCCCAGGCTAAGAAACACACAGTCTAGCAGGAACCCTTGCTGTATAGTATAGTGTACCATGTTGTTGCTGTTGGGCTGTATGGTGTAGGAATGAATATCAGATGATATCAGCACTGAACTGTCCTAAACAGCCTTTGTGCAGCTGAGAAAAAGCGACTCTGTGTGGGTACGAATTTCAGCGGCTTCACAACGGTCGCCCTGGCCCTAGCAGTCCCTCTGACTGAGAGATGTGTCTTCTCCACCCTTTCTCCTCTCCTCCATCACCTTCCCTCCACCCCCCCCCCCCCACCCTCCTGCAGGACGGTGGCTGCCACCAACATGAACGAGACGAGCAGCCGCTCTCACGCCGTCTTCAACATCATCTTCACCCAGAGACGCCACGACTCAGAGACGGATAACACCTCTGAGAAGGTACGCTGCCAGAGAATGTTCCGGAGGAAGGGGTGTGGCCAGAGAATGGTCTGGAGCAAGGGGTGTGGCCAGAGAATGTTCCGGAGGAAGGGGTGTGGCCAGAGAATGGTCTGGAGCAAGGGGTGTGGCCAGAGAATGTTCCGGAGGAAGGGGTGTGGCCAGAGAATGTTCCGGAGCCTGTCGGTCCCACTTGGCTGTGGCAGGAAGGGGTGTGGCCAGAGAATGTTCCAGAGGAAGGGGTGTGGCCAGAGAATGTTCCGGAGGAAGGGGTGTGGCCAGAGAATGTTCCGGAGGAAGGGGTGTGGCCAGAGAATGTTCCGGAGCCTTGGCTCCGCTTGGCTGTGGCAGGAAGGGGTGTGGAGGATCCCCTCACTCTCCAGAGTCACAGCTCAGTGAACAACATGTCACACTGGGGCTGCTGTTCTGAGTGAAGCAGGCAGTGTGTGTGTGTGTGTGTGTGTGTCACACGAGTGTGTTCCTCAGTTAGTGTTCAGTGCTCTTCATTGATCCTCTCTTCTCTCTGTCTGTCTCTCTTCCTCTCTTCTTTTTACACTTGTTCTCTCTCTCTTCTGCTTGCTCTTCCCCCAATAGGTCAGCAAGATCAGTTTGGTTGACTTAGCAGGGAGTGAGAGAGCAGACTCCACAGGAGCTAAAGGCACTCGGCTCAAGGTGAAACTCTATACCTTCTCTCTCCCTCTCTCTCTCTCCCTCTCTCTATCCCCCTCTCTCTGCCTCCCTCTTTCTCTCTGCCTCTCTCTATCCTCCTCTCTCTGTCTCCCTCTCTCTCTCTCTCTGCCTCCCTCTTTCTCTCTGCCTCCCTCTCTCTCTTCCTCTCTCTCTCTCTGCCTCCTTCCCCCTCTCTCTCTCTCTCTCTCTCTCTCTTTCTTTCTCTCTCTCTCTTGTGTTTGCTCTGACTCTTCTCTCATTTTTATCCTCCCTGCACCTCCTCCCACAAATTCTGTCCCCACCTTTCCTCCATCTTTTTCTCTTCTCATCCACCCACCTTGTCTCGTTGATCTTCTGCCTCCGAGGTTCCCAGTTCGGTGCCTGGGGACCCTTCTGCACTTGTACTGGTTCCAGTCCCAAACCTTTCTCAGCCCTCTCATCAGCACTGCGCCTCCTGCCGTGCCCTGCGCTGGGGCTGTGGAACCCAGCTGGGAGCGTGTGATCCGTTACTCCTGCTCCAACACTCCTGTCCCCTCCCCCTCTGTGCCAGCTCTCGTATATACCACTTCTGGCATATGCTGAGAGTTTCTGGGTCAGGACGCCTGGGCGGAGAATGAGGGGGTTGTGGGCGGAGCTGTGGGCGGTGCTGGAAGTGGCCCGGTCTCTTCCACTCCTCCTCCACGTACATCACTCCAAGCCTCTGTTTGGATCACACTCAGAATTTTCTTCGCTTTGGTGTTTCACAAAGTCACTCTGTTTCGTTTGTAGGAAGGAGCAAACATCAACAAATCCCTCACCACACTGGGCAAAGTCATTTCTGCTCTGGCGGAGGTGGTAAGTATGGTGGAGGGGAGGGGGAGGGGGGGGTGGCACTGCATGTGGTATTTCACTGTCATGTCCAGCCCAGTGCCTCAAGTGCATGATGATTCTAATAAACATTTTGTATATTTTTGGTTTTCCAAGGATTCTGGATCAAATAAGGTAGGTTCACTTTCTCTGCATAACCTGAAGAAGGTCTTCTCAGAGAGAGACATCCCCCGGCTGACATGCTGATTGTCCTGAAAATGCAGAACAAGAAGAAGAAGAAGGTGGAGAGTTTCATCCCTTACAGAGATTCAGTACTGACCTGGCTGCTGAGAGAAAACCTGGGTACGTGTCATTTAAAGTGCAGCACTCTCCTTCTTAGAGAGTGAGTGGAAACTTATCAGGGGATGAGATGATGAGGTGCCTCTAACTTCACTTTGGTTCAGTAGTGTTGTTGCGGACTTATTTGACAAGCTTTCAAAACATTGTTCAGTTCCAGGTGTTTAGCTCCAGGTGTTCAGCTCCAGGTGTTCAGCTCCAGGTGTTCAGCTCCAGGTGTTCAGCTCCAGATGTTTAGCTCCAGATGTTTAGCTCCAGGTGTTCAGCTCCAGGTGTTCAGCTCCAGGTGTTCAGCACCAGGTGTTCAGCACCAGGTGTTCAGCTCCAGGTGTTCAGCTCCAGGTGTTTAACTCCAGGTGTTCAGCTCCAGATGTTTAGCTCCAGATGTTTAGCTCCAGATGTTCAGCTCCAGGTGTTCAGCTCCAGGTGTTCAGCTCCAGGTGTTCAGCTCCAGGTGTTCAGCTCCAGATGTACCCTGCTGTTAACCTCTTGACCTTTCTCACTGCTCCAGGGGGAAACTCGCGCACAGCCATGGTGGCGGCTCTCAGTCCTGCTGACATCAACTACGACGAGACCCTCAGTACCCTCAGGTGCCCCAGTCTGGTACCTCCAGCTTGTGTTTCACCTCCCATTCATCTACCCATCTCCCTCTCTCCCTCTCTCTCTCCCTTCTCTCTGTCTCTCCCTCTCTCTGTCTGCTTCTCTCCTCTGATGAGGGTGTTGAAGGTGTCCGGCAGCGTGAGCAGAATGTTATGTAATAGATTAGGATCCTGCCTCGTCAAACACGTTTCCAGTTACTGCTCAACCCTGCAGAATTGATTAGCGTGGCATCCATGAGATGAACGTTTTATTGAATCTGTTTGTCTGTGTGTGTGAAGGGATCCAGACGTGTCTGTGAGACATAATGGCTTTCATCTTGTTCAGTTTTTTGAGTACTTAGTGATACTCATTGTTATTATGTTCATCATTTTCCATCGTGTCATAACAGGATTGCAATTTCAGTCGTGACCCTGCAGTCCGTACTGTAGCGACCTAGCATGAATGTGAACATAAGCTCCAGCTCTTCACAGCTGTGTTGATGTTCTGCTGTGACTCAGAGCTGACCTCTGACCTGCCACTGTTGCTGGTCCAGGTACGCAGACAGAGCCAAGCAGATCCGCTGCAACGCTGTGATCAACGAGGATCCGAACAACCGGCTGGTGCGTGAGCTGAAGGATGAGGTATCACGCCTGAAGGACCTCCTCTACGCCCAGGGCTTGGGTGACATCATCGAGAGTAAGACTTTCTCCTGCTGGCTGTGTTAACTCCGCGCCCTTTTTTACATCAGCGTTGTAGCATCAGTTAATCTCCCCAGAACTGGCGTAGGATAGAATCCTTCTGTGTTCCCATCAGTTGTGAGATAAGTCACATCCTCATGTGTGAGATTGTTGCTATGGAAAAATGTATGTGATTATGGTAAGACCAAATGAGTGTGCTGAAAATATAGGTGTTAGAAAAGCGATGCCACACACACACACACACACACACACACACACACAATCTGTCTTTGTATCCATCACTCACCATTTTCCTCATTCACCAAGTCTCATTCCCTTTCCTCAACACTCACCACTCTCTCTCTCTCTCTCCCTCTCTCTCCCTCTCTCTCTCCCTCTGTCTGTCTCTCTCTCTCTCTCTCCCTCTCTGTCTGTCTCTCTCTCCCTCCCTCTCTGTCTGTCTCTCTCCCTCTCTCTCTCTCTCTGTCTCACTCTGCCTCTCTCTCCCACTCCCTCTCTCACTCTCTCTCTCTCTCTTTCTCACTCCCCCCCCCCTCTCTCTCTCTCCCTCCCTACTCTCTCTCTCTCTCTCTCTCTCTCTCTCTCTCTCTATCACTCTCTAACACGCTCCCTCTCCTCTTGCACTCTGGCCTTATGGTGTATTTCCACTGGGAAGTGCCTTCTGAGTTCGATCCATAGGGTTCAGACCCCAGTGGTCCTTCAGAAGAGACCTTAGTGTTGAGCTGAGCCAAACTCTTGGGCGCAGTGTCATTTAAATGAGCCTTACTATCTGCTCTTTTCCCATCTCCCCCTCTCTCTTTTTTCATTTCTTCTTGTCTCTCCTCTCTCTCCTTCTTTGATCTGGTCTCTCCTTATGCATTCTGCTCACACTCTTGTCTCTATTGTCCCTATTGTCCTTCTCTTCCCTAGCATATCGGGGCCCAGACGATGACAGCGCTGGTTTGAAATGTGTGTTTCCTTGCCTGTATCTCTCCCTCTCTCTCCTCCTCCTCTCTCTCTCTCTCTCTCCCTCTCCCTTCCTCCCTCTCTCCCCTCCCTCTCTCTCTCTCCCTCCTCCTCCCTCTGCCCTCCCTCCCTCTCTCTCTCTCTCTTTCTCTCTCTCCTTCCCCCCTGTGCTTCTGCAACTCTCTCGGATGTGCCAGATCCCTGCAGCACCAGGAGACATGCAGAGCCCCTTAACCACTCATGCCCACGCCATACCAGCACTGGCTTGGCTAGGTTTAGCTAGCATGTGAAAACTAGCAACCAGGCTTCCAATGACCAAAGACTGACATACATTCATGAGCAGACCTGAACCATCGATTGTAATGCAGATGTTTTGGAGATGTCAGGTACCAGTTTGTGAAGTTCGGGTTCCTGTGCTGTGTACTGCCTGGTGCTGTAGGGCTCTGTGCTCTGGGTCTGTATCGGCTTGCTATGCTGAGGGAGACAAATGCCGCACTGGGGTGTTTAACTGGTCTCACTCATCCACTCATCTCTCAGTTATAAATCCATAAAAACCCAGAGGCCTCGGATTTGAAATGAAGAGGAGAGGTTTTTGTTTGTCAAATTGTTTTAGTTTTTTTTTTTTTGAAGATCTGAAGATCTGTAACTCTAAAAACTGTAAAAAGCACTGTGAAACTGAAAGAGCTGTGATTGGACCTTCTCTGCCCACTGTATGAATATGGATTCTTGGGCGTGGCTTCCCACAGATGTGTGTTTGAGTGACAGGTAGCAGGCTGTATGAAGGCTTCTCGCTCTGGCTGCTCTATAAACTGCTGCTTCAGTAATGGCTGTGGCACTTTAAAATATCCTAGGCAAAAAGAAAGGGCGCCCAACACAACACACTTGTAGCATCTTATGGAAATTCTACACAGTGCATTCATGAATATTCATATCCGCAGTATTCTTGCTTTACCTTATAGTAATTTTATGTCAGTTTGAGAAAATTGAAAATCACATCCCCATTTATGTGTCCTATTCATTGATTTCAATTTTTAAATTGACAATGCTGCTTTCCTCGGTGGAGGCGCTCTAATGGCATACATGTTGATGGAAATATTCTTTTAGTATATGTAAATATGAAATATTCTTTTAGTATATTTAATTTGACATTTTCCCAGGACAAACAGGATACAGCGTCACAAGTGTAATATAGCTCTTTATTACAGATCAGTGCATAGCACACGTTACTGGTGAATATGTACCTCTCAAGCTTCATGAATACATTGATGTAAACATTTATGAATGCATTCTGTGACCCTTATGATTACTTCATTAATGGGGGGACGTGGGGCAGAGATTTTGACAGAGATTGACAAAGATTTGCTAAATCATGATTAGAAATACATCTTTATGGATTAGTCATTTCACAATGTAAAATAGAGGAGGCTTTTTGGTCTAACTGAATAGGTGCTGCCACCTGCTGGACGAATTGAAGCATAACTTTGGATAGGAAGATGGACCATTTGAGATGAAGGTTTAGATGTTTTAACTTAATTATTTTTAACTTTTGTAATTTGATTTACACAAAGACAATTTCCCCATGATTTCCAGTTAGTGGTCAGTCAGTCAATAATATGAACGAGGAAGCAATGGAGGCCTTTACTATAGTTACATTGCCTGAGAGGATATACCGTAGGGAGAGAGGGAGGGAGAGAAAGAGAGAGAGGGAGGGAAAGAGAAAGAGAATTTCAGACCTTCAGCACAAAGCAAGTGCACCTTTTAAAAATGTCCTTTATCTAAAATGGTCCAGATTTCCAGATAGATAGCCACAGCTACGATAGCACAGAATTTGCTGGTCTTTTATTTCAGAGGATTGAAAAAAATCCCTCATTTCTTCTCTCTCTCTGCCGCAAAACCACCCTCAAGATCTCCTGTGCGACTGATTCTTGTGATTAGTGACAGCTCTCTGTTGCCATAGCAGCAGCACTGCAAGAGTTGAGAGCGCTTATATATAAGGGCGCTGAAACATTACCCTCTGTTTATTAGTCATTTATTTAGCCAATTATATTCATTATTATTCAGATGCCAGTGTTAGATAGCAAGGTCTAATGATTTGGTATGCTAATGTGGATTTACTGTTGATACCAATAACCCGGGACATGACACCAGGGCGGACCGGGTGATGCTTCCGGACGCAGGCACCCGGGAGCCACGTGAAGGTGGATCACAGTTTCCTAATGCAACCACTTCCCCTCTCATCTCAAATATGGATTTTGTTTCAAGTGTAATGGAGCTGGAGATGGAGATGTGGGTGGGGGTTGGTGGTGCTGTGGCCAGAGAGGTACCTAATGACATTCCCTAGCTCTTAGCAGCAGCATGCGTCCTAGCAGCAGAGGGGAGGGATGCAGGACATCGCTCATGCCGTAACGCTGCAGCATGTGTGTGTGTATGTGTGTGTGTGTGTGTGTGTGTGTGTATGTGAACATGTGAGCGTGTCTGTGTGCATGCACGTGTGTGTGTGTGTGTGTGTGTCTGTGTGTGAGCGTGTGTGTGTGTGTGTGTGTGTGTGTATGTATGTGTGTGTATGTGAACATGTGAGCGTGTCTGTGTGCATGCACGTGTGTGTGTGAGTGTGTCTGTGTGTGAGTGTGTGTGTGTGTGTGTGTGTGTGTGTGTGTGTGTGTGTGTGTGTGTGTGTGTGTGTGTGTGTGTGTGTGTGTGTGTGTGTGTGTGTGTGTGTGTGTGTGTGTGTGTGTGTGTGGCTGTGTGTGTGTGTGTGAGTGTGTACTCTCTATCTGTGTCTCGTGTTTCTTGAGTCACGTGCTGCTTTTTTCAGATGTGGTCAGATTTGTTTTAAGCTACATATCTTTCTCTCTTTCTTCCCCCTTTTTTCTACTTTTCCATCTCTCTGCTCTCCCTTCTCTGTCTGCTTCTCTCTCCAAATCTCTCTGTCCCCAACTTCCTACAACCCCCCCCCCCCCCCCCCCACCTCGCCTCGCTCCACTCACACACCCCCTCCTCCCTCCCCCCACCCCCCCAACAGACTTATCCGATTACAAGAACAATAACAATACTGGCCAAGCTGTCAATCAAAGAGGTGATCTCTCCACAGTGACCAATGCCATGACGGGGATGAGTCCCTCCCCCTCCCTCTCTGCCCTGTCCAGCCGGGCTGGCTCCATCAGTAGTCTACATGACCGCATCATGTTCAGCCCTGGAAGCGAAGAGGCCATTGAGAGACTGAAGGTGACTCCGTTTATGCAACACAAGTGCATCACATTCACAGTTCTCACCTCGCCTGTATCAGCGTGTTCTCATTATTGCAGTGGTGGGCAATCCCATTCATTAAGGACTAGTAAACAATGCTTGATTTTAATGATGCTGCGCAGTCAGCCAAACCAGCCCTTCGATCGGCCCTTTCACACGTTAATGCCTTTGCAGCATCTGAAGTTCAGCACCCAGACCTTAGCCGGCACGGCCCACTAACGCTCTGAGCACTGCACTCGTAGCTCTGAGCATTGCACTCGTAGCTCTGAGCACTGCCCTCGTAGCTCTGAGCACTGCCCTCGTAGCTCTGAGCACTGCACTCGTAGCTCTGAGCACTGCCCTCGTAGCTCTGAGCACTGCACTCGTAGCTCTGAGCACTGCCCTCGTAGCTCTGAGCACTGCACTCGTAGCTCTGAGCACTGCCCTCGTAGCTCTGAGCACTGCACTCGTAGCTCTGAGCACTGCCCTCGTAGCTCTGAGCACTGCCCTCGTAGCTCTGAGCACTGCCCTCGTAGCTCTGAGCACTGCCCTCGTAGCTCTGAGCACTGCCCTCGTAGCTCTGAGCACTGCCCTCGTAGCTCTGAGCACTGCACTCGTAGCTCTGAGCACTGCACTCGTAGCTCTGAGCGGCCAAACGCCTGGTAGGAGCTCCTGCCACAGATGCACGTCTGCTGGGTGATGTGGTTGCATGTTGTGACTCGGATCCTCTGCGTTTGCCATCCAGGAAACAGAGAAAATCATTGCTGAGCTCAATGAAACGTGGGAGGAGAAGCTCCGGCGCACGGAGGCCATCCGGATGGACAGGTGTGTTACAGCCAGTGCTGCCTGTTGTCATAGCGCCGACCTGCTGGGCCACAGCTCAGCGCTCAGCATGGCAGACAAATGTCATGAAGTGATTACACATTCAAAATCTATTATAAGTGTAATTACAAATGTAATTACAATTGTAATTTGTAAGCACTAAATTTGTAAGTACTGTGGGCCTTGGTATTATCTTGGTATTAATATTTTTTTGAGAGAGAGAGTGTATGTGTGTGTGTGTGTGTGTGTGTGTGAACTTGGACAGGGGTGTTTGCAACCCTTCGTAGTTGTTAGCTTCATGTCCCCATGTTTTGTGGGGGAAAGGACATTTGTATAGTGCCCCGCATGGCCGAGAGCTGTAACTACACTCGTTGACTTTAACAGAGAGGCCCTGCTTGCTGAGATGGGCGTGGCCATGAGGGAAGATGGCGGCACCGTGGGTGTGTTTTCACCTAAAAAGGTAAAAGAGAGACACAGGCAGAGACACTAGGACGTCCCATTCCAGCGTGTGGCATGTGAAGCAGCACTGTAACGTGGTACGACCCACTGTAACGTGGTACGACCCACGAGCAGCAGTTCTGCTGGAGTCATTCTGAATGTGTTTCCTCCCTCCCTCTTAAAAGCCGTCGCAGAGAAAACCTGAGCCCGTCTTTATAGACACAGTAGGACTGTTCTCTCCGAATGAGGTTGGTTGCCATGGCGAGTGTGATTGCTTCCTGAGTGCTCATCCCTTCTGAACCTCTGAAATTTGCACTCCAGTCCCGCATTCAAAAATATCAGGACGCTCTTCTGACCTATTTAACGGGTCTTTCCTGCTTTTCTCACCTAGTGGGGGTGGGGGGGGGGTGTCCATATCCTTCCCCCTTGTTTACACACCACTGAGAATGTCGTGTGGACCTGTGTGCATTTTCAAACTGCTCCTCCTCCAGCTTTGTGTCTGGCGTCTACATCTCTGGGTGGTTCTGCATGCACCTTCTTCCTGTGTGTGGTTACGAGTGGTTCCCTGATGGACACCACTACCCCACACAGCACGGAGCTGTTCAGGCGATCAAGACTGAACATTGTGCTGGCGATACTGCACGGTGATGATGACATGATGTCGGTGTGAAGTGGTCAAATGGATCAGATGTATTCAAATCAAATTCCTTGAAGTCTGTTTCCCACAGATCTACACTCCCCTCTCAACCCTAAAGCATAATGACATGGCCAGCTCGGTGAATTTGCTAGCGGTGATCGCAAAACCGCGAGTCTGAGGTCCAGACTTGAGTAGCGTGCATGTTGCCGGTCCCTGTGCATTGCTGAAAGTGCTGTTAGGACCCTGATCTCTCCCTTGTTTCAGACTCCTCATCTGGTGAATTTGAATGAGGACCCTCTGATGTCAGAGTGTCTCCTTTACTACATTAAAGATGGAATCACCAGGTCGGAGAACTCTTCCTGACGTTTGTCATCATCAGCGTCACCTTGAGCGGCACCAGAGCAGCTTATGATCTTGTGTTCCGTCTCCTCCGCTGCTCAGGGTGGGCAGAGAGGACGCGGTGACCAGGCAGGACATCGTCCTCAGCGGCCACTTCATAAAGGACGAACACTGTGTCTTCACCTGCACTTCAGATCCTATGGGAGAAGGTGAGCTACATTTACACACACACACACACACACACAGCATTTTCTTTAATGGTGTTGTTCTCCCCATTATTCTGAAAGCAGTGATCCTAGAGCCATGTGAAGGAGCTGATACCTACGTCAATGGGAAGAAAGTGACAGAACCCACTGTCCTCAGATCAGGTCTGTCCGCCTGGCGTACCGATCTCTCCTCTTCCTCCTAGCTCTTCCTCTCTAGCTCTTCCTCCTAGCTCTTCCTCCCTAGCTCTTCCTCCTAGCTCTTCCTCCCTAGCTCACACTGATTCTACATTCATTTAGATAAGATTATTGGAAGCAAACGAAAGTTTTATAAAAATGTGCGTGGCAGTTTGACAGTTACCGGCAGCGGACTGGATATATTTAGCTAGCTAGCTAACCTAACATTAATATTATGTAGCTATATAGTAATCCAGTTATATTGCTAGTCATAGTAGTGTGATTATGTGGACATTACTGAGACTCTGGCTCTGCATGTTCTACGTCGTGTCTCACGGATTGGTCGGCTCCTCACAGGAAACCGCATCATCATGGGGAAGAGCCACGTGTTCCGCTTCAACCACCCAGAGCAGGCCAGGGCGGCGCGGGACAGGACGCCGTGCGCGGAGACCCCGGTCGAGCCCGTGGACTGGGCCTTCGCCCAGAGGGAGCTGTTGGAGAAACAGGGCATAGACATGAAGCAGGAGATGGACCAGAGGTGGGAGGCAGGGCTGAGGTGTAGGGGGTGGGGCAAAAGGAGGAGCCTAAAGCAGAGATGATGAATTATTCATATTTGAAATATATTTACATATCCACAGAGCAACTTAGAAAAGTGCTTTGTTATATATTTATGGAACGTATCAGAGCCAGTACAGCAGGTTAATGTCACGGATTCTTTGGAACTAACACGCTGCCAAAATACAGCCACTGTTCATTTTGCATCTGTGCCTTTCGGCCTGTGTACAGACTTCAGGAACTGGAGGACCAGTACCGCAAAGAGAGGGAGGAGGCCAACAATCTTCTCGAGCAGCAGAGACTCGTGAGCAACAGTTCTACATATTTCACTGACTTTCAGGATATAAGAAGCCATTACATCTCAGGCAAAACTCTGTGCTGTCTTGAGTCACATGACCCTGTCCTTTCTCAGGACTACGAGAGCAGGTTGGAGGCCCTGCAGAAGCAGGTTGATCGTTGTTACCCTGAAACAGCTGAGGAAGAGGAAGAACCTGAGGAGGAAGGTGTGGTGTAACTCTGACAGACAGACGGCTGTTTCTACGGTTGGAAAAGCATCGGATTTTGAAATGGTACCATGTAATATACTGTAATCCAAACACTGTCTTGAACTTCATTACCCATAGTGCCATGGACAGAGAGGGAGACGGAGCTGGCGCTGTGGGCCTTCAGAAAGTGGAGGAGTTACCAGTTCACCTCTCTCAGAGACCTTCTCTGGGGCAATGCCGTCTTCCTCAAAGAGGCCAATGCCATTAGCGTGGAGCTTAAGAAGAAGGTAGGAACTGTTTTCACCATATCACCACAGTAGCATAAAAAGTAATTCACCGGTTTACTGGATATATGGCCACAGTAGAACAGACAGGCTTTTGTCTGGCTGTGAGTTTCCACTTCACAAGCCTCCCAGCGTTTAGGAAATATCAGTGTGCCTTCATAAGGTGACATAGAGGGTGTTGGAGTGTGACTGTGCTGTGATCTTCCAGGTGCAGTTCCAGTTCATCCTGCTGACAGACACACTGTACTCCCCACTGCTCCCCGAGCTGCTGCCCTCGGAGGCGGATAAAGACCGCGAGAGGAGCCCCTTCCCCCGCACCATCGTGGCGGTAGAGGTGCAGGACCGAAAGAATGGAGCCACACATTACTGGACCCTGGAGAAGCTCAGGTTCTCGTCTTGGTGCTGTCCTTGAAAGTAGAGAGGGGCTGTCCTGGAGAACATAGACATATTATATTAAATAAAATTATATTTATATTAAAATCAAATTTTAAAAAGTTATCCTAATTAACATGAACAATACAAAAGGCTTGTATCGGAAAAGTTCTGTGTGATATTTGCGATCGGTTTTGCTTCTTGCGTTCAGTAGTTATTCTGTGTGTCTATGCAAAGCCATGAGCGATGAGGAACTGTGTGTGAATAAATGCTAAAGTAGGCAATGCTGCCCCCTCCAGGCAGCGTCTGGACTTGATGCGAGAGATGTACGATCGGGCCGCAGAGGTGCCCGGCAACGCGGTGGAGGACTGTGACAGCGTGCTGACAGGCGGTGATCCGTTCTATGATCGGTTCCCCTGGTTCCGCCTGGTCGGAAGGTGAGCTGGGGGTGACATTGTGAGCTTGTGCTGCAAAGCGCTTCGCTGCCCTGGTTATTCTAGGCTGCTCTGCTTTAGGTGTGTGTGTGTGTGTGTGTGTGTGTGTGTGTGTGTGTGTGTACAGGAATGACATTTTTAGATTATAGAGTACAAACAGGCTGCTATGTAGGTTGTGTTGATGTAAGTGTTGTAGTATGAACAGGAGGCTCATTCTTCTGCTTCTCCTCGCTGTAGTAGGTGTGTGAACACCACCAGTCATGTGACGTGGTCACGGTGGTCCTTAAATGCTGGGGACCAGAGGATGTTGGTTTCACTGATAGAACAGTCAGGCAATCCGGTCTTCAAGAAAAGTCAGGAAAATTCGGTGAAGCCTTCAATCCTCCATCTGTCCATCTCAGCAGTACGTACGTCTGCAAATTAGACCATAGATCTCCCCTTGACAAGCTTTTTTACCGATTTTCCACAGGCTTAGACTCAAAGTTCTGAACACAAAGTATCTTCGGTAGACATGTCTTCTTTGGTCCTCTGCTGTGCTAGTGTCTTACTGAATTGTTTCATTCTATATACTGTGTGTCTGGTTAACCATTTGGTTCTGAGCACATGCCAGTTACTGACGTGTAGGCTGCTTGGAAACTGACCAGCCGAGTCACGTGACCCAGGCCGAACGTGAGCAGTAACTAACTGGGTTACCATACTAACTGGGTTCCCATGTCTTTGGCTGCACCAGCAACCCCCTATTCACCTCATGCCTTAGTGAACAAACACGTGACCACACCCCCTCCGAACCCACCACCACCTCTGAAACCACTGAACTCGTCCAATCGCGGCCGCGCGGAGGGGTTGGGGCGGAGCCGGAGGACCTCAGTGACGGTCTCTCGTCGGACGACCTGTGCTCCGAGCTCGGGGACGAAGATGACGAAGATGTCGAAGACTATGAGGATGACGAGAGGGGGCGTTGTGGGAGCTCTGATGAGCCCGAAGATCCGTTCTATGAGCGCACGCCTTTGTTCAGTGTGGTAGGAAGGTTGGTGAGGTTCCAGGAGCATGCTGGGAAAGGAAACTAGCTCTTTCACACTGAGACACAGGACCCCTGTCACGTACACTCACCCCCACTGCATACGCACACTGCACATACAGCAGCGTGAATCCATGGGCACGTAGAAAAACATACGCCAGACACACGCACGTGGAATCAGGCACAGATTTTTTGCAGTGTGTAAGCAGATGCAGGGGCCACACAGCTCTCTGCTGTTTAAACTGCTGCTTCCTTTGGGAGGCACTGTGGTTGGTACCCTGTGCTGTAGATTCTTTTCATTTGGGAGGCACTGTGGTTGGTACCCTGTGCTGTAGATTCTTTTCATTTGGGAGGCACTGTGGTTGGTACCCTGCTGTGCTTTGGGAGGCACTTTTGGTATTTGGGAGGCACTTTTCGTTTGGGAGGCACTGTGGTTGGTACCCTGTGCTGTAGATTCTTTTCATTTGGGAGGCACTGTGGTTGGTACCCTGTGCTGTAGATTCTTTTCATTTGGGAGGCACTGTGGTTGGTACCCTGTGCTGTAGATTCTTTTCATTTGGGAGGCACTGTGGTTGGTACCCTGTGCTGTAGATTCTTTTCATTTGGGAGGCACTGTGGTTGGTACCCTGTGCTGTAGATTCTTTTCATTTGGGAGGCACTGTGGTTGGTACCCTGTGCTGTAGATTCTTTTCATTTGGGAGGCATTTGGGAGGGGAGGCACTGTGGTTGGTACCCTGTGCTGTAGATTCTTTTCATTTGGGAGGCACTGTGGTTGGTACCCTGTGCTGTAGATTCTTTTCTTGATTTGTTTGTTCTGGTAATACAAGTCATAACAAAAATTGTACTGAACAAAAAAAGACTTTTTACTGGTCAAATCAGTTTCTGTACTCCCCACAAACCTGAAAAGTCCATGGAGTCTGTAGCCACACCTCTAAATCTGTAGCCACACCTCTAAATCTGTTGCCACACCTGTGAATCCATGATAAAATGGTGAGTTTATTTTTGTATTGCATGAAAATGGGCCGTAACCTTTCACGTATCAACCGATAAGGCTACGCCCCCATTTCAGATTTCATTATTGTTCAGTTTATCATTGGCGGGAGGGAGGGGATCCTGGAGGAGAAAAGAACTTCCACTTCAAAAGACCGATCTGTCGTGAAACGTCATTGTGAGTGATCACCATTAGATCTTTGATTGCTGTCTTAACGTATGGCTAATCTGTGTGATGGCTAGTGCTGATATACTCCTTCCCCCAGTTTCTCCCTCCCACTACACCTGTCACTCACAAAGCCCCGCCTCCGCCCCCTCTCTCACAATACACCCCCTACTACTCATTTGTCAAAAGAAAGGGCGGAGACTACCGCAGTTAGGGTGTGGATATACTCTTTTCCACTGTCTGCAAGAAGGTTGACATGCTAACATTCATGAAGAGTGGTGTCGACTCACAGGATGAGTTTGTGTGGTTTGATTTCTCAGACCCACTGGACTGAATGCATCCTAAGGTCCATGGCACAGGTTAACCTGAGCTGCATCACCTGACAGGAGGAGACCCAACTGCTTTAGTGTATTACCTGGACACACACGTAATGGCTGTTTGTTTTGTTCAACTCAGAAACAAACGTGTTCAGATCTTCCTTTAAATGGCATGGCAGTGCGATGAATGAGATCATGCGATTCATCCGGTCACTGATTCCCGTAATGCGGCAGAGCGCTGATTCAGGATGTCTCCAGTATCTCAGGATGAAAGAGCTGGGTTCTAGCGCAGCGACCTCTAATAGGCATGCCACAGTGTGTCCATCATTTCATTTTTTTGTGAGCTTTTTGTGATACGGAGACCTTGGATTGGTTAAGTGGCTCACACTGTTTGTTTTGGTTCAGTTGCACCCGGGCATCGTGTGACACACCTGTGACAGTATGGCTTCTCATTGTTTATTGGGTGTCATGCAGCGTTGAGGACTGGCAGTGTCTGTTCAAGCTAAGTGCTGTGGTTATTTTTGTTTGTTTGTTTGTTTTTGCCTTGTTATTTTGGAATCAGTTTGGAGATCTCTTTGGTTACAGTTTTTGTCCTGAGCATGCCTTCTTTGTACCTCACCAATCTTGTCTTTAGCTCTTTCCTTTGCTAACCACCCCTTTCCCCTTTAAGTGTCTACCATCCATGGGATCATGGGAAATGTAGTTTTTGACATAACAGTCAATGGACAGATTGTGCTGGAGAAACATAAAGTTGTAGAATCTTAACTGCATCAAGGAATGGGCTGAACTGAGGAAATACCAACTAGGTTTCAGCTTGTGTTCTTACCGAAACCTTCTTGAAGCTCAATGTCGTTACAAGTGTTAGTGCTAGACTCATGTAGTGTAGTCCTAAACCTGTCCTGTATTCTGGGTTGGTTTTCACAGTGCATCTGATGAAGAGGTTTAATCCAGGTTGAGTTATTCTGGGCTGGATCTTCATGAACAGTGAATGAATCAAGACCACCAGTCTGAGATGCACTGTGAATAACAGCTCTTGTTCTTTTCCTGAAAAGAACTTGCACCACACACACACACACACACACACACACATTCACTCATAAAGAGTTTAGTTTCATTCCTAGCCCATGCTCCTTAAAACCACCAAAGGTCTTTAAATCGTAAAAAAATATATAAAAAAATAAAAGTACCCTTCCTGTAGACAGTGAATACTTCCTGTAGACAGTGAATAGTTCCTGTAGACAGCAAATACTTCCTGTAGACAGGCAAACTGACCACATTAAGGTGTTGAGTGAAGATTCCACCTGAGGGGCTGTCATCTCGATGGACACAAGTCCTTGCTTGTTCACCTGCTTGGCGGCTCTGTGTCGTGTTTGTTTGTTATATGGAGGTGTCAGTCCTTTGGTTGCAAATGGCCTTTGTCGTTCATCGTCCCCCCCTTCTCATGTCTGTCCTCTTCTCTTCCAGGGCCTTCGTGTATCTGAGCAACCTGCTGTATCCAGTGCCCTTGGTCCACCGAGTGTCTGTCGTCAGCGAGAAGGGTGAGGTGAAGGGCTTCCTGAGGGTGGCAGTCCAGGCCATATCAGGTAAGATTGGGACCCTGAATCTAAAAAAATCCCTGATTAAGAAAGTAGCCCAGATATGCTAATATACCTGTGAGCAAGCTAACGAGTTAGAGCACTGTCATTATTTAAAAATGGTGTCATTATTTAAAAATGACACTATTTATTTGTTAGATTTGTTTTTACTAATTGATTGAGTTCAACTTGCAGTGCAAATGCTCAAGTGTGAGTTTTACGTTGTGTTGGGGGGCGCTGGTGAGAGGGGTGAGGAGACAGGGGTAGGAGGGTGTGTGTGTGGGGGCTGGCTGGGTCTGGTGAGAGGGGTGAGGAGGCGGGGGTAGGAGGGTGTGTGGGGGCTGGGGTGGCTGGGTCTGGTGAGAGGGGTGAGGAGACGGGGGTAGGAGGGTGTGTGTGGGGGGGCTGGGGTGGCTGGGTCTGGTGAGAGGGGTGAGGAGACAGGGGTAGGAGGGTGTGTGTGGGGGGGCTGGGGTGGCTGGGTCTGGTGAGAGGGGTGAGGAGACGGGGGTAGGAGGGTGTGTGTGTGGGGGCTGGGGTGGCTGGGTCTGGTGAGAGGGGTGAGGAGACGGGGGTAGGAGGGTGTGTGTGTGGGGGGGCTGGGGTGGCTGGGTCTGGTGAGAGGGGTGAGGAGACAGGGGTAGGAGGGTGTGTGTGGGGGGCTGGGGGGGGGGGTGTGGGGGTGGGGGTAGGAGGTGTGTGTGGGGTGGCTGGGTCTAGTGAGAGGGGTGAGGAGACGGGGGTAGGAGGGTGTGTGTGGGGGGGCTGGGGTGGCTGGGTCTGGTGAGAGGGGTGAGGAGACGGGGGTAGGAGGGTGTGTGTGGGGGGGCTGGGGTGGCTGGGTCTGGTGAGAGGGGTGAGGAGACGGGGGTAGGAGGGTGTGTGTGGGGGGGCTGGGGTGGCTGGAGGGTGGGTGGGGGCTGGGGGTGGCTGGGGGTGAGAGGGGTGAGGAGACGGGGTAGGAGGGTGTGTGTGTGGGGGGCTGGGGTGGCTGGGTCTGGTGAGAGGGGTGAGGAGACGGGGGTAGGAGGGTGTGTGTGTGGGGGCTGGGGTGGTGAGAGGGGTGAGGAGACGGGGGTAGGAGGGTGTGTGTGGGGGGGGGGCTGGGGTGGTAAGAGGGGTGAGGAGACGGGGGTAGGAGGGTGTGTGTGTGGGGGGCTGGGGTGGCTGGGTCTGGTGAGAGGGGTGAGGAGACGGGGGTAGGAGGGTGTGTGTGGGGGGGGCTGGGGTGGCTGGGTCTGGTGAGAGGGGTGAGGAGACAGGGGTAGGAGGGGGTGTGTGGGGGGGCTGGGGTGGCTGGGTCTGGTGAGAGGGGTGAGGAGACAGGGGTAGGAGGGGGTGTGTGTGGGGGGCTGGGGTGGCTGGGTCTGGAGGGTACGTTGCGTGTGACTTCATGAGGAAGTGAAGTGAAGGGTCTCTGGTTTTTCCTCCAGCCGATGAGGAGGCTCCTGATTATGGCTCCGGCGTGAGGCAGTCTGGGACCGCCAAGATCTCATTTGAGGATCAGCAGTTTGAAAAGGTATAAAATGATAACTGTAATAATTCTGCCGAGTTACAGAACAGGTGAATACTCCACCACGTTTCTGTTGTTCTTCTGCTCCAAACCTTCCTGAACCAAGAATGGTCCTACGTCGGTAATTGGTTGGTAATTGGTCGGTAATTAAAGCAGACGATCATGAGCCTGGCTAGACGTGTGCTGGTGGACCAGGCTCAGGTGTGTTCCCACCATGACATTCAGACGTCTGACTGAAAAATCAGCCTCTCCCTCAGTTCCAGGCGGAGTCCTGCCCTGTGGGCCTGTCCCGCACAGGACAGTCTCAGGAGGAGCTGCGTATCGTAGAGGGGGAGGGGCAGAACGCAGAGATGCTGCCGTCAGCAGATGAAGTGAATAATAACACCTGTGCAGGTAACACATGAAGTGTTTACAGCGGGAAAAAAAGGCTGAATGAAACCATGTTCGTCATCTATTTTGTGATGTATATAAAAATGTACTTTCTAAATATTTTAGGATTTACATTGCCTTCTGCAAAGCCATTTCGTATCTGTTTCGATCTTATTCTCATTTGGATCTGTTGATATTTCTTCAGCTGATCCGGAAGATCTGGACAGCCCAGTGAAATCAGGTCTGGATGGTGTTCTGGATGGAACTCTGGACCACCTGAAGATGGGAGAGCTGTTCACGTTCAGGGTGACTGTGCTCCAGGCATCCAACATCTCTGCAGAGTATGCAGACATCTTCTGCCAGTTTAAGTGAGTATCTAAATTAAGACTGAACCTTACAGTAGTTGCTAGCTCTAAGACTTTAAGTGAGTATCTAAATTAAGACTGAACCTTACAGTAGTTGCTAGCTCTAAGACTTTAAGTGAGTATCTAAATTAAGACTGAACCTTACAGTAGTTGCTAGCTCTAAGACTTTAAGTGAGTATCTAAATTAAGACTGAACCTTACAGTAGTTGCTAGCTCTAAGACTTTAAGTGAGTATCTAAATTAAGACTGAACCTTACAGTAGTTGCTAGCTCTAAGACTTTAAGTGAGTATCTAAATTAAGACTGAACCTTACAGTAGTTGCTAGCTCTAAGACTTTAAGTGAGTATCTAAATTAAGACTGAACCTTACAGTAGTTGCTAGCTCTAAGACTTTAAGTGAGTATCTAAATTAAGACTGAACCTTACAGTAGTTGCTAACTCTAAGACTTTAAGTGAGTATCTAAATTAAGACTGAACCTTACAGTAGTTGCTAACTCTAAGACTTTAAGTGAGTATCTAAATTAAGACTGAACCTTACAGTAGTTGCTAGCTCTAAGACTTTAAGTGAGTATCTAAATTAAGACTGAACCTTACAGTAGTTGCTAACTCTAAGACTTTAAGTGAGTATCTAAATTAAGACTGAACCTTACAGTAGTTGCTAGCTCTAAGACTTTAAGTGAGTATCTAAATTAAGACTGAACCTTACAGTAGTTGCTAACTCTAAGACTTTAAGTGAGTATCTAAATTAAGACTGAACCTTACAGTAGTTGCTAGCTCTAAGACTTTAAGTGAGTATCTAAATTAAGACTGAACCTTACAGTAGTTGCTAGCTCTAAGACTTTAAGTGAGTATCTAAATTAAGACTGAACCTTACAGTAGTTGCTAACTCTAAGACTTTAAGTGAGTATCTAAATTAAGACTGAACCTTACAGTAGTTGCTAGCTCTAAGACTTTAAGTGAGTATCTAAATTAAGACTGAACCTTACAGTAGTTGCTAACTCTAAGACTTTAAGTGAGTATCTAAATTAAGACTGAACCTTACAGTAGTTGCTAGCTCTAAGACTTTAAGTGAGTATCTAAATTAAGACTGAACCTTACAGTAGTTGCTAACTCTAAGACTTTAAGTGATTCATCATTATAATGGTACTTGTCAACAAAACCTTTAGTGATCAACAGTTATATATATATTTATATTTTAACATTTTAGCAATAATTGAAGTAGATTGGAGTTTATAAAAAAAAAAATAAAAGGTCTAGGTGAGTGTCCTGTGCTCCGTGATCAACATGTAACCAATCAGGTGACTCCTCTGCACTGGGCGGTCCTCTCTGCCTGTGTATTATGTTGGGTATATGCATAGAAAAGACGACAACGTGCTAAGGCTGCATGTGGAGGGACACTGAGGTTTTGGACCAAGGTTCGGATGGAGGACTGTGGGATTGTGGGATTGTGGGACTGTGGGATTGTGGGACTGTGGGATTGTGGGGCTGTGGGATTGTAGGACTGTGGGATTGTGGGACTGTTGGACTGTGGGACTGTGGGACTGTGTGATTGTGGGACTGTGGGATTGTGGGGCTGTGGGATTGTAGGACTGTGGGATTGTGGGACTGTTGGACTGTGGGACTGTGGGATTGTGGGATTGTGGGACTGTGGGATTGTGGGATTGTGGGACTGTGGGATTGTGGGATTGTGGGTACAGTAGTTGCTAACTCTAAGACTTTAAGTGAGTATCTAAATTAAGACTGAACCTTACAGTAGTTGCTAGCTCTAAGACTTTAAGTGAGTAAGACTTTAAGTGAGTATCTAAATTAAGACTGAACCTTACAGTAGTTGCTAGCTCTAAGACTTTAAGTGAGTATCTAAATTAAGACTGAACCTTACAGTAGTTGCTAGCTCTAAGACTTTAAGTGAGTATCTAAATTAAGACTGAACCTTACAGTAGTTGCTAGCTCTAAGACTTTAAGTGAGTATCTAAATTAAGACTGAACCTTACAGTAGTTGCTAGCTCTAAGACTTTAAGTGAGTATCTAAATTAAGACTGAACCTTACAGTAGTTGCTAGCGTTTAAGTGAGTATCTAAGACTTTAAGTGAGTATCTAAATTTAAGACTGAACCTTACAGTAGTTGCTAGCTCTAAGACTTTAAGTGAGTATCTAAATTAAGACTGAACCTTACAGTAGTTGCTAACTCTAAGACTTTAAGTGAGTATCTAAATTAAGACTGAACCTTACAGTAGTTGCTAGCTCTAAGACTTTAAGTGAGTATCTAAATTAAGACTGAACCTTACAGTAGTTGCTAACTCTAAGACTTTAAGTGAGTATCTAAATTAAGACTGAACCTTACAGTAGTTGCTAGCTCTAAGACTTTAAGTGAGTATCTAAATTAAGACTGAACCTTACAGTAGTTGCTAACTTTAAGTAAGACTTTAAGTGAGTATCTAAATTAAGACTGAACCTTACAGTAGTTGCTAACTCTAAGACTTTAAGTGAGTATCTAAATTAAGACTGAACCTTACAGTAGTTGCTAACTCTAAGACTTTAAGTGATTCATCATTATAATGGTACTTGTCAACAAAACCTTTAGTGATCAACAGTTATATATATATTTATATTTTAACATTTTAGCAATAATTGAAGTAGATTGGAGTTTATAAAAAAAAAAATAAAAGGTCTAGGTGAGTGTCCTGTGCTCCGTGATCAACATGTAACCAATCAGGTGACTCCTCTGCACTGGGCGGTCCTCTCTGCCTGTGTATTATGTTGGGTATATGCATAGAAAAGACGACAACGTGCTAAGGCTGCATGTGGAGGGACACTGAGGTTTTGGACCAAGGTTCGGATGGAGGACTGTGGGATTGTGGGACTGTGGGATTGTGGGACTGTGGGATTGTGGGGCTGTGGGATTGTAGGACTGTGGGATTGTGGGACTGTTGGACTGTGGGACTGTGGGACTGTGGGATTGTGGGGCTGTGGGATTGTAGGACTGTGGGATTGTGGGACTGTTGGACTGTGGGACTGTGGGATTGTGGGACTGTGGGATTGTGGGATTGTGGGACTGTGGGATTGTGGGATTGTGCAGCTGCTCCTTCAGCTCTTTCCACCGTTTCTGGATTCAGTTTCGTTTCCTGCTTTCCAGCTTCATCCACCGGCACGATGAGGCGTTTTCCACGGAGCCGCTGAAGAACACGGGACGAGGTCCCCCTCTGGGATTCTACCATGTGCAGAACGTAAGACGCGCCTAACCGAGGCCTTACAACCGTAGCCTTGCAGATCACACATCACAGCCATTCTCTGCTTGTCCAGATCGCCGTGGAGGTTACCAGGTCCTTCGTGGAGTACATAAAGACCCAACCCATCGTGTTCGAGGTGTTTGGGCACTACCAGAAGCAGCCATTTCCGCCCCTGTGCAAGGACCTTATCAGGTAGTCGTCCTGGCATCGTCATGACGTTCAGCCTCGGTTGCTATCTACGCCAGCGCGTTTACGTAGTACCCTGCAGCGCTCTGGAAGTAATACTGTCTCTATCTCACCATTTCTGGAAGTAATACTGTCTCTATCTCACCATTTCTGGAAGTAATACTGTCTCTTCTCTCTCTCTTTTGCCATTGGCAGCCCGCTGCGTCCGTGCAGGAGACAGTTCCCGAGGGTCATGCCTCTGTCCAAACCAGGTGAGAGCAGAGACACAGACAGGGACACAGTTCACAGCTGTGTGTCCCGTTAATAATCATGTCTTCTGGATCTGTGTGCCAGACTTGCGCTGTACGTCACTGTTCCTCCCACAGCCCTGTAAAACGGAGCCTCGTATTTCGTTAAACATGTTTTGCGCCTTACATTGCCTTACGTTACGTCGTGTTTACACTGTGGTCTTAATGTTTAACTAGTTAGTAGCTTTGTTAGCTATTTTGTTGCTTGGTGTGTCACTTTGCTGGGCTCCATGTCACTTCAGTTTTGTATCACTGGGGTGGGAGTGTAGCTGAAGACACCACGGAGGCCCCGTCAGATCGGGAGAAGGCCATGGAGCTGATTCGCTACCTGGTGCCAGACGTCTTCAACGGGGCGGTGGTGGACTCTCTGTCGGGCCACGCCCTCAATGTAGCGGGCATGGCTGCTTCCTTCCTCCTCGATGGGGAGGGGCATGGCAAACTGACGGCCCCGCCCCTGTCTATCTGTTCAGTCATTAAAGCACAGAAGCCCGGTTTGTAGCGGTCACCTGTGGACGAGGTCTGAGGAAGTCCTAGACGCAAAGGCTCTCACCTAATCGAACGCAGTTGCACAAATAGAAAATAGACAAAGAAATATAGGCGAGAAGCTCGTCAAGGGTGACAGCTTTTCATAACTCGGCAGCCTCGATCGTGGTGTGACAACGTTAACCAGACTGCTGGACTGAGCGATATAGTAAATATACAAAGACCCTAAAAATCCAACTCATCTTCCCGGTAACTTCTGCATCGATGGATGGCTATTTGGTTGTTAGGACTTTCCTCGGGCCTGTGGGTAGTGTGTGGGTGTCCTGCTCTCTCTTGCTACCTCAGTCCCTCCCTTTCCGAATCGCATTGGTCAGATTGTTCTACCCTCTCCTGATGAACCAACCAGTGACTGGTTCTCTACTGAATCTGTGCTGCATGTGTGAGACTTGTGTGTTCTTTCACATCTCGTAAAGAAACTGATTGGTTCAATAGTCCCTTAACATTTGCAATTATTACTGGTTTTCAGAAATTATGGTTTATACATTTACTTGCATTGAATTGTTTTAGATCAGGCAGTCAGGACACAGGACACAGTATTTCTCAGTAGTTCAGCCCTTATTAAATCTGTACATACTACCTGGGGTTATTGAGCACAGGTTCAGCATGCTGGCTGAACAGGTAAATACTGAAACAAAACCCTGCTGATGTGGAGGGACCTGTTCATTCATTCAGAATCCAGGTGTGCGTTTCCTCTGGATCCCTGGTCCAAACCTCCTTCCGTGTCCCATCTTTAATTCTAATGCTTTTCCTTTTCTCCTTTTATATTTCTCCTCCATTGTCTGTCATCCTTTAAAACTGAAATTCATCTCTTCCAGCTTGAGTGAATAGAGACTCCTTTACAGTTCACAGTCCACCATGAATCTCTCTCTCTCTCTCTCTCTCTCTCTCTCTCTCTCTCAGTACCTGCTACCAAGCTGACCACCCTTGCCCGACCCACTGCAGGTCCCTGCCACTGTAAATACGACCTGATGGTGCTGTTTGAGATCTGTGAGCTGGAATCCAATGGGGAGTAAGTTTGCAGGGTCACACTCAGCCTTTACGAACCTTATCAACCTTATGAAGGTTGTGAACCAATCACATGAAGGTTTTGATGATGCAACAGAGGCCCGTTTGACAATGAGCTATTACCACACAGAGTTCTGCATCCAAGCTTTGTTTAAGCAGGCTCGTGTGTGTGTGTGTGTGTGTGTGTGTTTAACTCTCATAGCTACATCCCTGCAGCAGTGGACCACAGAGGTGGAATGCCCTGTCATGGCACCTTCCTTTTACATCAGGTCTGCTCTTTTCCGAATCACTTACACACACACACACACACCCCAATGCATACGCACAGACACGTACATGCAGTGTCTGAAAGTGTCTGTCCAAACATGACTCAGCTGCCGTGTTAACATCTTGTGTGTCACAGGGAATTCAAAGGCGAGTAACAGTGACCATAGTGCATGAGTCAGGGGGGGACATCGGGTGGAAGGAGGTCCGAGAGCTTGTTGTAGGTGAGTCGGACCTGTCGGGTGTGACCCAGCTCGCCTGGCGCGGCTGACCCGTGGACCCGGGGGACTAACGCTGATGCTTGTGTTCCAGGCCGCATCCGGAACACACCTGAAGCCGACGAGTCCATCATCGACCCAAACATCCTGTCCCTCAACATCCTGTCTGCGGGATATGTTCGCCCCGCCCCGGACGACAGGCAGGTTTCAGAAATCAAATGACATTCAGATAGAAAGACTCAAAAGTCAAAACAGCTCATTTTCAGTTCAGCCGGCAGACGGTGATGGGAATGGGAACAAAATGTGAAGGTAGTTTTCTGTCTTAGTGGACAGTCTGTGGCAGGACATGGTGATGAGCGCTCACTCCGGATTCAATTTCACTGCACAGAACATCGTAGCCTTCGAGCACATTGTCTTACTGTACCCATGTTCAGTAGTACTCCACACAGCTAGTCTCTCTGCTATGGTTCTCAGTATCCTGACCCCTGTTCTCAGGAGCCAATCAAAGCTTTAAAAGCAAAGAGCAAACAGCTTCCACAGCCAACTTTGCTCTGTCTGTTTTGCCTTGACCTCTGATCTCAGATCAGGAGCCAAAGCCCTGGCAAAACTGCTGCAAAACTTTAAAGCGATGTCTTTAGAAGTGGCACCTGTGTTCGCCAGAGAGAAACCATGTGGTTCAGAGACCCCGTAACGACCCCGTCTGGCAGCGACGTTGGCACCTGCCCCACCCGGCCCGCGAGGCTTCACACACACACACACACACACACACACACACACACACACCACGGAGGATGTAAGCATTTCCAGGCCGATGCTTATCGCGTCTCAATGCAACCAAGCCGCTCTCTGTACGTTCACCCTCGCAGAAGTGCTCGTGACGCTCAGTGTTGCGTTACAGAAACGCTGCTACCCCCCGTTGCATTGTAGCCCGCGTTAGGTCCTGGTGCATGATGGGATGTTTTGGATGCGATAGCTGCACCTGCTTGACTGACACACTGACCTTGGCACACCTGCTTTCACATTTGTTTTTTTTTTTAACCCCTTAAATATTAAACTCTCATCATGTGGTTCTATCAGTCTAGATGAAGGAGGTCACACGTTTAATGGAAAACTCGTAAGGGTGCCAACAGCAACCAAAACATACATCCAGTATCATGTAAGAGTGAGTGTTCTCTCCACTGGGTTTACATGGTGACGTGCCGAACGTTCTCTAGTCCACCTCCTGGATGCCTGTGTGTTCATTCGTCACTTCTCCATTCTCCCATTAACTCTGTCCATCCTGCTTCATGCACCCCACATCACTCACACTCTACTGATCACTCTACTGATCACTCTGATCACTCTCTGATCACTCCAAAGAGAACAGGATCTCTATCAACCACCATCGCAAGCTCATGGCCTGCATGCGACAGTTTAAATATTCTTGTTTCAAGACTAACGTTCGCATCTCATGCAGACACAAAACCACTAACAACCACTAACTTGCCCCCTTACTAAAACAATTTCATCTCACTACTCCATACTGTGCTGCTGTTACTGCCGCCTGCTGTATCTCCTAGCAGGAAGTAGAATCCAGGAGACGTGACCTTTGGTCCAATCAGTGCAGAGCGCTCTGCATCATCGGCTTTCCCTGTACAGTCACGTCCAGTCGTGGTCCCTATAACACACATCGTCCATGCACAGCATCACCCGTCACGCACTTTAACCATCCCTTATCAAGGTAACGTCTTTACATGTGCCCTTTTACTCAAAACCCTGAACACAAGTGCACTCGCTCAGCATCTAGTGGCAGATTAAACGGATCATTCGTAGTATTTTTAATCTCTCAGTTCCTTTTTCCTCCAGCCGTGACCTCCTCTCTTATGGTGTAACCACAGCAACCGCAGAGCATTCTCCTCACATCCAGCACAGTTTCATACCTCGGACTCATTTCTCTCCGTGAGAGGGACTGGGCCCATGCAGAGGTCTAGCTGTTTGGGCTCGTACTGTCCTGCGACTCAGAACGGCTACGCTCATTTGAATCGGGACGTCCACTCTGTCAGTATTCGTATAGCCGGCTTGACCTCTGTAAGCAGCCCACGTCACTAGCACCATGGAGGACAATGACGTTGTGCTCAGCCCCACTAACTGAATTTTGTTTTGTGTTTTTGCAGACAGTTTCTTGATTCGGACATGCCTAGGTATACCACTATCCAATCCTTACCCTCTCATTCTCTCCAACACACTTAAAATGTATATATATATGTACATTTATTCAGTATGTATTCTGTATATTTCCATGTGTAGCTCTCTGGTTCATCCATCTTTTAAGTGTCCGCTGTTCTTTTCCTGTATGTGTTGCCATTCCTGTTCTGCCCCGCCCACTCACACCTTCCTCTGCTTGTTTCCCTCCTCTTCCTCCGTGTCCTCCCTATTCCTGTCCTGACCGTGAGGGAGGTGTCCGCATTGGTTCCTGTGGAAATGTTTGTGTGTGTGTGTGTGTGTGTGCACGCGTGTGTGTGGCTTCTGTGTGTGTGTGTGTGTGTGTATGGCTTCTGTGTGTGTGCGGGTGGCTTCTGTGTGTGTGTGTTTGTGTGTGTGTGTGTGTATGGCTTCTGTGTGTGTGTGGGTGGCCTCTGTGTGTGTGTGTGTGTGTGTGTGTGTGTGTGTGTGTGTGTGTGTGTGTGTGTGTGGCTTCTGTGTGTGTGCGGGTGGCCTCTGTGTGTGTGTGTGTGTGTGTGTGTGTGTGTGTGTGTGTGCATGGCTTGGCTTTGCTTGGCCTGACTGCATCTTCTCAGGAGGTGGTAGAGACGCAATGGACACATTATAGATTTGACTGCTAATGAGTAAAAGAACTGACAACACTAGGACGATTAAACCAGTGTAGACCTCCCTCATTTGACCTGGGAAACTGAAATTCTCAGACCACACACACACACATTGGATCCCGGTTTTAAAACCTGCTTTTTAGCGATCTGAGCCATTTAACGGTGAGTCACAATTTCTTCACACACCCACAAAGGCTCTCACTCCATCTGCTTAAAAACTGTTTGGCATAAATCACATTTAGATCACATCTTGATTAGGAATTTATGATTTAATTAAAGCTGTCCCCAGCGAGATACATTCCCACCACAAATGTCAGAGCAGCGTTGTAAACCACTGTCACTGCTACGCCGAGCTGCATCTGAGGTTCGGGCCCCACACACTGCAACACTCGCCACATTTGTGGATGGAATCATTCCCAGCTGAGACTTTTCTCTGCTCACAAACAGGTTGTCATGTCAGTTCTCTTTCACTCCCCTTGGTTCCAGCTGATTCCACATTTGCCAATTAAGTTCTTCTCACGACCAAGGTCAGGACTTAGGGTGTGTAGGGTAAATCAGTTTTCTTGCAAACTTTTTGCAGGACCACTAGAGGGCACTGCTGTTCCGTTTTGCAATAGGTGTTGACAGCCAGCCTCATATTATTCCTTCCACCATCTGCATATTGTAGTTCAGACTTTTTTTTCATTCTTTGTACCTTTATGCTGATGGCTGTGCTCACAATCACTCTGTCCATATTTCAGCGTTACTGAAAAGCGCCAAATCTTCTTCGTCCTTTCCAGCCCATAGAAGACATGAACTATGTTAGCAAATTCAACACAGCACCATGGAAATGGAAAACACAACCACTTCAGTTTCTTTGAGTTGATGCCCATAAGAGGGTGGACGAGTGTTGAGCCTTGGTGGGGCTGCAACCCAGCAGGTGCTATAGCTGTGTAACCTTCACCATAACAGGCTCCATAACAAACACTGTAACAGCCTCCATAACAAACAGGCTCCATAACAAACACTGTAACAGACTCCATAACAAACACTAACAGGCTCCATAACAAACACTGTAACAGCCTCCATAACAAACAGGCTCCATAACAAACACTGTAACAGACTCCATAACAAACACTAACAGGCTCCATAACAAACACTGTAACAGGCTCCATAACAAACACTGTAACAGCCTCCATAACAAACAATGTAACAGGCTCCATAACAAACACTGTAACAGGCTCCATAACAAACACTGTAACAGGCTCCATAACAAACACTGTAACAGGCTCCATAACAAACACTGTAACAGGCTCCATAACAAACACTGTAACAGGCTCTATAATGGCACCATAACAAACTCCATAATAAACCATAAGCACAATAAATGGGACCATAACAGGCTCCGTGACAGGCTTCGTAACAGGCCCCTACAGGCACTCTAGTGAGCACGACTGTCCTCACACACTTAAACACACGAGTGACTCTCTGGCAGAAGGCAGTGTCCGCACCCCAACACATCATCATGCACTCCCAGCAGCCGGCACCCGGGGCGGGGCAGAAAGCAGAGCCGAGTGTGTGAAGCTGTTCCCACCGACTGCCCCCGAGAGGTTCGTTAAGAGCAGCTCGGCAGGCCGACGCCAGTGGAGGGCTGTGAGCTTAAGCCCGGGCCCATAAGCTCAGGGGCAGGGCTATCACGCTACCTCACACCCTGCACACTGCAGTCTCAGATCTCGTTTAGACGCTCGGACGGAAACAGAACAGGAAGCACGGTCACTTGGTATGTAATGCCAGAACCATGACATAGACTGGCCAGTGTGATGGGAGGGAGGAGGAGGAGGAAGATGAGGATGAGAACTCAGTAAATCTTGTGAGGGGGGGTTGAATGTGTGAAAGGGATGTTTCTCATTCCCACAGGCTCTAGGCTTGTGTTTGTGAATGTGTGTGCAAATGTTCACACCTGCAGGTGTTGTGTGGTATATGTGTGTGTGTGTGTGTGTGTGTGTGTGTGTGTGTATTGGGGGGGGGGTTTGTGGCAGTGATTTAATAGAAGAGCACTCTAACAGCATTCAGAGTGTGATGGATAGCACCACGTCCTCTGGGACCACTCTGTCTCCCTGGAGCCCCCCCCCCCCTCCACAACCCTGACAACTGCTCCTCTGATGCTCCTCTAAAGTGGCCTCACTACTCCCGTCCTGTGTCTGGCTGCTTCTTGTGGGCTCCCCCAGTTCTGTCCCACGCGTAGGGCCTGGTGTCCATGCGCAGCCGCCCGACTGAGCCCTCCTGCACACGCCCTGAGCGCTCAGCTTAGCTCCAGACGCTCACGGAGCCGCACGAACATGTAAAGTTCACCGGGCAGCGAGCCAGACGTAGAGGCAAACTCAGCCCGTGTGATTATCAGGGAGGTCGAGCCCAGTATTACTGAGGACAGGGCGGGGAGGGTGGGATACAGATTAAAAGCGATTTTCATGCTGCGTCTCATGGAATGATGATCTTTTAGGGTAGATCTCATACTCACACAGCAGTACATTTCCTGAGTCAGTGATTGGTTGGTTGCTTTATTGCTGATATGACTGATTGATTGGAGGGTCTGGGTTGTCATCAATGGTCACTGGGATTGTAACAATTGCTAGGAAGAGATGCACTAATGCAGTCATAGGTTTTGTGGAATGAGGCTTTCTGTGTTATCCTCTCTTACCTGAGATCATGAGGTTCATTCTCTCCCTGTCACACAAAGCATTTCTTGAACTGACCCTAGGTATGACCCTAGGTAACTGACCCTAGGTATGACCCTAGGTAACTGACCCTATGTAACTGACCCTAGGTATGACCCTAGGTATGACCCTGGGTATGACCCTAGGTAACTGACCCTAGGTATGACCCTAGATAACTGACCCTAGGTATGACCCTGGGTAACTGACCCTAGGTATGACCCTAGGTATGACCCTGCGTATGACCCTAGGTAACTGACCCTAGGTATGACCCTAGGTAACTGACCCTAGGTATGACCCTGGGTATGACCCTAGGTAACTGACCCTAGGTAACTGACCATAGGTATGACCATAGGTATGACCCTAGGTAACTGACCCTAGGTAACTGACCCTAGGTAACTGACCCTAGGTATGACCCTGGGTATGACCTTAGGTAACTGACCCTAGGTATGACCCTAGGTATGACCCTAGGTAAACTCCCCCTCTCTCCCTCCGTTGTCCAATCTTTCACCATCGCTTCCATGCTGAGTTTACCATTCTCCATGGTAACGGTGCTGGTGTTCATTTGAAAGGAAACATATGTGTTTAGTGTTTTAATTATTATTGTTGTTGTTGTTGTTTTCATTTTAGCATGCTGTTGTTTTATCTTTAATGCTGTTGTTGTATCTTTAATGCTGTTGTCGTATCTTTAATTCCCTGTGAAGCCAGTATTCTGCTTTTAAAAATTCATAATGCTTTAATGCTGGTGCATTTTAATTTAAAAACATCCAGTGATTGTCATGTTATCAGTTAGTGGCCATATGGTAATAACCAGTTATGGTAATATTCTGTAAATTATGCTTAATTCCACTGTTATTAGCCATCCATGTTAGTGTAACAATATTATCATGAAAAATCACCATGTGTAATATATTTAAATATTTTGAATATGTAAAAAAAAAACTTTTAAAGTTGCCCAGTTGCTGTCATTTTAAATAACATTTTTTAGCCACGCCCTCTGATGTAATCAGATGCAATCAGTATGCGGGACATTTTAGTTGCTCATGTTCTGATGCGATGTGCAGGACGTTCTACCGCTTCGAGGCCGCCTGGGATTCGTCCATGCACAACTCTCTCCTGCTGAACCGAGTGACGCCGTACGGAGAGAAAATCTACATGACCCTGTCTGCTTACCTGGAGGTACGGCTGGACACGCCCACTGTATGGCTGGACACGCCCACTGCCGTGCCCAGAGAATCCACACACCTGGCTTGGTTGGCAACATTTATATCAGAGCTTTACCAGCTAAATCTGGGGTCTGAGTTAAGAAGCTTAGTAATAGGATGTGAAGTTTGGCAGGAAGCTGCTTACTGCTGGAATAACGCTGCCACATTTCCTGTGCTCAGATGGAGAGTTGCACACAGCCCACAGTTATTACCAAAGACTTCTGCATGCTGTTCTACTCGCGCGATGCTAAGCTATCTGCATCACGCTCCATCAGGAGCCTCTTCAGCAGCGGAAGCCTGAGACCGTCTGAAGGGTACACACGTGTTACACGCTTCTCACACCTCACACACGTGTTACACACCTCACACACCTCACACACATCACACACACCTCATCAACATCACCACGTTGTGTCAGTGCACGTAAACAGCTCATAGGCTGCAGGACAACCTGCTCGGCTCATGTGTGGAAGAATCAGACCTTGTGTCAGAAGATGCTTTGCTTCAAAGTTCATGTTTCTTGTGATGGTGCCATTCTGACCTGAGTAACCGTGTTGACTGTGTGACGTAGAAACCGAGTGACAGGAGTGTACGAGCTGAGTCTGTGCCACTGGGCGGACGCTGCTAGCCCTGGTAAGCACCCGCCCTCGTCTTTCTGCACACTGTCTGTAACTCTGTCTGTAACTCTGTCTGTAAAATGACAGCATGTGGCTGTAAATGGACTTTAAAGCCACATGCTCTCATTTTATCACATCTATGGACACTTTATATATGTATATATTGGTTTCCTTTCTTATATTAAACCAGCTTGTTTGCTTGGTTTTTTTTTACATTTACCTTTCCAGACTGAAAGCACAGATACAATTATTTTCCAGCCCTGAACTGGGGACTGAACTGTGCATGCTGCTGCTCTGTGTCTGGAGTCTTGAGAAGTGTCCCGTCAGAGATCTGCTCTGTCTGGAGTCTTGTGAAGTGTCCCGTCAGAGATCTGCTCTGTCTGGAGTCTTGAGAAGTGTCCCGTCAGAGATCTGCTCTGTCTGGAGTCTTGAGAAGTGTCCCGTCAGAGATCTGCTCTGTCTGGAGTCTTGAGAAGTGTCCCGTCAGAGATCTGCTCTGTCTGGAGTCTTGAGAAGTGTCCCGTCAGAGATCTGCTCTGTCTGGAGTCTTGAGAAGTGTCCCGTCAGAGATCTGCTCTGTCTGGAGTCTTGTGAAGTGTCCCGTCAGAGATCTGCTCTGTCTGTCCGCAGGGATGCAGAGGAGACGCCGGCGGGTCCTGGACACGTCGGTGGCGTACGTGCGTGGGGAGGAGAACCTGGCTGGGTGGAGGCCCCGCAGTGACAGTCTCATCCTGGACCACCAGTGGGAGCTGGACAAGCTCAGTCTCCTGCAGGAGGTATGGCACGCCCACACACGTGGGACTCACAGGTGCGTTCACATGTGGGTCTCACAGGTGCGTTCACACGTGGGTCTCACAGGTGCGTTCACACGTGGGTCTCACAGGTGCGTTCACACGTGGGACTCACAGGTGCGTTCACACGTGGGACTCACAGGTGCGTTCACACGTGGGACTCACAGGTGCGTTCACACGTGGGACTCACAGGTGCGTTCACACGTGGGACTCACAGGTGCGTTCACACGTGGGACTCACAGGTGCGTTCACATGTGGATCTCACAGGTGCGTTCACACGTGGGACTCACAGCTGCGTTCACACGTGGGACTCACAGGTGCGTTCACACGTGGGTCTCACAGGTGCGTTCACACGTGGGACTCACAGGTGCGTTCACACGTGGGTCTCACAGGTGCGTTCACACGTGGGTCTCACAGGTGCATTCACGTGTGGCACTGTGCCAGGAAACATGCCTGCGAGGCAGGAGCCGCCTGCCCACTTTCTTGTGCAGCCGGGCGTGAGACTTTACCCACGACCCTTTACCTCTTACCCTTTCCAGCTTGTCCTGGTCCCCAGTTCACACGTAGGCCCTAATGATAACTGAGGCGATGCATATTGACTGTTTAAGTTTGATCACTTGATTTTTAAAAGCAGGCCTGTGTTTAAGGTGGAACTTTTAAGGTGGAACGTTTGCTTCCTCGTTGTAGGTGGAGAAGACCAGACACTACCTCCTCCTGAGGGAGAAGCTGGAGTCCACCCTGCTGCTGGGCCAGGAAGCGCCGTCGTCCTGCAGGAGTGAAGACCCGACAGAGTCCTCTTCCCCCTCGGCCCACGCGGCTCGGGGCCACAGCCCGGAGCCCAGAGCTGACACCCCGAGCCAAAGGCAGCGAGAACTCGCTGCCAAGGTGAGTCAGCACCTTTACCAGAAGCGCACCAGAAACCTCCCACATGAACTGCAGAAAAATGTGCAGTGAATCATCAGTGTAATGAATCATGATTTTAATGCTATGGACCTTAGCTGTGACATTCCCCCTTCAGCCCAGTTTGTCCATGATTGGACATATTTGTCAAATGAGCCATAATTCAAACGTTCTCCTCTAAACTCCTCACACGTTTGCCGTTACTTGCAGTGTTTGCGTCTGCTTACACACACCTTCAACAGAGACTACAGCCATGTGTGTGTGAGCGCCAGCGAGAGCAAGGTGAGGCGCACGCACGCACACACACACACACACACACACACACACACACACACACACACACACACACACACACACACGACCCCCAACGCCCCGGTCCAGTGCTGCCAGCCCTAATCCAGACTCTGTGCCTGAGGGGGAGGTCAAGAAGACCCCAGTGGGGGCCCCGGAGGCTCGGCCAAAGGTCCGCGCCTTCGTCCCTGACATCCAGGAGATCCGAGTCAGGTAAAAAGGTCCAGGCATAGCACTACAGTTGAGGAGCTGAAGAGGAAAAAAGCTCATCAACAGATGTCCCTAAAGAACAAAGTCCCTGAACGAACTAACGTAAAGAGAAATATTTTAGAGTAGAATGACGTCATATATAATGAAGAATAGCATTCCTAGCTCATGCTGTACAAAAGACTAATGTTTTTAATTTGTCTTAAGATTCTGAAGTGCTCTCCTTAAAACCAGAAATAAATCCACAGACCTGTCCCGCTTGGTTAACTCCGCCTGTAGTCATGAGCTCGACCCCGCAGACTCCGGGAAGCAGCCGTCTCTAACCTGAGGCCCCTCCCCCTATCCCCCATCCCCCCCCCCCCCCCCTCCAGCCCCATTGTGTCCAAGAAGGGCTACCTGCACTTCCTGGAACCCCACACCAACGGCTGGGTGAAGCGCTATGTGGTGGTGCGCCGGCCCTACGTCTACATCTACAACTCGGACCGAGAGCCAGTGGAGAGAGCCATCCTCAACCTGTCCTCCGCCCAAGTGGAGTACAGTGAGGACCAGCAAGCCATGCTGAATGTAAGGGCTGGCTCCAGAGCTGTTCCACCTACCACCACCAGAGGGGGAACGCGAGCCAGCAGTAGGCGGGATTAGTAATCAGCAATGACGACCGGCAGCTGTCCACCCCCTTACTTAAGGTGGACGGCTGCTGGTTCTCATTGCTGAGTTGTTCGGTCTCTTTACGTACTACCAGCCTTTCTGTCAGTAACGTTGTTGCGATCCTGGTGCTTCGTCACCAGTCCCCTTTCCCTTTGCTATTCGAGTTCTTTGCTCCTGCGCCCTTATCTGGCCTACCTCAAGTTTTCCCCGTTCTTTGTTATTCCTATCGTTTGTTATTTTTTTGGGATCGTCTTTTAGTTAGGTCAGCTCTGGCGTGCTTTCCCCTTTTGGGATTCTGGTTTAGTTTTGGTCCTTTAATATTAAGTCAGTATTTTCTCCCTGCCTCGTATACACTTATGTGTATTCCGCGACACGTTGAGTTTTACTCCGTGTGATTTTTGTTTCCCTTTTTCCCCTGGCTTTACGTCATTATATTATACGATATATTTTGGTTTTGTTTTCTTATTTCTTTTGTCTCGTTTCCCGTGTTTCTTACGGAGGTCTCAGTTTATGGTTTTACGTTGTGGCACTTGCTTCCTCAAATTCCCCAAACCCCACGTGAGCGGTCCTCCCCGGACAGCTCACGTTACACTGAAGGTGAGCTCGCCCAGGGATCACGCATGATCTCGTAGTCCTGCTGATATGTACACACACCAGGTGATGAGGAGCAACTGATGTTCCATTATTACGACGCTTATTCTCTTTGTTAATCTCCCAGTGTTAATCTCCCAGTGTTAATCTCCCAGTGTTAATCTCCCAGTGTTAATCTCCCAGTGTTCATTTCCCATTGTTAATCTCCCAGTGTTAATCTCAGGCTTGCCTAAATGACTTGGCCCATGTTCTTTCCAGACTCCCTACACATTTGCGGTGTGCACAGAGCACCGTGGCGTCCTGCTGCAAGCCAGCAATGACAAGGAGATGCACGACTGGCTGTATGCGTTCAACCCCCTCCTTGCCGGATCCATCAGGTACTCCAGATGCAACAAAGAAAGTGTCTAATCTTCCATCTTATTCTCCTTCCTACACATGGATTGAATATACATTCTAATTTATGGACATTGGTTCCACATGACTTGTTTGCTTTGACACTGTCTCATACATTTATTTTGTTTCAACTACAAGTAACACATAAAGTTAGTACAAACAACATTAATGTGTTAATCTCCGTGTTATAGTGTAGTCATTAGTGTCCCATTCCTTGTTTCTTTTCACAGGTCTAAACTGTCTAGAAGAAGAACAGCTCAAATGAGGCTTTGACACGTCCACTCCTCCACCATACTGCAGTCTGTGAAGACCACAAAACTCAGAAAAGCTACAGACTGGTCCTTGTAAATAGAGCTCCAGAGAGAGTCACCACTTCCTGCGTTGAGTCCAGCCTCTGTCCCTCGTGCCCCCCCCCCAAGCTGCCGTGTGACCCTTCGCTGGCCCTGGCCAGCATTACGCACCTGCGTATTAAAGTCTCCCACTTTCATGCGTCTGCAGATACTCGGCTCTGAGCCCTCTGGAAAAAATTAAGGCCATTACTGATTTGGTGTTCAGATCGCAAACTTGAGATTAGAAGCATTTGCCTAGCATCACTGTAGACAGATAGGACCACGCCTGGGTGAAAGTTCAAAGGTGAAAGAAAATGTGATGATAGTTGTCATGAGTTGTCACGGTGACTTTTCTGAAGCTGTGTATTCTTGTGAAACTTGACCAAGCCGAGTTGTAACATACATACCCATCAGGCTGTGCTGCATCTAAAGTTTTGGGGTATGAGATGGTAAATATTCAGATATCACTGTTGTATGCCCTTAATGTGTTATTCTTCATAAGTCTGCAGGATTACAGCACTGAAACTGGTCAAGAGTGAGTTCAGTTTCCTCTTCCACACCGATCAAACTGCTCTGCAACAGGCACCACTCATCAGCGAGCAGATTCAACCCAGCCCAGCGTGTACACACTACGCCCTGGGGACAGTGTAGTGGCGCTCGCAAATATTTATGTAACTTTCTGATATTTCCCATTTAAAAAAAAGACCTTGAAATGCTTAAATATTTCAAAATAAGTTAGACCGATGAAGAAATATATGGGAAGAAAACAATGTATGGTGGTTTGCTCATCGCCCTGACGACACAGAGTTCAAATATGAGAGGTTGTTTGAGCTGCACTGGCCAATTCTTTGAGTCATGCTTGAGTCTTATCTGAGAGGCATCGTAATGCAGTCTCTAGAATTAATTTATCCCTTAATGACCTAGTCTCTGGTTGATTTACTTTGAAATTTATATTAAAATCTTGTCAAGTTAGATATTTATTTAACATGCATTTATTTAAGTTATTGTGTATTTATTGACAAAACATTTTAAGGAAGTTTAGTGCAATTTCTGGCATATGGCACTTTCATTATGTGGTGTACTAACCGCCTACTTCTGTGTCTTGGTACTCTCTCTTCATGGAACGTTTTAGTGGCTTAGGAGATGAGTTTAGGAGATGAGTTTAGGAGATGAGTTGATGCAGAGAAGGCTGATAATCCATGTAGATTACTTGAATTTTTAATTCATTTTAAGTAGTTTAAATCAAACAAAGGGCCTTTTGTGGGATGAGTTGTCCAAGAGGGGATGATAACACATTTCAAATGAGAAACAAAATTCTGTACAATCTTCAATATTGTTAAGATTTTAAGAGCAGGTTTCACGGTATAAAGGTGTAGTATTGTGTAAAAGATCACCAAATTTAGAACAGAGATGTGATCTAGTGCCTCTTGTTTTCAGCATATCTACGTTTCACCTGTTGCTTTGTAACATTACCTATCTTCATTCTTATTTGCTGATTTATCAAATCTCCCTGTTTCAGACAAGGTGTGTTAGCCATGAAGCTAAGTCACTCACCATGCACACAGGCATATCTACAAACGCTCATTTGATTGTAAATTGAGTTTACATGCACTTAATTCCTGAGGTATTCCTGAGGTAAATCTGGACCCTCAACACAACCTAGTTCTCCTAAAACACCCTGTTCAAACCCCCAGAATGCCCCCCATCCCCCATCCCCAGTTTTGACACTGTAAAATACTGCTGTGGCACTTGGAGACTGTGAGTTTAGAGGCTGCACTATGTGTTTCAGTGGCACTCAAAATTTCAAGGTCTCATTATTGGTATGTGTGATGTAACTGTTGGCTTAATGTTTTGCGAGGTGTGCAAGCCCAACGGCTTATGTCTGTGTTGTTACTGAAGCACCAATGTTTGTGTAAGAGTAAAAAAAACTGTATCCATATTGCATTGCTGACAATGCTGGTTAACACTAGCTTTGTTGTGGCCAAGTTCAATTTTCCAGGAATGCTATACACCACTGATTTGTGCTACTGTGGTTGGTCAAACTTGCATGCATTTTCATGAAATTTCATTTAATTTAAATCCTGAACCTTTTCCTTTTTACCTTGTTTATTGAATGTCTGCTTGTGCAGCGTTATAGACAGACTGCTGTGCTGGTGTGAGCCGAACAGTCACCGAACCTGAGTACAGCTATCCCTGTTGGTTATAGCCAGATGTGGCATGAAGTGATCAGAGGGGTTTGTTAGCCCCGCCCCCTTACTGAGTGACAGTGCAGTGAAAGCTAAGGCCAGCCAGCACAAGCTAACTCAGGCACAGTTGCTGAGAGATTTTTTTTTTTTTTTTGTTAAGGAGAGTTGTATATTGAAGTAAACAGCTATTCCTTAATGTTCTTACAAAAATTCATGAGACATCTCCATTAGACCCTTTTAGATTAAATACCTCCTGTTTGGTTATGCATCCTTGACCTTTGAGCCTATGTGGTTGGATTTCAAGGCAGTGACTTGTCAGGGTTAAATATGAAATTGTGTTTCACACAGTTCAATATGGAAAGGCATTGTTTACAGTGAACATTGTCTGATTATGTGCCGTCCTCCTTAACAGTTTCGGATGGAAAGATTTTGAAGCTATCTGAATATCCAAACATCTGTGTTCCAGATTTGCTTGTTGGTCAAGTCCTCTGATGCATTCGTTTAGCTTTAAATTAGTAAAACAGCTGCGACATATATCTAAAATAAAGGATGAAAAATCAAAGTGGTCCCTCCGGTACATACGTGTATGCAAGAGTCTGTCAGTGTACCTTTTCAGAATGTTGCTAAGAGATATTAGATATTTGGATGTTGGAATTTTTTTTTTTTTACTTTTTGATTGTAGTCTTTTAACAAGGACTGAGCATCCCAATGTCATTCTCAGCCTGTGACAAAAATAATTCATCAGGATCAGGATAAAGAACAAAGTATCCGTACATCACCAATTTATTTGTGTTCCATTTTCACTGTATGCATAAATTCCATTCACTAGTGTTTTTCTACATTTTCTTCTTAGTTTTACTTTGCATTGTATATAAACAAGATTGCTGTGAATGGTGTGATATGCAGCAGTAACCCGCTGGTACCATCTTAAATGGTCAGTAGTTCAGTGTCTCTTTTGGGTGATGGAGTTATGAGTCAAAATGTTAGTGTAGCCTTCACCTTAACACATTGTCTAATATAAAATAAACGTGGATCTTATGCAACCCAATTAAAGGCTTAAATGTGTTTTATTACTGTGGGAAGTGGGAAATCTAGGAGAGAAAGGCTAAGGATGTCAATCGACCAAGTCAGTAACGACCAAGAATGATGTAGATCTACACTACAGAATAAGGATTTTAACAGTAACCTACTTTACTAAGCTCTGAAACATAACTGCTAAGACAAAGGTTAAACGTCTTCTTCTAAAAGCTGAAACAGCTACTGTGACAAAGGTAATTATATTTACATTTCTTAAAACTAGTCTGACTTACCAGACTAGAAAAAGTGTAAAAACCAAATACCAAAATAGTAGTATGTGGCATTTGAAATACATTACAGTAATGACAATATCCAGTCAAGTTATCCTTACATGGCATTTTAGATTATTTATTTAGCGTAAGTAAAAGAAGTGCTCAAAATAATGTTTCCGTATTGTGAATATACCTAATATTATGCCTTGCAGGGCGTAAGCACGCCGCCTGCTTTGCGCTCGCCACGTGGTGGCGCTGTTTCGGCGGGACGGCCCGGGTTGGTGAACGAGCTTCTTCGTCCTGTCTGTTCCGCGTTCATAGCGTCCGAAGGTGTAAGTGAATCATTGACAAGATTATCAGCCCTAGTAAGTCGGTCTAACTCAACCAACGGTTCTGCCTGGTCTCCGACGAGACTGTCGGGCAGCTTTATGTGACTTTATTCCTGTGTTTTCATTCATGGCTAAACAAACATCGCGCTAGCCACGGAGCTAGCTGCTATCACTGTGTGTTTGGTAGTACTTCTCGAAACTAACCTCAGCACGGTAGGCTCGTTTAAACATTATACTTCTGGGAAATGGTATGAACAGAAACAGACGACAAAATCTGGTTTCGTTTATATGCGAATAGTGCTAATATTATTAAACAACAACGGATACAAATAGCGCCAGAATAAGCAGTTTACCATCATATCCATCACCAACTGTCTATATCCGTGGTCACAACGTGACTCTCACGTATTCGCTTCAGAAAAAATGTCCGAGGAGGCGTCTGCTAAATCCACACCCGTTATTCTGGATCAGAGTTCACGGATCCACGTCGCCCAGCACGTCAGGGTAGGATCAGAGCCCCGGACTGACCCTGCCCTAGACAGGTGAGACGCCGACCCCTTCGGCCATGATTCTGTGGTGTTGACACTGTGTGTTGATTGCATTGGGTAGAAATGGATGTCTTTTTGCTTCTCGTGCAGAATCTACTTGGACTTCAATGCCACTACGCCCCTGGAACCCGAGGTCATCAGCGCGATTACAGATGCTTTACATTTTGCTTGGGGTAACCCAAGCAGCACGTACCTACCAGGTAGGTCCTTACACACACCGCACAGACATCCTAGAAGCTCTTTTGGATACTAAACAATCAGAGAACCTGTGGTAATCCTCCAAGAGCAAATTTACCCATGGACTGCAGTCTTTCTCCAGGTTTGAAGGCCAAAGATATCATTAACCAGTCCCGAGAGAGCCTAGCAAGGATGGTTGGGGGGAAGCCAATGGATATAATATTCACATCAGGGGGCACTGAGGTGAGGACGTGTGTGTTTTGTAATCAGCGTTTTGAGGGGTCTTACTAGTTGGCACACTGGAACTTTATATACAAATGTAGCAGCTCTTCAGGATCAGCGAGATAGAAGTTTGTCCTGCAGTATTAATTTTGTTGCATTCATATCTATTAAGTAGCCAATCACCTCTCTCATTTTCAGAGGGATTCTGCAAGTAAACAAACAATAGGAAAAAAGGATTAAATAATACCCCCAACGATCAAGAGACAAAACAACAAGGAAACATTCTTAATTAAGCAAAATATAATGCATAAAAATACAAACTCAGAACAATATAGCAACGAATCTTCAACATATTATAAATCAAGTAAATAACAGCAATGACATTTAACTGAAAGAAGTTAAATAATACCGTTACAAAATAAATGCATAGAAGTTTGCCAAAACCCTTAACAAGGGCATACCCGAACAAAACATGTCCTCTCTCCCTGTTCTTCAGGCGAATAATGTGGTGTTTCATTCTGCGGTGGAGCACTTCTGGAAAGCTAGTGCTGTACAGAATGGGGTCAGAGCGAGTGACCCCCTGCAGAGGGCAGACGGGGTCCTTCCTCACATAATCACCTCCAACGTGGAGCACGACTCTGTCAAAATCACACTGGAGCACCTGTTAAAAACAGGGAGAGCAGGTGGTGACGAGGATCATTAACTCACTTAAAAATAATGTCCCTGTTCTTTTTGAATGGCACATATCGTTTAAACACCCCTGTTTATTGGTTTTCTTGAAGACAATAAGCAGAATTTTGCTACATCACCAATTTGTCATGTTTACATTTACATGTTTACATTTGCATGTTTACATTTACATGTTTACATTTACATGTTTACATTTGCTCTGACGCAGCTTTGGTTTGGCTTTTTTTGTTGTTGTAGATGTCACCTTTCTACCCGTTTCCAAGGTGACTGGGCGGGTCGAAGCAGAGGACGTACTTGCAGCGATACGTCCCACCACCTGCCTTGTGTCGGTCATGCTGGCCAACAATGAGACAGGCGTCATTATGGTGCGTGACCTGCTGACAGCCAAGCCAAGCTGACAGAAGCCTCTTGTACCTTTGTACCAAGCGCCGAGTGTTTTAACTATGGCTGATGGGTCTGCTGACTCTCTTTAAGATGATATGCTTTGTTAAAAGTGCCACATAAATACCTTTTACCCGAGCTGATTTTATATTGTCAGCACACAGGTTGCAGTCACTCTCTTCTCGTCCCATCCAGCCTGTCAGGGAGATTAGCGAGAGGGTACGAGCAGTCCACAGGCCACCATTTTCTCCCAAAGTTTTCCTGCACACAGACGCAGCTCAGGCCTTTGGGAAGATCTGCGTGGATGCACGGGACCTCGTTGTGGACTACATGACGATAGTCGGGCACAAGGTGGGTGCTGAGATGTGCTCAGGGACACTGGAGATGCCTTCGAAGTCCAAGCTTCATACTTAATCTTTCATGTTAAGGCTTATTGATATAACCTTTTGTGAATGTTTCCATTTCTACATTATAATTACAAGGTAATAATAGGAAATAAGAGCCTGTGTGCGCTGACAGATCCTTGTGTCTTCTCCCTATCTGAACAGTGGGTGTTAACACTTGCGTGTCATGCATTGCAGTTTTATGCCCCTCGAATTGGCGCCTTGTTTGTGAAAGGTCCTGGCACGACAACCCCCCTGTACCCTTTGCTGTGTGGTGGAGGACAGGAACGAAACTTCAGACCTGGGTGTGGCTTTACTGCCGGCTGTGGCTTTGCTGTTATTGATTCTGCCATCGTTTAAGCCTTTAAAGCAGTGCGTAAAGAAAATGCAGAATTCTGACACTGAATCTGTTTTCTTCCCCTCAGGACTGAGAACACACCTATGATTGCTGGTCTGGGAAAGGTAGGGGGCTCTGGATGGTAGGAGGCTGTGGATGTGCTCCGTGACATTGTATGTAGGTCTCAACATTTTGAATCACTCTGCCTGTATCAGGCTGCGGAGCTGGTGACCTCTAACCTTGCAGAGTATGAGGCTCATCTCCTGGACATCAGACGCTACCTGGAGCAGAGACTTCTGGTTAGTCCTGGTAGTCTGAACGATAACAGCTGCCGTCTGGATCTTCTTTACTTATGTTGCCGTGCCCTTAAGCGTGAGTGAGTTATTTGTGTTTCTAGGCTGTGTTTGGTGAGGAGAAGATTCGTTTCAACAGTCATTTCCCTGGCTCGGACACCTTACCTAACACATGCAACGTGTCTATTTTGGGTCAAGGGTTACACGGTAAGAGTCTTTGATCATAGTACGTATTCTTTTTGCTTACTGTCTTCTGCTAAAAACATCAGACTAAACCCCTTCTGTAGCGACCAAAGGAACATCACTCTACTCAGCTTCTCCGATGGGGCGTCTAGCCTGTGCATGGTTGGGACGTGTTTCCTGTTCAAATGCACACCGCCACTGTTGGAACATTTGGTTTTGTCTGTGTTTATTTGGTTACTACTGACATGCATTAATGCTTGAAACTATTTAAATGAGCAGTTTGCGTAGTGAAACTTTTTCCACATCTGTCCTGTGCACAGAACAGAACTGGGTCAGGGCTTCACCATGGCCATTTGTAAAACACAATAGCTCTGCTGAATAATTAACACGAGGCTCAATGCTGCAGGTCACCGTGTGCTGTCCACCTGTAGGAGGCTGCTGGCCAGCGTGGGAGCTGCCTGCCACTCCACCCGCGGGGATCAGTACGTGCCCTGCACACACTCATCACGCCCCTGTGCTGTGGTTCTCCTGCCACTCCGCCCGCGGGGGATCAATACGTGCCCTGCACACACTCATCACGCCCCTGTGCTGTGGTTCTCCTGCCACGCTGCCCCGGGGGTATCAGTACGTGCCCTGCACACACTCATCACGCCCCTGTGCTGTGGTTCTCCTGCCACGCTGCCCCGGGGGTATCAGTACGTGCCCTGCACACACTCATCACGACCCTGTGCTGTGGTTCTCCTGCCACTCCTAATACAATGTTCATGCATCTCTGCTGATCATTTTCAATCTTTTATCTCAAATGGTAAGAAAAGCAGTAACACAGGTCATTGGTCATCATCATCGCACAGTGTGTAGCTTCTCCTTGACGCCCATCTGTGTCTTGCAGGCCTTCACACATTCTTCTGAACTCCGGCATCCCGTACCATGTGGCCGTAAACGCCCTGAGGTTGAGCGTGGGCAGAAGCACGTCTCGTGGCGACGTGGACGCCGTGGTGGAGGACCTCCGGGCCGCCGTGGAGCAGCTGGAGCAGACGTTGTAGAACCTTGCTCCTGTGCTCCTCCCTGATGGAGTTCAGACATCCTGCTCTGCCTCCCGCCGCCTCAGGTGTAGGTCAGGGCAGAAAAGGGAGTACAAGGTGGCTAATTATGATTCAGAGGACCCGATAATCACAAATGTCAAGCTGATTTTTGCAACTAGGTCAGATATTTTGAAGGGGTTTTAAAAGGGGTTTTGTATATTTAATTCAAATTGTTTTGGAATGTTGTATTTTATTATGTGTTGCATAAGAGTCAACAGTTGTATGACCTTAATGCAGTAATAATTTAAGGGACTGTTACTGGGCTGGGTAGCTTGAAAGTTACATGAATTATTTATTAATGTGATTAATATGTATTCTTGAAGTCTACACCCTGGTGGAATCACTTAAGGGAGTTTGGATGTGACCTTGCTGTTTGAATGCAGCGGTAACCGCTGTAGATGCACTGAGGTGTATGCAGAACATGTAAATCAGTGGTGTTTGTTAGCAGCGTTGCACACCGGTCATGAGGTACTGAGGTACTGAGGTATTGAGGTCATGAGGTACTGAGGTCATGAGGTTCTGAGGTATGGCCTAGGGCGCTTAGCAATGTTACTGTTAGTGTCCTGGTGAGCTTTTCATTCTTCATTAAACATCACAAGCTTCTACCAAATCACCCAAGTGTAATGCCTGGTTTTCTGTGTTTCCATAAATCAAACTTGAGTTCGAAAAAATAAAGTCATGTGTAAAAAAACAAGGTTCAAGGTTCATGTGAGCAGTGAATGCCTCGTTGATCAATACACACAGTGTGAGCCCTCACCTTGCATACGCTGCTGCTCACACGTCTGACCCGGGGGGCTTCTGTTACTCTGGGCAGGTCTGTGGGGGGGGGGCAGGTGTCTGACCAGCGGGGGCTCCTGTTACTCTGGGCAGGTCTGTGTGGGGGGGCAGGTGTCTGTCAGGGAGCAAAGGCGACCGCTGGACCGTGAGCCGTCTGGCTTTTGTGCCACAGCGAGACTTTTTCATTACCTTTACAGCTCAGTGGACCTCACCTGCACCTTGACACACACACACGCACACTTGCCTGCTGTCTGCCGGATCGGTGTCAGCTTCCACCGGCCGTGTGTGTGTGTGTGTGTGTGGTCAGGGTAGGCTGATCCTCTCTGGATGGATAGCCTGCCTAGTCAGGCTGCAGGTTGGTCTCCAGGCTGATCGGCCGGGTGGAGATGGTGCAACAGGAGGCCATCGCAGCCGCCCGTTCGGGGGACCTCGAGTGTCTGCGGGCGCTGGCCGCGTCGGGGCGCCTGACGGCAGCCGCGGCGGACGGGCAGGGAGCCGGGCCGGTCCACCACGCTGCACGCCTCGGCCGGCTGGACTGCTTGCGCTTCCTGGTTCTGGAGGCGGGGCTAGCGGCGGACGGCAGGGCACTGAACGGCGCCACGCCGCTCCACGACGCCGCGGCGACCGGCCACACGCGCGAGCTGCAGTGGCTGGTCCAGTGTGCGGGATGCAGCGTGCAGGTGAGAGGTGTTTGATATAGGCTTGATGTCGTCTAGGGTTACAGGCAGGTATGGGGAGGAGATGGTATAGTGTGTCCTGTGCAACCTGATAGGTGCTGGTTTCATCTTTTGTATTGGGCACACAGTATATTGCTGGGGGGTTTAGTGTGGCTAGAAGTAATTATCTTCTGGACCCGAGAGGTTCACGTTTCACTAGCTGAACCATAATGGAATTCATTCATAACTGCTGGCGAGTGACTTTCAGTGCTAGAAAGCAGTTTGTGCCTGATTAAAGCTCTCACCCTTATTTCCCCAGCACATAGTGAACTTGTACGGTAAACAAGGCTAACAACATCATGAGCTCATGTGTTAAACAACACTAGTCATTGCCACCTGTTCTAAATATAGGCTTCCAGCTAATCAGAGGCCGGAGGGGGCGCTGGCTGCAGGAGCGTGCGCGTGGTTTACGTTTGCTCGTTGTCCAGTAGGGTTGCATGACCAGGCTAATCAGCTGCAGGGGGGCCCAGGGCATGTGCTTCACCCTCATGTGCTTCACCCTCCCGTGTGGCCTGTTTACTGGAGGAGGCAGAGCTCCACCCCCCCCCTCCCCCTCCCCCTCCCCCAAGACCCCACCACAGACCTCGCTCACGCTAATGTAAACCAGCTCGTTTAACCTCAACAACCTCTTGATCAAATTTACGGCCAGCTGGGTTCAATTAAAGTACATGTTTTAAGTGCCTTGTTATCGTTCACTAAAGCGATAACATGAATCCAAGTTGGTGGTCTTGCTGGAGTTTGTCAGAAAGATGTGGAGGAGGGGTTCTCTTTTTTTTTTGTTGTTGTTGTTGTCCGCGTATGCCAGCATGAGGTCAAAGTTGTACAAGGGTTGAATTATTAATGGTCATTTCCTCAGCGTGATTAAATAAAGATGGATTCCCTAATTTGATTGGAGTAATACGATGGCGAGCAGCTCAGTCCTTGTTTGCAGAAGTGTTTGTCGGTGAGCGCACATGCACGATGCCGCTGGGCTGTTTGTGCCATGACATGACCTCATCGTGTCCGAATGTTCTTTCAGGTTTGTGATTGTCAGATGAAATAACAATGTAACATACAACAAAACTGTTACAATGTAAACAATGTAACATACAACACTGTTACAAATGTAAACAATGTAACATACAACACTGTTACAATGTAAACAACACGATCTTAAGTGAAAGAAGTAACCCAATAGTCACTTCCCTGAAACGACCAGTATAAAACTTTAGTATAGTCACTTCTGCGGTGTTTTTTAAGATTTGTTCATTGTTGTTCAGGTGTGTGGAAATGTCACTGTGGTTCTTACACATCTGTCTTGTTTTCAGGACCAGGACGCGGCCGGTGCTACTCCGCTCCATCTTGCTGCTCGGTTTGGGAGAGAGGAGGTTGTCTCCTGGCTACTGGCTGCTGGGGGCGGGGCTAAGCAGGAGACGGACTGTGGAGCTCTCCCTGCCCATTATGCCGCCGCCAAGGGTGACCTTGCATGTCTGAAACTTCTGATTGGCCAGGCTCCAGGGTAGGAGGCTACCTGTCAACACATGGCCCCCACTCAGAATATGGCACCACATATATGCAAATGATTTGCTAATTCTTGTTCATGAGATTTAGCATAGTGGATAATGTTTAGAACACACGCAGTATCACTGTAGGACAGCTCAGATTTCCCATCATGCCTTGCATGTTAATCAGCTTGTAAATGATTTTGGCTCATCTGACAGTTCACCACTACAGAACGGCTGAATAACTGTGTAGTGTATTTGTGCAATAGGAAAAAGATTTTGAATGTAACCAGTGTTTGTTATATTTGTGTATAATTGTATGTGTATGTGATGTATAAATTAAGCATGAGTAGTTCTATGAGCACAAAAAGGACACACAATTTAAAGGTAGGGAGCATTGGAAATTGAATATTTTAATGATTTAATAATTATTGATATAATATTTAGTAATATTTTAATGGAATTAAGCAAACTTTTTGCTCCATTGTTTCCTTTCTCACCTTGGCCAGGTAGACGTTGACCTAATGCTCCTTGGATAACCACTCAGGGCCTCTTGGGTTAATTAGATGCTACAGGAGTAGGGGAGGTGAATTAATGCCGAATCTCATCTTGAACTGACATTATCAGATTGTGTGTAAACCTACAGGCCTCTCAGACACTTCCTGTTACTGTGGATATACAGATCCTTTATGCCTCAGTGGCATGTCAGTGGTGGAAACTGAGACAGTAATGCATGGATGGGCACAGGCGGACACGTGAGCACACGTTTGTGCGTGAGTGCCGGCGTGAGTGTGACTTCGCACGAGTGCGAGATCGGACACGTGGTTGGGCCGACGGTCCCGAGAGATGACAAATCACAAGTGGCTAAAGACCAGCATGTGCAGAGCAGACGAGGCCTGCGTATCTGCCCCGCGCGTGGGCAGCTCTCACTACTGCTACCCCGGCTCCAGCAGCGTGTACGAAGGGCAGGTTGTGTGCTCCATCCGCACCGTCATGGGAGGAAGACGACTGGAATGAGATCTGTAAAGAAATAAATGAAGAGTTCTAATTACCTCTAATGTTTTCAAATTCTAACGTCCAAAAGGAAGCAGTAATGTCCTTAACAGCTGTCCTGTTGTTTTAAAGAGCTCTAATATTCTAAACACTGAACCTGTGGTCTGGAGTCTGTATGTGTTCAGTTTCTCCAGAGACAGTAGGTATTCATAATTATGTGATTTCCCATGAGCAAATTATGGGCCAATCACAAAAGGAAGACAGAGAAATGCTTCTGAGCGGTGAATTAAAACCTGCAGATCTCAGGTTGTGGTTGGATATGACAAGGCTTCCAAACGCTCAAGAGCTTGCCTGAACTTTACATCAACCCAGTGTGATTAATAGAGAAGACACTGATTGGTTTTGCAGGTGTAATTCTTGGTGCTTAACACCAAGTCCCAATGCAGAAGCACTGACAGATTTGGAAAAGTTATTTTCTGGCTACCTTTTCTATATTTAACCATCAGTACAAACTAGAGATCTCATGTTTAGGTTCAGAAAGTGTATTGTGCATTGACACCTCACAATTTCTATTGCACATGGCAAGATTATAACTGGATCAGATGAGCAAATCTCACTTGGCCACACACACACACACACACACACACACACAGGACAGACAGCTGTATAAGCAAATGATGTGGCACTTCAGGAAGAGGGAAAACGTCTGAGCGGCAGGGTTCAAAGAGCCGTCGTGAGTGAGGGTGGGTGCCACTGAAATCAGACATTAGCAAAGAACAGAAAATCCCAAACTCAAATACATCTGTACTTCCATGAAGGTCTTGTATCTAGTTTTTTAGATTTAGTGATAAGAGGTTGGGGTGGAGCTGATATCGGCCCCTTGTCCTCTAAAAGGTGGTGAACCCGGTGGTGCATCTTTCTTCCAGGTGTGTGAACCATCAGACTTTGAGTGGAGCCACGCCACTGTACCTGGCCTGTCAGGAGGGGAACCTGCCCGTGGTGGAGTATCTGGTGAAGGTCTGTGGAGCTGACGTGCATCTCAGAGCCAAGGATGGCATGACAGCTCTGCATACAGCTGCACACATGGGCCACCAGGCTCTTGTTCTATGGCTGGTGAGATACACTATACATACACATTTATATCTCTCTCACACACACACACACACACACACACACACACATGGTATGCAGCAGTGGTCCTGGGCTGAACACCAGAACCCAGACTTGTTGTAGGTGGAAGCTCCTTCTACCATGCTGTGGAAGTTACACAGGGATGTTTGGTTCTGCAGGGTCAGGTAACCTTCCTGAGAAGACAGGTGTTGAGCTTTTGCCAAAACTCGAGTCGTTGTTTCTCTTTCCACTACCTCCCGTCGACAGGGAGATGGACTTGGGTTTTCTATGAACCTAAGAATATATTTGTGAAGCCCCAAATCTATTCCGTCTTTCGGTCTGAAACATTGTGCGTCAGATGTGAGAGTCTGATTACACCGCGCTGGTCCAACTCCACTCATCCTTTCACAGATCTCCTTCACAGACATCAGTCTGAACAGTCAGGACGTGGAAGGCGCCACCGCACTGCACTACGCTGCCAGCAGGGGGCATCATAGCATCCTGGACAGGCTGCTGCACATGGGCTCCAAGGTCATTAAGGACTACTGGGGTGGCACTCCTTTACACGATGCAGCAGAGAACGGAGAGATGGAGGTGTGGGTCATGAGCATGTTCAGATGTCTCGCTTATGATTGGGTGAAACCTGAGAGACCTTATTCCTAACCAAGGTCTGGTGTTTCAGCCGTGCTCTCTGACAGAACACTGGCTAGTCATGGGTCCAAGAGGGCCAAGAGTCCAAGACACCTATTATTCAATTATGTACCGTTTATTATACACTACATTACTTTATTTTTACTTTAACCGCTAGTGAGGAATGATTTGCCCGTGTCTTCTCAGTGCTGCAGAGTCCTTGTGGGGTACGGGGTGCGGCCCTTGGAGAAGGATGTGGACGGTTTCACGCCAGCAGACCTGGCCGACTACAACGGCCACTACGAGTGCTGCCGATTCCTGCGGCTGGTGGAGAGAAACGTAAGTCCTGCTGCTCTTCTCTCTTCTTCTGTCTTCTCTGTCTGTCAATAAATCGCTGTATTAGCAGGCGTGTGTGGACACCCAGAAACGGATTCAGGCATACAGGCACTCAGGCTGCAGCTCTGGGATGGAGGTGCTTTCATATCAGTTGTTCTTCTCGGTGTCCCATGTTCACGTTTAATTGGCCTGATGGTTCACCTTTGGTTTTGTACAGTATCACATAGTTCTACTAATACTAATTCTCTCTCTCTTCCCCTCATGCACATTTAACTACTACACTCTGTGTAATGTCAATTAAACAGTGCTGTTTCTTTAATGAGGCAAAACAAGCTTGCTACATGTAAATGTACTACGCTCATTAAAACGCAAAGGATTTCACTTCTGTTACTTTGACTTTTGCTTTGTTTTTTTTCTTGCAGGGATGGTGAACACAGCCCCACATTTTGTGTTCTGACTCAATTCCTCCATATTGTTTTAGCTTGTTTACATTTGCTGGGGCTTGTTGACTGAAGAGCATTGTCATTCCCTTAACCCAGTATCAGATCAGCAATATTACACTTCGCAGAAGCATCAAGGGCTTAAACTGGGATTTCTGCTCAATGTGGAGGCACCCAGAGGTATATATATATATATATTATATATATAACATTATAAAGGTGGATCACATCAGCGCAACACAGTGCTGGAAAAAAGGCTCACTGCATGTGTCATGTTCACAAAAACCCGCGAGTCTTAAAAACATAATTTAAAAGCAGCAGAATCAGGCAGTTTTGGGTCATTTTCCAACCAAACCGGATCGGTTTCACTAAAGGTATGACCTGTATGGAGTTCATACTCTCAGTATTCGGTTTCTGCTGCCCTGTGACCCTGTGACCCCGCGACCCCAGGGCTACCTGCTTGGTCACCCTGCTTGTTTTGATTGACACCTCCGTTCCTTCTGGGAGCGAAAGTGAGAGGCTTTCGTGTTCTTGGCCTTATATCTGCAGCCCAGACCACGACTGAAGTGAAGCTTTTAAGATGGACATTTTGAGCAATCACAGTGGTCACTAAGGAGACCTTAAACTAAGCCTGTGAGGAAGATGTACTTCAATTTGAGCCATGAGTGTGTTTCGGGTTGATCAGAGGCAAAGGAACAGGGCAGGGCACTGCCATTCAACCCAGCAGGATAGCACTGTCCACTTCAGGAGCTGATGCACAAACACATGGGCTTTTCTGCACTCGTGTGTCATCATATATTGCAACCCACTCTGACCCTTTTTTTTTTATTATTTGGAACTGTTCTTACTACGTGTCAAAATAAGTGCATCCACAGTACATTCGGAAGAATTATCCTGAGACAAACTGTATTCCCAGCTGTTTCTGCTAATAAACCTTCAGCCTGTGATTGATATACAGATAGTGTCTCAGACTTTCTCCAGTGCAGAGCGTAAGTGCCAAGGGGATCATTCAGAATTAGTGATGTGTTCGAGTTATAGGAGGGCTGAAGATCATGCGCTGTCAGTTCAACCCTATAACGATGTGTCATAAATTGGTTTTATGATATACAAACCCGCATACTGTGTACTGACTCCTCAGCTGTTGAACTCTAAACGTTCCTCTATCTTCATGTGTGCGTTGACTGTGGGTCAGTTCCACTGTGGGTTTCCAATATGGAGCAGGAGAACAGAGTGAAATGCAGTAGGCATGTGACAATTAGGGTTCCAAATGTCATAAGTCACCAATTTGGAATCACTGTGACTTGCTGGTGGCTTTTGACTTTGAGGCAATCGCAAAAACCAAGCTGTTAGCTTTAGTATACTCAGAGCTAGTCATAGAGTGGCGATGATGTAGGTGTACTCAAAGTTGCAGTGACACACACGAGGTTTCCAGAGAAACGAGACCTTTCAGACAGGTCCTTCATGAGCTGTGCAAGAAAAGTATCTGGAGAAGTCTGGATCTCGTATCTCGATGATGGTAAAGGACTGAGGTACCACCAAACTCTAGAAATGATCCACCCTGTCTCAACAATAGGGAGCTAATTACTGAGTGTGTGTGTGTGTGTGAGGCATCTGATGCTGCTGTTTGCACTCTTTACGATCCGAGGGCCTATCGGTTACCTTCTCTCCACAGGCCTGGCTCAGGTAGCACTGGTTATGGGATCCATAGAGATCAGGTTCAGGGTTTTCACCGTTCCAATGCTTGGAAATGGAAATCCAATCTAGGAGAAGGTTTAGAGAGCAGAATGTGTGTTGGCATAAAACCTGAATCTAATTGTTGCCTTCTCTTTCTGACCAACTCATCCTATAGACTGACACTGTAGCCAATGGTAGCCCACCTGTGCGGCCCACACCTTGTCAAAATGCAAAGTTCCAAAATATAGTAAAACAAAACTGGAAAATCTAAAAGACAAAACAAAATAGAGAGTGAAGGCGAAGAGGATCGTGACAGGACAAATGCCAGATGATGTATAACTAGGATGGGTTGGGCAAATTGGTTTCCTACAAAAGAAGCTACATGATTCTCTAAGTTTAGGATAATTTGACCAGTTATTTGAATAGTTTCTCCACCTCTTACTGCACAGTCTGAACATGCATATTTGAACATGAATATTTGTTTACCTTCTTCTCTTTGTGGTCCAAACATCTAGTTTCATAATATTTAATTTGGTATTTCAGAAAGAGTGATTTAATTTCATACCTCCTCTGTGGCACAGATTTGTAAGTTACCATGCCAACAGAAGGGTTTGTAAGTTACCATGCCAACAGAAGGGTTTGTAAGTTACCATGCCATCAGTAGGGTTTGTAAGTTACCATGCCAACAGTAGGGTTTGTACGTTACCATGCCAAAAGAAGGGTTTGTAAGTTACCATGCCATCAGTAGGGTTTGTAAGTTACCATGCCAACAGTAGGGTTTGTACGTTACCATGCCAAAAGAAGGGTTTGTAAGTTACCATGCCATCAGTAGGGTTTGTAAGTTACCATGCCAACAGTAGGGTTTGTAAGTTACCATGCCAAAAGAAGGGTTTGTAAGTTACCATGCCATCAGTAGGGTTTGTAAGTTACCATGCCAACAGTAGGGTTTGTACGTTACCATGCCAAAAGAAGGGTTTGTAAGTTACCATGCCATCAGTAGGGTTTGTAAGTTACCATGCCAACAGAAGGGTTTGCAAGTTACCATGCCATCAGTAGGGTTTGTAAGTTACCATGCCATCAGTAGGGTTTGTAAGTTACCATGCCATCAGTGGGGTTTGTAAGTTACCACGCCATCAGTAGGGTTTGTAAGTTACCATGCCATCAGTGGGGTTTGTAAGTTACCACGCCATCAGTAGGGTTTGTAAGTTACCATGCCAACAGTAGGGTTTGTAAGTTACCATGCCAACAGTAGGGTTTGTAAGTTACCATGCCATCAGTGGGGTTTGTAAGTTACCACGCCATCAGTAGGGTTTGTAAGTTACCATGCCAACAGTAGGGTTTGTAAGTTACCATGCCAACAGTAGGGTTTGTAAGTTACCATGCCATCAGTAGGGTTTGTAAGTTACCATGCCATTCGTACGGTTTCGTTCCACCTTAATGTGGTTGGGCCAGGTCTTCTCATTTCCTCATGGTGCCTGTAATGGATTGTTTGGGCCGCTAGCCAAGGAGTTGCGTGCTAGGCATTTCTTCATGTTTGGGTTTCATCCCAAAGAGGTCACCCTCCCTGGGAACAGTCCACTGCTCCAAGTACGAGAGCCATTTTTCCTGAGACAGCTGTAATCAAACAAGCAGAGCACAGGTTTATTTTACAGCACAGATCTGTGCCTCCCCCCCCTCTCCCTCTCAGCCAGGGGGCCAAGAGGCCAGCTGTCTTAAATGTGTCTCTTTGGGGTACTCATAGGATCTTTATATTACCCACAAGTCATATGGTTGGGTTGTGAAGCATCCTGGAAACTGAGCTGAGGTGGTGTTATTCATTTTGTTTTAATGCTTCTGTGAGTGATTTGTTTATTATATAAAATATGTACGATTCTAAAGGTATGCTCTGCTTCAGTTAGTGACCTGATATCCAACATGAGCGCGCTACCACTCAACCACTAGAGGGCGATAAGGGAGCTGTGTTACAAATGTAACATGCTCTTAATTACTGAAGAAGAATCCTCAAGCATGTTTCTCATTGAGCGTGCAGTTATATTGCAAGAATGTGCAGATTGCTTGAGCCGTAGTGGTCAGATGTTGGCGCTGGACTGTGTTTACCCCACAGTTAAAAGTGTGTCAGAGATTCTTCCTGGAAGAGCAGGATTTTACTGCAAGTGCAAGTGGTGTGAATTTCAGAGTGCATGAAAGGCATCCTGACGATCCATGCCAGGGTCGTCACAGTCATCCCAAACCAAGGAACAGTTTTGTTTGTTTCCCACCACCCCAATCAGTTTGGTGGATTTTGTATAAAACTCAACGTGTGTGTTGGTAACAAATCTGAGGAATTTGTCAACACTTGATATTTACCAGCATGGACAGGTCAAAACCTTTCACAGTGACACGGACACACCCCAACCAAGAGGCTCACTGACTGATGCGTGTGAAGGTCTATGTGTACGATTCTCCTATTCATCACTGCACTGTAATACCCAAAAGTAGTGTAGGATTCTCTGCCAATGTGTTGATGAAAGTGATGTGGGTGACTATTCTGAAGTACCCGCACAAAATATATCGTCTGCTTGCATCCGGTGTGTTGTGCCTTATCCTAACTTAGCAAGTGGTACATGGAGGGTTTGCATGCAATACCATTTGAATTTGGCAATGTTGAAGGAGCTGATTGGCCCAGGTGTTTTGTCGTCTGTTATTTCAGGCCACAAAGGCTAATGGAGAGGTCACCTCAAAATCCAATCACACTCTGTCCTTCCAGCCTAATCTCTAAGGACCCATGTGCTATCGATTACTGATTATTTCCGTTAGTGATGATTTGCCAGAGCCCCTGACATGGTAGCTGCCTGCTCGGCGCTGGGCCAGGCGGTGGAAAAACAAGTGGGGGAAAGCAGGAGATACAGTGTCTCTGCTTCCCAGCTGATTCGAATATCACCCCCTGCTCCCTTTCCATCCTGCCGCCGTTTGTTCCATGTGGCTATTGGTTCAAACCCCCCTTTGTGATGCTGCTGGACAACCAATCCTCTGTGTGAATCGAGGATGTCGCCCAATCAGAGTGCACTGTTTGTTGGGTATAGTGGCATCATGCCAATGGTTGTGGTGATGTTGATGGTGTTGAAACGACTGGCGGCTTTGATCTGCAGATTGTGTGTCGGTAGTAGTCATCGCTAGTGACTCAGCAGTCACAGGTTGTGTGGATAACTTTCAGGCGGTCAGGGGTTTTGTAAGTAACAGCATCTTCCATCGTTATAAAGCTAATTGAAATATGTTTATATATATTGGTGTATTTGCATATTGTTGCTAATCTCTTATCACAGAGTACTGTATGTTATTCTATGTTATTTGTATGTATTTATGCATCTGTGTTTTTAGTCAAATGTCTAAAGTTTCTAGACTATTGATCATTAGACGGATTAATGAGATAAATGAGATGAAGTTCTAGATGAGAAGTGTTCTCAGGTGTGTAATATCCAGCAGGTTCACTTATGAGGTTTTAGTTCATCAGACATTATATTCTTCATTACTTCTTTTGCTTATGTGGATCTCAAAAAGAAAATTACCGACGCCAGCTTTGCCATTAAATCATTTCTTTACCACCTTTTTTCGTACATGGATATTTGTTATTGTGTGGTGTGTTAATGGCTTCTAGTTTCTAATTAAGCAAAAAGCGGCGTTGTTATTCTGAGCTGTGTTTAAAGTGTGTAGCGTTTCTCTAGTTACAGTAACCGCAGCCAGTGCCATCACTGCCTTTAGCTCTGCTCATCTCCGAGCTGATGGATGTGGCCGGGTCACAGGTCCGCATGCACGTAGACACGTGTGCACATCCGTGCGTACGTGCATGTACACACATGTGCGTGTGAACATGTGTATGTGAGCGCGAACACGCGTGTGCGGTGACGGCCGTTCTAGGGAGGGCCACATTTTAATCTTCATTCTGATTGGACTTGCAACAAGAAAGGTCAGTTCAGGCCAATGTAAATGTTTCCATGCTTTTGCTGTCTTTGCCACGTCTTTAACCCTCGGAACTCGTTTGCATCAGGGGGAGAGAAAAAGAGGCAGAATACGAAAAAAAAATTCACTATTCCACAGAAGGCATGAATGCATGCTGAGCATGTGTAAGACAGGAATGCCGTAAGTGATTATGTGGGAAGAATGTGTACATGCTATCTACAGAGCTCGTAGAACGGCTCTGGTTTTATCGTTTCTTTTATGAGGTCACCACGAACGTGTTTACAGTGTGAGGATTTAGCTTAGACTCTCCGTGGCATTTTCAGTCAAACCTCCCAAATTCAGACACTTTCAGATACATCGGTTCCTTTGACTCAAGGTGTAAATGGGATTTAGGATGCCATGTGCTGGTTAAATGTTAACAAAAAGTAGGTGGTCTTAAAGCCTTTATTTAAAGTTTGCATTATGTACATTATGTGTGAAAACGGGCCATGTCATGGTTCTGCCAGACACGCTATGGCTTTTGGGCACCGGTACCTCGGGCAGATGATGATGTAGGTGAAGATTCAGATGATGTATGTGAAGATTCAGAGTGTTTTGGACATTTTAAAACATCATAACACGCGATGTGTCTCACTCACTCAGCACATTCGTGTCTTTTTTGTTGCTCAAAGCCCTATGAGGCTCCTTCTCTCATTTCTCAACCTCTGGAGTAGCTCGGTTTCTGGGTGGCGTTATCTCCAAGTGTGTGTGTCCCGTCAATAGCACAGCCACATGTAGAGTGTTTTGCATCAAGGGGCTTTTTACTGTGTCTCTCGGCTTCTTGCTGCCTTATCGGTGCCTGTGTGGCCTGTGGGATGGGCGGAGGGGGTTTGGCTTTAGGCCTACAGAGTCCTCCTGCACTAGAAGGGAAGTGGCTGGGATAATGAGAACCAAATGCCCCTCGCTGTCCACTGGCTCTGATTAAACGCCGCTCGCAGGAGCAGATGGTCATGAGAGAGGATGCTGAACTGCCGTGAAAGAGGTCACGGAAAAAAAAAGGACAAGGTTCTGTTTTGTTTCCCAGCTCCCTCTGATCGTCATATCCGAGTTTCCACCACCCGAGTGTTTATCTGTTTACGGATTGCGCAGTTTTCTGGGAAGACGCGCCCCCGAGACGTGTCACAGTGCGTTTCACGCTGTTTGGACATCAAAGTGCCCCTGGGAGAGGACATGAACAGGACCACCACACAGCGATGAGGACCGGCACCGTTCTACTGCCTATCGGTATCCACTTTGATGCTGCGTGCGTGCGTGCGTGCGTGCGTGCGTGCGTGCGAAGGGCGTTCTCGGAAGGCCACATTTGATATGCATTTTTACACGGACTCAGTCAGGACTTGACTGGTGGGTTAAGGCCGATCTAAGTGTTTCCGTGCTGTGCGTCGGCATCTCGACTTTGTTGCAGCTGTTTTAACCCCTCGTATCGGTTCCTCTGTGCACCCATCACCAGCTCTTCCTGCGCATGTGGACATGGTGGCATCAGGCTCACTGTCATTGGTCGTCTCTCCACAGCCGCACTGTGCCGCCCAGCCTGTGGAGGTGAGCGGCGCTGGGGAGGCGAGCAGCCCTGGGGAGGAGGAGCCGAGCGAGACGCTGGCGTGGCAGCCCGGCTGGAGGGATTACTACAGAGATATCAGCGAAGCACACCAAGACATGGACAGGCTTAAGGTTGTCCCCGTTAATGCTGGACACAGGCTGTGGGGTGGCCTCTGGCGTCCCAACATGCTTAGCAGAAATGGCTGCAGTGTGTAAAGTTGGTGTTGGTTTCAGTGCACTGTTCTTTCATCTCCATTTGAGATGTCCAGGCCCTGATAAGGCCTAAAAGCCTAGATTAAAGCGAATGTTCATTGGCGATTCAGATGTAGTGAACCACACCAGTTAAGGCAGTCACAGACCTAGAAACTGTTCATATTTGTTCATCCCATGTGATGTACACACATCTGGAATGAGCAGCAACAGCAATAAATGGTCACGTCATCTCTTCCTCCAGCACCCTGAGACTGAAGATACCCCCCAGGCTCGATACCCAGCCCCTCCACCTGCCCCTCCTCTGCCCACATCCTCCTCCTCCACCCCTTCCACCTCAGCTCCCCAGGAGAAGGGTGTAGCCAGCAACATCCACCATGTCCAAATGGCCGCCACGGGTGAGAGAAACCTCCAGGGGGGGGGCCTGGACGTTAGCCACACCACACAGAGGTGCTCACTCTTCAGCTCCGATAGCCGCTAACGGGAGCTGACGTCATCACTGATTCATTCTGCCTTCATTTCCCCTTAATGACTGAATTCCATAGTAGTGAGTAAATGTTAATCAGCCTGTGTAAATATGATCGGACCGTGAGCAGAAACATATGATGGGGGAATAAATAACGCTGGTGTCTCTGCAGTGATGAAGGGCTTCAGCCCCAGCAGACCCGTGAGCAGATCCGTACCTGAGAAAGGGAAGAAACTGCTGAGTGACATGAAGCTGGGCGACCTGAAGACCATCACCTCCCTCAAGAAGACTGGGCTAACAGCAAACTTCACCATGGCTGTACAGGAATTTGCAAGCTTTATTTATTATCTCAAAGCATAATTGTTCCCACTGCACCGAGGTTGCTAGCTACCATTTGAGCGCACTTTGAACGGAAACTGACAGTCCATGAAGCTATTTCGTGACGGTATCTGTTGTAAAAAGCACTAAACATATGAAAATTGAGTTAAATTGAATTTGAACTGAATTTAGCTTAACTTAATTTAACTGTAGTGTATTGAGTAATGTATTGACTTGTGGTCGATATATGTTTGGGTTGAGAAACAATAAAAGAACCGGCTACAGTTCCCCAAACCGCAAAGCCAATCGGCACCAAGGCATCAAGAGTGCCCTCTGATGTAAAGCAGATGTTTAAAAATCTGTTGTGTTCTGTTTTCCTGTCAGAACAAGATGGTGGTGTTGCCCACAGAGGAGGCTAACCTGTGTGACATTGACTACCTGGTGCCTACTCATGATGAGAAGAGCAGACCCATAGCTGAGTGGAAGAGACAGGTGATGGTGCGGCAGCTCCAGGCCAGGCTGCTGGATGACGAGGCTCAGAGAAGAAGGGTAAAGATGGCGGCAGCACCCCCATGGTGGATTCGTCTAACATAATAAAAGTCTGCTCATAGACATCTTATCTAATCGTAACTCTTATTTTGTAATGCGGCTTAAACAGGAGAATGGAAGTAGATATGCAAAGATGGACAGCTGGAGGTACTCTCAGGCCCACAATGCCATTCTGGGTCCTTTCGGGGAGCTGCTGACTGAAGATGACCTCATCTACTTGGAGAAGCAGATCAAGAGTGTGTCCATGCAGAAGCACTGCGAGGGCTATGAGATGGAGCTGGCGCGCTTAGCCGAGGAACTACGGAACATTCTCCCAGCACCCATCGTCAACATTACAGTCAACACTCAGTACAGGGACCTCAACACACAGATTCCCCTGCCCGTGTGGTGCAACAGGATATCGGGCATAGTGAAGAGCATGTCTCTGCTCTTGACTAACTTAACAGACGAGCCCTACTGCAAAATGCTAAACACCGAGCTCGTGACTGTCTTCTCTCAAAACTTTGAGAGGCAGAACTCAGACAGGGGTCGGAGGGAAAAGATTGAAAATGAGATCCACGAGTTTGGGGTGTCGGTGCGCAATCTGAAGTCCAACTTTGAGAATCAAGTTCAGCCCACGGCGGAGTGCCCAGAGAGGAGCGACCCGTCTGCACCGGAGGAGCCACCCCAGGGCAACTCGGGCCAAGCCTCAGAGAAGAGCAGTCTGGGGGCAGAGGTGGAGCAGAACGGCTCAGGCATCGACTACGATGACGTCAATGACGTTATGGAGAGCACAAGCCTGCGAAAGGAGAGGATCGTGGTCTTGTTCCTGGGTCACTGGAAGAAGTCTGCGTACTCCGTGGCTGTGAGAAACGCCCAGAGGAAGCTTAGCGTGGACAGTCTGGAGATGACGGACAGGAGCAAGATTCAGCGCAAGGCGAGCTTGGACATCTCGCCGAAGAAGATGATGGAGAACGGTTCCTTGGGGCAGTTCTTCAAGCAGAGGAGTGCCATCAACAAGATGATCGGCAACTGGCGAAGCATGATCTCCATCGTTCCCTCGCGCCAGATCCGACGCCTCAATCGGCAGCAGGCCGCTTATTCGCCTGAGCAGTTCCTGCCCCGCATGGGAGGGGCGCCTGTTGAGTATGACACCCTGACCCTTGACCTCTTCATGCTGGGCTACTTCCACATCCTCGAGCAGGACCTTTCATCAGACGAGAGGAAGATGAGGCACCTGTTGTGCTTCGAGGTGTTCGACCACGTGGGCCGCTTCAGCTGGGAGACGGTGCGCGATTTCCACAAGGCCGTGATCCAGGACATCGAGGCCGGGAACAGGGAGTGGAGGGACGGGTTTGAGGACATCAAGGTCAGGTTCTTTGGCGAGACATCCAGCCAACTGGAGACAAGGGACCCAGACAAGACCCCTCCAGCAGAGACGAGGCCAGTGCCCAAGGTCATTATCCAAAGTCCAACCCCAGACGAGGGAGATACCCTGAACAGGAGCCCAGACATTAGCAGTTTGAGCAATGATGAGATTTGCAAGTACATTGACAGGAGCTTTGCCTTCTGGAAAGAAAAGGAGGCAGAGCTTTTTGACTTTGACTGTGAATAGTGTGGACGTAACCGGTGTTTGGTTACCGGTTTCTTTATCTGAGCAGTACTGCCATTGTATGTTGTTGTATGTTGTATGTTGATGTATGTTATTGTATGTTGTTGTATGTTGTTGTAAGTTGTATGTTGATGTATGTTATTGTATGTTGTTGTATGTTATTGTATGTTGTTGTATGTTGTATGTTGATGTATGTTGTTGTATGTTGTTGTAAGTTGTATGTTGATGTATGTTATTGTATGTTGTTGTATGTTGTTGTATGTTGTATGTTGATGTATGTTATTGTATGTTGTTGTATGTTGATGTATGTTGTTGTATGTTGATGTATGTTGATGTATGTTATTGTATGTTATTGTATGTTGTTGTATACCTTGCAGTTTTAGCTTTGATGTTTGGTAGGATTTTTTTAAACAAAATTGTTGAAGGTGGGATTGATTTGATTTTTTCTTAATTTATTAATTAATGATTATTACTTATTTGTTTGCTGTTGAGGTGATGAAAGGGTGAATATTTATGAGCTTGTTTTTTTGCACTGATTTAAGTCTGTGACATAATATGTTAGAATTCTTAATATGTTGTTAAGTGGATTCATAAACATTTGTATTGATGTAGCTTTTGAATTTGATCTCGTTTCCACCTTAATTCCCTTTTAAGGCTCACTGCACATTTCAAGCTCGGTAATCAGGTAAACAAATGCTGCAACTCTTGTGGGCTAGTTCAGACTCGTGACTCAAATGATTAAATGAACCATCATCTGACCAGCTTCAGCATACCCAAGTGTGTGAGTGTGTGTGTGTGCGTGTGTGTGTGTGTGTGTGTGTGTGTGTGTGTGTGTACGTGTGTGTGTGTGTCCCTTTAAGAGCAGGTGGAAGTTCAGTCCATACTATTTTAGAATCTGAGCACTGAGTGCTAAAAACAGCCACATATGTTATCGTCTGCTATCTCTCTAAGCTGTCAGAGGCGTTCTGTGCTCCAGATCGACAAGCAGCAACAAACATCTTCAGTCTTTTATACGTGTTATTCCAAACAATGTGTGATATCTGCTTTCATTTGGCCCACAGGTAAGGTCACGTTTTAATTGATCATAACATTTATCCAAGTACCAGATCTTTGTGTCAGTCTCTAACTGCTTCTGAGTAAAACAACAAAAATAATTTACGAAGGAAAAAAAGAAAAAATAATTCGGTATGTGCCATGAAAACATTATTAAACACATCATTAGATCACCCATCAACAATTTCTTGGTTTTCAAAAGGCTTAAATCTCGACCTGCGCCTTAGACTTGATGATTGTGTGTTGTTTAAGTAAGGTTACCTGTGCCATATTTCTGTATTTCTTTAACTCATTGTATGAGATCCTATAACAAAAAACCATCTCAAAACACCCAACAGCCAAGCTATTTTTGGCTGGGATGTGTCACGTTTTTTTTTTTACCTCTGCCTGCTTTCATGACTTCATTCCTTCATTTGGGCTTCTCCAAAAGCGTCTACTCTCTGTCCCAGAGAGCAGTAATGATAGCTGGTGGCTCATTTTAATGTTAGCAGTCTCCTACTGTCCTGGATCACTATGGACTTCATTGTGTCTGAGACGCCCCTCTTATCTCTGTGCAGTTAAACGGTTAACACAAGTATTAGCTGGGTTGAAATCCATGAAGGCCATTTGTCACGGAGCCAGAGAGTTTCATCATGGTGCGTAATGTGGATGACCTGGACTTCTACCTCTCATCTCATCCAAAGAGCATCTTGGAGGGCCTACATTCTCTCTGCTCTCAGCCCAAGTTTGTGGATGTCACTCTAAGTGCCGGTGGGCGGGACTTCCCCTGCCACAGAGGTGTCCTGGCCCTCTGCAGCCTTTATTTCCGCTCCATGTTCTCAGGGGACTTCATGGAGAGCATTGCTGCCCGCGTGGAGCTGCACGATGTGGACCCCGATGTGCTCCACATTCTGCTCGACTTCGCCTACACCGGAAAACTCACCATCAACCAGGGGAACGTGGAGGGCCTGATCTGCACCTCCAGCCAGCTTCAGTTCCACACGGTCCGCGCTGTGTGCAGCAGATACCTCCAGCACCAGATAGACGCCAGCAACTGTCTGGGCATCCAGGAGTTTGGGGAGATCCACGGCTGTCCTGAGGTGGTGGCCAAAGCCAAAGCCTTCCTGCTGGAGAACTTTGAGGCGGTGCAGCAGCACGAGGAGTTCCTGCTGCTGGAGAAGAACCAGCTGGTGGCCTACCTGAAGGACGAGAGGCTGCAGATGCGGGACGACCGGGCCTGGGCCGAGGCTGCTCTGGTGTGGGTCCGGCACCGCAGGGACAGCCGCGTGGGTCACCTGGCGGAGCTGCTGAAGCTTGCCAGACTCCCGCACCTGCCTGTGTCCTACCTCACAGACACCCTGCTGCAAGACCCACTGGTTCAGGACTCGCTGGACTGCAGGCGGCTGCTCGAGGATGTTTGCAGAGAGGTCAGGGTGCCACGCTTTTGCTTTTTATGTTTCATATTTTTTTTTTCCATGAACTCATTTTTGTTCCACCCATCTAAAGTTTCAATGTGTTTTGTTTTGTTTTTATCGTTATTGTTGTAGAAAATGAATACAAAACCGGGTGAATCGGTACAGGGCCTTTACCGAAACACGCCCCACAACCTGCAGGAAGTGTTGTTTGTGATAGGCGGCCGTTCGCTGGACGACTCTGACGATGATGATGATGAGGATGATGATGGTGAAAGAGATGCGAGAATCCATCCCAGGAACTGCGCCTTCTACAACGCAAAACTTCGTGAGTACGACACCAGAACTCGCCTCCTGTTAGCCTTCTCTTCACCACAGAAACATCTTCATTACTAGTCAGATCTCAAAAACCTTCGTCTGTTCTTTTGACAGAGCTGTGGCATCAGCTGCCCGACTTCCCTAACTACAACAAGTGGGGTTATTCTGTCGTCTCTTTAAACAACGATGTGTACGTGACAGGTGAGCTGAAGCGTGTGCGTCGTCGTGCTTCGCACTGAACTGCACTTCGCAAGAAACAGGAGGAACGAATAAATACAGAGACCAAAGGGCTGTGCAGATGATAGTTTCTATTTTTACCAAGAAAACAGAAACGAAGCCCATGAAGATTTTGGGTGTTTTGGGGTATTTATGGCAGCTGTGCCTTCTGGAGCAGGAACCAGCCAGATTTATGGTTTCCCTCCCTGTATTTGAAAGCTGTATTATATGTATGAAACATCATCTCCATGGAGGGTTTGGAGAGGATGAAAGAAAACACTCTCACCACACAGAAACCCTCCCCAGGATTCTTATAAGAACTGGAACCACTTAAGAAATGTGAGGCCTACAACGCACTGGCTAATGGAACTCTAACTGTTCAAAGACTATATTTTTTGGGGGGGAGGGGGGGGCGAGGGTTCATAATATATTTATGACTTAAATTGGTTTTGCCTTTTGCAGGAGGATCCAGAGGTTCGCAGTCCAACACCTGGTCGACCACAGAGACCTGGAAGTACATGACTCGGGAGGGCCGGTGGGTTACAGTAGCCCCGATGCTGCGGCCCCGGACTAACCACACATCAGCAACCCTCAATGGAGAGATTTACGTCATCGGAGGTAAGGAAACAAATGAAAGCAACGGGGAGCAACAGGCTGCGGACTGTTCCAGAAGGCCTGGTGATTTCTTCAGAGAATCTGTCCCTTATTTATACCCTGTGGAGCAAAGAAATGATCTTATCTACAGGACGGGGCAATAGCTCTCAGCTATGCACCTCCTCCAGGGTGTTTTGAGAGTGTTGTGTCTTTTTACTGACAGGCACTACGATGGACGTTGTGGAGGTAGAGCACTATGACCCCTACAGTGACGGCTGGGCTCTCACTGCCCCTGCGCTAAAATATGTGTCAAACTTCACGGCCACGGCGTGTCTGGGAAAGCTCTATGTCATAGGCTCCTGTGCAGTCAAATACAACGCCCTGACACTGCAGTGCTACAACCCCGTCATAGGTAGGAGTCGCCATGGATGCTACCCTGCGCGTCATGAACACTTACTGTAGCCAGCAGATGTAACAGCACCTGTCGTACGAGGTGCAGTTAACTGCGTCTGCAACATGTTTATGGAATGTTTGTCATGTTGCTCACGAAATTCGAATGAATGTGGCAGCAATACCATCATAGCATTCTGCAACTCCGTGACCTCAGTGTGCCCTCGTGTGCTATCCTCAGCGCAGCGCAGCGCAACCTTAGTGCCCTGAGCACCGCGACTTACACAACTACTGCTTCTCTTAACACAGATAGCTGGAGTATTGTCTGCTCTCCATTTATTCCAAAGTACCTGTCCTCCCCACGCTCGGTCTCTATGGATGGGGTCATTTATCTGATAGCAGACAACACCAAAAAGGTCTACCTCTACGACCCAGAGGCCAATATGTGGCAGAAAGTGAGCTTTTAAATTTTCACTTCAAAAATGTTCTTGTGTTTCTTTAAAAATGGATCATGAAATAAGAAAAGTCCTTGTTCTTCCTCAGATCCAGTTCCTGCACAAGCTCCATGAGAACGGAGGTCTGGTGGTCCTGGGAGAGCAGCTCTATGTGACGGGAGGCCACTGGAAAGGGATGGAGGGGGACTATAGTGTGGAGGTGGAGGTCTTCAATCGAGCCTCCAACTCTTGGAAGGTGGAGTGCTTCCTGCCCAGACTGTGGTGCTACAGTGGCTGCTGTGCAGTTTTTGTGGACCCCTCACGGTGGACTGAACTTTTCCGCGAGGAGACGTAACAGACTTGGCAAGGACACCAGGGGTCTGCTCCTATACACTGATACTGTACTACAGCCCAGTCACATAAGGGTTTCTGGGGGTGCTCAGTAATTTGTACCTCAGAGAAAGTGTCCTCCAGTAAAATTAAGAGGACAGCTCTATGAAAGAAGTAAAAACATTACTAATGTATTATTGTGTGATTTTTTTCTGACTGCCTTTTTACCAACAACTTGTTTATAAGTTTTTGTATATGTGGTTACACTAACAATTACAACATATTTTAGAAAGGTTAAAAAAATAACAAACTATCCAAAGAATATTTAAGGGACTGGAGTTAACTGTATTGTTTTATTTTTATTTTGGTGCAACCAAAATTTTATGTTCATTTTGATGTTTTTTGGTGTGTGTGCGTGTGCGTGTGTTTGTGTGCGCGTGCACGAGCCTTTGGACTTGTATGAGTTTTGAGTTTGATATTGATTTTACAACCATGGCAGCTGGTAACAGGTTCATGTGTAAGAATGTCAAAAATACTTTGTTGTCCCCCTTAACATAGCTAATAAACTTAGATATTGTAACAATTTATATATTATGAACATATATTAATTCATCAGGGACACACAGTAAAACTATGTCAACAAATATGCTAGTTGTTACCAAATTGTCACAGGTAAAAGGTTAAAGGTTAAAGGCTTCTTTAACTCTAAAATATGGTTGAGAACGTAAACCCCAAAACTGCCAATTTATAATCTTTAATGCAGATTAATCGCCCGTTGCAAGGTGGCCCTCTCCCTCTCGCTTTTGCAACTTAATTATGCGTCATGCTGGTTATGATTAACTTGCACAGACCGCAGCACGGACGCTAGTTAGTAGTTCTCTGCTAACGCAGGCCTCAAAACCACGAGCTCTTGTGTCCTTGTAACTACGGAAACGGGAAAGCTGGCATTCTATTCCCTCGGCAACTGCCCGGGAGCGTCCCGTTTCCATAACAACCAGTGAGCGTCACCTCGAGCTCTGTTGTGATTGCAGTCTTTCACTAAAGTTTTGCTTGGCCTCATACTTGTAGTGGGTAAACGTTTTTGTTTGTTGTTAATTAACTACAGGCAAAAAAACATTAACATCAAGCGCAATGCACTGCTGACCGGCAAACTGAAAACCTTCATTTGCTTTGACTTCGGATTTGTAGCTAGTGAACTGCTAGTGAACTTACTACTTAGCTGCAACAAAAAAATCGCGCATTTTCATGCTTTACGATACTGCACGTTTCACTGCGTGACTTAGTTTACTGTGTTTGAGCCAAAGTCCGTTTCCATATGAATTCTCAGGGGGACCGCGTTGACCACTCGCCGCGCCTGGAGGCTGTGATTCAGGTGCGTTTCCCAACAAGTAATTCTATCTTGACCAAACGTGAAGTTGATAGGTTTATGTAGCGTCGCTTGTTCGAAACAGCATGTCTGATTGAAAGAGGAGAGAGCTCGATTTAATATTAACGAGTCTTGAGATGTTTCAACAAATTAAGGTCGATCAGATGGGCAGCTTAATTTCCATCCTGAAACTGAAGACAAGTATCGTGCACTGACCAGCAGGCTTGTTGAATTTCACTACACGTCTTTTACATATAGAATGAAACAGAACATGAGTAAAACTGCTATTCAGTTATGACGGTTACAAGTCAAGTTCATCTAAATGACACGATGGAGTTACAAATGCACAGTCAGTTCTTAACATACCGACGATGACGCTACAGAAACTAGAAGAATCCCTGCTAAATCCAGACGCCGAGGAGAAGGCCCTGACGGTACGCGGGGGCGACGTGGACTCCGAGGTTACACCGGTTACAGCCCGCATCCGACAGATCATCACCCACAACCTTACGGAGGGGCCTGCAGGTATACCCGTTCGTTTTACAGTTGACACGACACGGACTAATCAGCGAGCAACTTATATCATGATCCGTATAACACCCGTTCCTCTGACGTCCCCCTAGTCTCCGGTGGAGCTCCCGCTATTCTCAGTGAGAGCAGCGCACAGGAAGAGAACCGCCGTCTGAAGGATCTGCTTTCACAGACGCGCGCGGACAGAGAGCAGCTGCTCAGCAAGCAGTCTGCGCTCACCAGCAGGGTAGGAACTTAAATGCACGTGTGCACTCACAAATGCGCGTGTGCGCTCAGCGCGTTCACCCCATCTGAATTAGAAATGGGTAATTCGCTTTACGCAATTCATTTACACGGCCCCACGCAAACGGTTTAACGCATGTCAAGGCTTCCAATACAGAGGCGGCAGAAACGAAGCTCTCCAAAAGTATGCTCCTACGTTTTCTGTTCTGTTCCCTCAGGCTAAAAATGGTACCTCCTCTTCCTGTAAACACCAGAGCAGTCCCCAATAATAATAAACTATCTGCATCTTTTTTTAACCTCTTAAGTCATCTCGCATTCCCATTGGCTTCAGTCAATTAATGCCACCCTGGTGAGTCCTACTTGTAAATTTGGCAACCTACAGGCCATTCAGCACCAAGGGTTACATCAGAAACACACTTTCACACAGTAAGCCTCCCTTATGTAGTCTGAGCAGAATGTGTGTTTGTGTAACTCATACTGCTGTATATAGTGTAGCAGGAGGTGACGGTGCTACTGTTTGGAGAGTGGAGGACTGATGGAGGCAGGACTGTAGGGGCCTGTTAGCTAAGGCTCTAGAATGGCTTGGTCTTTCACATTAAAGCATGTTCACCTGATTATAAATAGACATGGAGTCTTATTGCAGGATGTCACGAGTGAATTGCAGCCCGATGTGGGTGGGTCGTCTAGTTTTGCATGGAGTCATTTTCTTGTATCTAATTTCATTTACAAATGAAATTAACAAACACACCAACAAACAAAACATCAAAGCAGATGCAAAATCAACAAGACAAGTCAAGACAAGTCAGTACGAGTCTAGTTTCTTGTAGCTAAATATATGTTTCATTCAGAATTGTTTATTTAGGAGGTATCATTATATTCCCTGCATTTACTAGCTTTGACTTATCTTAAAAAAAGTAATCTCTTTTCAAGTGCTTCTATTGAAATATTTCAGAAAGGTCCATCCATGAATGAGGCCCATTGATTGAGAATGCATTTCAGTATGAAACACTTCTCAGCAGGAACTGTGGTCAGTGGGCCTAATTTGGGCCTGATCTGATCCCTGAGGCACTAACCCTGGCACCATGCTTCAAAAACAATCCTTCAGCATGGCATCAATATATCTCCATCTGGTGTGAATAGAGGATTGCTGCAATGCTTTCGAGGGCTGCACTGCAATTCACAACACACGCACCACAATACACAATTCACTGTAAGTTTGCTTTGGAAGTGTTCCCCGCCGATATAACTCCGAATTTCAGGTAAAAGGTCAATTTGAGCTCTTCATGAAAGGTTAGGACCACCTTGCATTTTTGTTTCATTTTCAGAGATTCGCTCGTAAAGATAATGGCTGTATTCTGCAACTCCTCTGGTGCATGCTGGGTGAAGTTCTCACGACGGGGAGTTTAGAAAAGGTCTTCTGTCTAAGGTCAAATTCTTGGAGTGTTTAGATATGCTCAAGCTGCCAGCCGCCTGCTTTGGTGGGTTCCTCCAGCCCTGCTATCAAAGGGCGAGAATGGGGGAGCCCTCATTAATAGAGGAGTACCAAAGGAATTCTCCCCTTACTGCACATGCCTTTTTTTCTGTATGTGATGGAGGACAGACAGATGGGTATGCCATGTGCTCAGAGGGGAGCTCGGTGGAGCCAGGCACAGTGGTCCTTTGATGGAAAACTAGGAAGCAAACACATGGCTTTGAAACGGAATATATGCACAGCAAACATCAGAGGTTCATGGCTCCTTTGGAGAGGGGAGTTTGGACTTTGGAGTTCTCCTTAAAACAAACTCCGCAGCAAGCAGCCGTGTGCAAACGAGCAATGTCACGTGGGGGGAAATGATCTTTATTTCTGGTTGAACTGACTTTGGCTTTGAAAAGCCTTCTCACATTCCCACAGGGATGAAGGTAAACTCAACAGGAGTAGTGATTTGTTGGGTAGAAGTTACTACTCCGCAGTGTTCATGTTTCAGACTCGGAAAATAAACCAAGACGTTTTGTCGCAGCTCGTCATAGCTGTATATTGTTTTTTTTTTTTTAAGGCACAGGGTTTGATTCAGGGTCTGATTCAGGAAGACAACTTAATATCCTGCGCCTCAAACTCCATCTCCCTCTCTTTCTTTGTCTATCTGTCTCTCTCTCTCTCACCACACACACACACACACACACACAGTCTCATCAGGGGGTCCTACATCACCCTGGCTTACCGCCCCCCTGCTTTATTGATGGGGTTGGGGGGGTCACTGGCTCCTTCTCTTGGGGACGTGGAAGAAACGGTTCATTTTTCCCGGGCCACAAAGCTGCTGTTTGTGATAACAGTGGTCACTTTCTGCAGCCTGAAGCGTTATGCAGGCAAACTACGTGCTCAGACCCTGGAGCGTATTTTAGCATTTATGCTATAAATAAAATGTAATAAGTCTAGCGGGTATAAATAGACTGTTTATTTATTGGTTTAGTTATTTATATTCTGAAGAGGCCAAAACAGGAGTTACTGTGCTAGCAGATATTCCCCCCCCATTAACCCTTATCCGCTGTAAGAGCTTTGACTCCACTGTTTTCCTAAGCTGCAAAATTCAGCTTCACGTCTCCTGCCACATTTATGGCATCCGTCCTGAGCTGATGCCTTCGTCCTTCCTCATGGCTGCTCTTCCCTCTCCCTCGCCGTCCAAGATCATTGCACACTCTTCTGCCAGCTTGGTGGAGCCCTTTCCCATTAGCACACGTTAGCAAAGGCGTGCTGTGGGGAAAGGTTCAGTGCAGGACGCCTCTGGCAGCGGTGGGGCCGATGTGGGCGTCTCACTGTGGGCCGAGCCGTCTCAGTGTCCTCTCCTGCTTGCTCGGTGTGGCATGGCGCTGCCGTAGGGGTTTAACCACACCTCCCAGCCCCACCCTGAGGTTTGGCCACACCTCCCAGCCCCACCCTGAGGTTTGGCCACACCTCCCAGCCCCACCTCGAGGTTTGGCCACACCTCCCAGCCCCACCTCGAGGTTTGGCCACACCTCCCAGCCCCACCCCTTCGTTCTGGTCTGTTACAGGGTCAAGTTCTCACTTGCCATGCAGAATGGATGAATGCGGCCAGTTGTAAGCGTTCAAAGTTCAGCCAGAGCATCAAACCTCGGCTTTCCAGGGTTCTGGATCATCCGTTCTTCTCTGTGAGGCTGATTGTACTTTAAAAGATTGAATGCATGTGCAGCTATGTGCGTGATTTGTTTTTGTCCCAAAACACTCAACATTTCCTTGTTACAGTTTACTTTGTTTGTGTTATTCCTTAACTACATTTCAATCTTTCAGTGCAGACTTTATAAACCCATATTCACATGAACCATAGAGAAGCTCTGAAATGAAAGATCTGGAGATTGTCTCTCCCACTGATATCTTGAGATCTGTTTCGCGGAGCCAACCTGAAGCCTCCGTTTACCTGAAGGGCCGAGCAACAGGTGGAGTTGTCATGAAGAAACAGGAAGGAGATGGTGAAGTGGTGGAGTAATGGAAAGTAGAAGAGTTCTTATGCAACGTCATTAATATTCTTATTAGTATCAGTAGGTTGGTTGTGCAGAAGTTCTTTATTTGTACTGGTGTTCTGTGTTAGAAGAATGGTACCTGATACACTACTGTAAAAAGTTTGCATGCCATAGGTATTCTTGTCTGCACGCTGATCATAGCGACTCTAAAGACCTCGACCTTGCTGAAAATGTTTGACATCTCATGACAAATCTGGTCCAGGATCAGAAGCAGCAGAACCAGCAGGGGACAAGAGAGGCTGGTATCAGTGTGGACTTCAGCTGGAGCTGCACACCCTACTAACTCCTCACCGAGAAGGACCCATGAACCCGGGTGGATCATGAATTGACACAAATTTAGTTATTAAAACTGATCATCATACTGTGCAGTTTCACCATATTTTATGTTTCTCTTTCTTGGACATTAAAGTCAACTTCCCAGTTTCATGTGCAGAAGGACCATGTGGTGTGTTTGTGGTGTTATGGGATGAATTGGTGCTTGTGGTGGAGTTTGGATGTCTGTGGCCTCGTTTGTGTCTTGCTAGCTTTTTAGCTCCAAAGAGATGAATCAGTCTCAGCGTGACATATGGTAAAGTGTTGGTCTAATTGAAGCAGATGAGTGAACCAAGCGACCCCTTCCCCAGGTCTTTTGGGAAATTTTGGAGGCGCCCCACCTCGTGAAAAACACAGGGGTGAAGAGAAACATCTGAGCAGCAGGTTTCACTCAGCAAGTCAACCTCTTCTTCTGGAAAAGTCACTGTGATTTCTTGTGACCCTTTGAAATTGACCTTGAACTGGGATACACTAATCAAATATCCTGGTTAAATCTGACCCAGTGTGAACCAGGATAAACCTTGACCCAGTTTGAGACAGCATAAACCTTGACCCAGTTTGAAAAGCTGCATCATCTCAGAAGACTGGGGAACAAGTTGGAGTGAACTTTGACCTTTCTGTGTTGATCCTGGAGTTCCGCCATGCTGCATTTTCTCACGCTCCCCTGCCACGTCGGTGTTCGTGTGTTTGTGTAGGAGTGTGTCAGATGTGTTAGATTGATCGCGTTGGTGTCTGTGTAACACATTTGCATGGTATATTTTAGAGCTTTTGGACTGAATATGCAAGAAGCATTCCATTTTTATTTGTGAGTGACCTAAACGCAGCATTTCATATGTGATAAAGTAGAGATGTTAATCAAATGGAGCACTTTACAAAACTAACAGTCACACAACTGGTCATACACATTTGACCTTTAAGAATAATTGTCAAGCACAAAAAGAGAAGGGGGGGGGTGTGGGGGGCTGGAGCTTCTAAACCTGTGATGCAGTTTGTCAGCAAGGATTTATAAAATTGCTCCTGAGTTTCAGACCAGTCGGAGACTTTCTGACGAACCGCACAGCAGAAGGCAAGGGCTCGGAGAGCGTTCCTGTCTTCTCCTGCGCTGAGAGGGTTCCCCTACCCCCAGGTGATGCTGATAAGGTGTGGATTGCTTGGAGAGGTGGGGTTGGGTTGGTGGGGGTTGGGGTCCTGATGCCTGGGTTTTGGCTCCTGGGTTTGGTTCTGTTGCCTGTTTCAGGCCGCTAGGCTGTGATCAGCTGGCTCTCTGAGAGGGCTTGGGGTGTTATGACACTCCAGAGACTCACTCCAGAGACTCACTCCAGAGATGCAGTCCAGAGATTCACTCCGGAGACACACTCCAGAGACTCACTCTGGAGACTCACTCTGGAGACTCACTCCGGAGACTCACTCTGGAGACTCACTCCGGAGACGCACTCCAGAGACTCACTCCAGAGACTCACTCTGGAGACTCACTCTGGAGACTCACTCCAGAGATGCAGTCCAGAGACTCACTCCGGAGACTCACTCCAGAGACTCACTCTGGAGACTCACTCCAGAGACTCACTCTGGAGACTCACTCTGGAGACTCACTCCGGAGACTCACTCCGGAGACTCACTCCGGAGACTCACTCTGGAGACTCACTCCAGAGACTCACTCCAGAGACTCACTCCGGAGACTCACTCCGGAGACTCACTCTGGAGACTCACTCCAGAGACTCACTCCAGAGACTCACTCTGGAGACTCACTCTGGAGACTCACTCCGGAGACTCACTCTGGAGACTCACTCCAGAGACTCACTCTGGAGACTCACTCCGGAGACTCACTCCGGAGACTCACTCCCCCAAGGTGGGCACATCCAGCGTAGTCACCAGGCTTTATGAAATGCTCCTCTGTGACTTTGTGTGTACGCATTCTTTTTCCTTTTCCCAGTGCCAGTAAGAGTAACTGCATTGTGTACAGTGAAATACACAGAAGGTCCTTCACCAGGTGTGCAGGCAAACTGGCCATCCAGTGTGTGTACGTGTGTATATATACACTACTCACAATAAGTTAGGGGTGTTTGGCTTTCGGGTGAAATTTATGGAAAACATAAAAAGTTCACGCTACAGTGATATCATATCATGAAAGTTGAAAGTAGGGCCTTTAAGTAGAAGCATGCAGTGGTGATTTCCCCATTTCAAACTGTCATTTCTCATGCTGTTCACGAGTGGCCTTGTTGCCTGCTGAGGCGTCACATCCCACTCTGCCTGAAGGGCCCTCAGGTCATTCAGGTTCTGGGGTCCAGAGTTATGAGCCTCTACATGGCGCCTCAGCTGATCCTGCAGGTGTTCTATGGGGTTCAGGTGTGGAGAAAGTGCAGGCCGCTCCATGTGAGGCTGCCCGGTCTCCAGCAGCTGTTCCCTAATGATGCCACCTTGATGAGCTGGAGCCTTGTCATCCATGAAGGTGAAATTAGGCCTGTGTTGTTCATGCAGAGGCACAATGACTGGATTAATGATCTTATTCAAGTAGTATTGACTTGTCACTGTACCATTCACAAAGTGTAGGGCAGCTGTCCACACTGTTACACCACCACCAGCAAAGGCTGGTCTACATCTATCACTCCATCTATCGCTACATCTATCACTCCATCTATCGCTATGGCCTTCTTCTGCTAGATGTCTATCACTCCTGTGTCCAGGTGGTTAGCTTTTACCATTTTGTCAGACTGTACCTGAGGTCCCACAGCATCTTAGTTTGGTCATTCACCACCACCTTTAGTCCTGTGTTGACCATGTGGGTGTGTCCTGCTTTGACCTCAGGACGACCAGCCCATACTCAGCACAGATGTGTCTGTTTACTGTCCAAGCCACTACGTTAAGGCGTTCCATGTCCACTCTGCCTGCTAGCATCTCGCACCCCGCTGGTGTCCTTCCTGGTGTGGTAGATCCTGGTGTGGCAGATCCTAGTGTACTAAATCCTGGTGTGGTAGATCCTAGTGTACTAAATCCTGGTGTGGTAGATCCTGGTGTGGTAGATCCTAGTATGGTAGATCCTGGTGTGGTAGATCTTGGTGTGGTAGATCCTGAGATATATATATATATACCATGTGTGTGTGTGTATATGTGTGCATGTGCTAGTGTTTTTATGCATAGTCTACAGAGGACTATTATTCAAAGTGAATATGGTGCAATCTACAGTAAGTGCTTTAAGGACCAGATGCATATACGCTATATACCTACACACCTACACACACACACATGTGTGAGTGTGAGTGTGTGTGTGTGTGTGTGTGTGAGAGAGAGAGATGGTACTCTGCTCAGGTATGTTGACCTGCATTGTGCAATCCCAGTCAGTGATGCTTCAAAACAGCTTTTATAGTCCGCTGGGCCTCCCTTAGTTGAGTGTCTCTCACTGTGGGACCTGGGAAGAAAGGGGTGGTGTGTGTGTGTGTGTGTGTGCATGTTTGTGTGTGTGCATACGTCTGTGTGTTCGTGTGTGTGTGTGTATTGTATGTCTTGTATGTCTACTCCAGCTGTGTTTGGGAATCTGACAGATAGTTCTCTGCATTAATTCCCTTTATTAAGGCTTTGGGTCTTGGCCAAGGCAGACAAAAACACTCCCAGCTGTAACTCTTCACACACCGGCATCTTATGACACAACGTAGCCCTCTCTGTTACATCTGCCCAGCCTTTTAAAAGCATGTATCTTCTCATCTGTTCCTAGGGCTGTTTTACTTTGCCAAATTTTTTGACCACCTCCTTTGAATGTAATAATAAAATTTTGAGTATTAAAGTAGCCTTTGAGTTACACAGAGCTTTAAAAATGCAACCTAGATGAGAAATAGATGTCCAGATGGTTGTGCGAAGTTGACATGCCACACACTTTTGAATGTAGAAGCACAACTGACCTGGAGCACTAGAGGAGATTCAGCTCACAGTGCTCCAGCCCCAGATCCTCCCAGTTGTGGCCAACCTGTTCACTACAAGTAATTACAAAATCCAAGAGTGGATTTGGATCCAAGGTGCAGATTTTAATGCCACTGCGGTGAAGCCACCACCATCAGGTGACTGTTGCCCTCTTGCCGTCTGTATGTTACCCCTTCCTCATCAGCACTGCCTTGCTCACACTACCCGGACTGTGCTGGGAGCATCCCATTGCTCACTGGCACCTCTGCACTGCAATCCAGTGTAATCCAGTGTAATCCAGTGTAATCCAGTGTGATGGCAGTGAGATGGGACTGGTCCCCTCGCTGTCCTCTGGCCCTCTCTCACATAGCCTGCTCAGGGCTGGATCTGAGCTAGATATGCAGTTGGACATGGAAAACAGACATGATGCTAAACATATTTGCTCTCGTATTAGTAGGTCATTCCAGAACACGGCTCTTCTGAACACAGGGAGGCTGAGCAGAAATAATGTGGCAGAGAGTTCTCAGGGGCGTGGAGGACTTTTCTCTCGCTGGTTATTGGCAGCTGAATCAAAGAACTGTTGCTCCTTGATGTATTCTGGAATATTTATCAAATGAGACAATGCAAGGAGTGGCACAAATCATAAATATTAAGTAATATAAAAATGCTAACACAAAACACATTTGAGAGGGCAGTGCAGGGTTTCTCCCTTCTTAAAAGTGAAGAAGGATCCAGGGAATAGATACTAGTAGAGAGAAGGCAGATGAAACCATATGGCAGTATGAAACACACGCATATGAAGGATCTCACAGCCTGAGTTGCATGTTGTCCATTAGCTGTTGTAAACGGACGAGTGGACAGCCTCCAATCACAGGGCCTCATTGGGAACAGGTTGTGTCCCAAAAGCACACTTAAATGTTTTTCCCCAGAAAAAAGGTGTGTGTGTATGTTTGGGACTGTGTTATTGTTTTTTGTTTGGGAGTCTGTCTCATGCACACACACACACACACACACACACACACACACACACACACACATATTCATATGCGTGTCAGACACTGCAGCCTGTGTCACTGCTGATCATGGATGAAGTGTTAGAGGATGATAAATGAATTGTAGTATCTATAA